>BSBM01000408.1:0-600000 GCA_027924585.1 Larix kaempferi | reverse complement strand
AATGGCCACATGGATGGAGAGGGAAAGCTTATGCTCAAACACCTCCTCCTATGCCTAACTATCCTTAGCCACCTAATATTCAGCAACTTTCACCTGGATTTGTAACTCCTTCACTACCCCCTATCCCAAATCAACCTTACCATTTCCAGAACATGAATCCTCCAAGACCCACAATATTACCTGCACAACCAATACCGAATCCTAACAACAAACCAACCCAAGCTCTTAATAGCATTGGGTTGTTACCTCTTCCATCATATATCATTTTGACTGCGCCAATACATGAGATACAACTGCAGTCTGGAAGAGTTTTGCAAGATAAGCCCAAGTCATCAGTTGTTATTAAAGAAGAGAATGAAGAAGACATACCTAGTGAAGTTTTGAATGATGCCATTCTTGAAGATGTGTTTATTTCTAGATATTCAACAAACAACCATCCACACAAAGAAGTAATTCTAGGGGAAAAATCACCTCCATATCCGGAGCGTCTAGTAATAGAAAAACCCGTAACTTATCCAGAGTACGATATCATTAACGAATTGAAAAATATTTGCATTAAGATCCATTTGTTACAAGCCATTAAGGATATCCCAATATATAGTAAGGTAATAAAGAAAATCTATATTAAGAGACCAGGGAGGAAACAAAAATACCCTCTGACGATTCATGTAATTGGAGAAATACCAGATTGCATAGCAAACCAACCTAGAATACCAAAGTATTCAAACCCAAGAAACCCTATGGTGACTGTTATCATCAATAACACCGCCATAGGGAACACACTTATTGATCTAGGAATTACTATCAATCTGATGACTACCACAATCTTAGAAACTCTCAATTTAGGACCATTCCTCCACCCTACCCCAACGATGCTAGAATTAGCAGATCGTACTATGGTTCAACCTACTGGGATCTTAGATGACATCACTGTATTAGTAGCCTCATGGGAATATCCCATGGACTTCATGGTCATTGAATCAAAAGAACCTTCCAAAGGTCACCCTATTATTTTGGGAAGACCTTGGTTGGCTACTACCAATGAATTTATAGGATGTAGGGATGGAGAGATGATTATCTCTGATGGGTTATCTATAAGAAAACTAGCTCTATACCCACCAGCTCAGCCAATAGCAGAAAACTTGTTTTGGTTAGATTTTCCTTTTGGAGATGAGAACTTGGAAGAACTTTCCCTTGTCAGTGATCTATCTCGAGCACTTCAAGAGAAAAATACCGAGAACGTGTTGAACCAATTTATCTCTTCCACAACATGTGTAGATTTTCCTCAATCTTTTTCCCAATTTGACTAGATCTTTGGAGACGAATTCCAAGAAAACATGAGCCTCTCAACATTTACAAGTACACCCTGTGTCTTCACAATCGAAGGACACCTAGGATCCTATACCATACCATGTGAGGTTAGTACCAACAAATTTCTACATATAAATGCAGGTTTAGATGAGGGTCAACAGAAACAATTACTAAAAGTTCTCAAGAGTCAAACTGGAGCATTTGCATGGGAGTATACCGATATGAAAGGTATACACCCAGATACCCGTATCCATCACATTTACACAGACTCTAACATACCTCCTGTTAGGCAGCCCCAGAGAAGATTGAACCCAGGCCTAGAGGATATAGTAAAGGATGAATTACAAAAACTCCTTGATGCTGGATTCATTTACCCAATTTCCAACAGTAAATGGGTTTCTCCTCTGGTGGCAGTTCCAAAGAAAGTCACAAGGAAATGGCGTATCTGTGTTGACTTTCGAGAACTAAACAAAGCCACTCTTAAGGACTACTTCCCTTTGCCTTTCATCGATCAGGTGTTAAACACCTTATCAGGGAAAAAATATTTCTCATTCCTTGATGGGTATAGTGGACACAATCAAATATTGATAGCACCTGAGGATCAAGACAAGACAACCTTCACTTGCTCTTGGGGGATGTATGCCTACCAAGTGTTACCATTTGGCCTATGTAATGCACCTGCTACTTTCTAGTGTGCAGTTCTAGAAATCTTTGCTGACCTCATACATGACTGTGTAGAAGTTTATATGGATGATTTTATAGTTTATGGTAATACTTTCCAGGAAGCCCTTGATAACCTTGAAATAGTTCTTATTCGGTGCCAAGAAACGAATTTAGCTCTTAGTCATGAAAAATGTAAAATTCTACTGACCGAGGGCATAGTTTTGGGACATCATGTCTCTCTTCAAGGTATCAAGGTGGATCCCACCAAGATCGAAATAATTGTTAATCTTCCTCCTCCAAAAACTTTGAAGGAAGTAAGAAGTTTTCTTGGCAATGCCGGCTATTATAGACGTTTCATTGAAAATTTCACTAAAATAGCCACACCTATGTTCAAACTACTCATGAAAGACACATAATTTCAATGGAATGTACCGTGTCAGCAAGCCTTCGAAACTCTAAAGGCCAAGCTATCAGTGGCACCAATCCTTAGGGGCCCAAATTGGTCCCTTCCTTTCCATATATCCACTGATGCTTCCGACATAGCCATAAAGGCAGTTTTAGGTCAAAAAGAGGGACAAACATCACATGCCATCTACTTTTCTAGTAAAAATTAGACTCCTGCATAATCGAAGTACATTGTTACTGAAGAAGAGTTTTTAGCAGTATTCTACTCTATCAACAAGTTTCGTCATTATATCACAGGATATGGAATTTTTATACACACTGACCACTCCTCCATCATGTTTTTGATGAATAAAACGATCACCAATGGCAGAGTGACTTGGTGGCTTCTTTTGTTACAAGAATTCAACATCACCATTGTTGATCGTCCCGGTAGAGAGAATGTAGTAGCTGATTTCCTCTCTCGAGTTCAAATTGACGATAATGCCAGCCCTGTCGATGATAGCTTCCCAGATGAACATTTGTTCGCTGTATCTGTTCGAACCCCATGGTTTACAAATATAGCCAATTATTTAGCAACTGGAAAGCTACCCAACCATCTCTCCCCACCTGAGAAACGTAGGATCATAGTTCAAAGTTCCAATTATTCTTGGGTATATAATGATCTCTTTCGTACTGGTCCTGATCTTATTATTAGACGATGCATACGAGAGGATGAGATGGTAGAGATCCTACATGCATGTCATGGTGGACCTTGTGGTGGGCATTTTTATAATAAGAGAACAACATACAAAGTATTGCACTCTAGGTATTATTGGATAAGCATCTTCAAAGATGCTACCAAATATGTCAAAGGATGTGACAGTTTCCAAAGAATGGGTAGACCTACACCATCCGATGAGATGTCTTTGCAACCCCAAGTTATGATTGAGCCATTTGAAAAATGGGCTCTAGATTTCGTTGGACCAATTTCCCGTATGTCTCGCAAGAAGAAGTACATCCTAGTCTATACAGATTATGTCACCAAATGGGTAGAAGGTAAAGCTTTATTCTGAGCCACAGAAAAATATGTGGTGGAATTCATTTATGAAGAAATATTTACCCGATTTGGTGTACCTAGAGAAATTGTAACCGATCAAGGATCTCAGTTTATCTCCAAATTAATGAAAGAGCTTACTGACAAATATGGTATTAGAATTGTAAATATTCACCATATCACCCGCAAGCCAATGGTTAGGTGGAATCCACCAACAAAGTATTAGAAGCCATCCTAACTAAAACTATCCAGTTACACCACAAAGACTGGGCATATAGGCTTCCGGAAGCTCTGTGGGATTATAGAATAACGTGGAGAAACACCACTGGTCACACACCTTACGAACTCGTTTATGGTAAACAAGTTCTTCTACCCATCGAATTTCAAGTCAAAACCTTTCGTATGGCACGCAATTAGGGATGAACTTAGAAGAAGCACAGAGTCAACGAATCCTGCAGATAAATGAATTAGATGAGATTAGGAAAGATGCTATTCAACGCACAATCTTAATACAAAATCAACGCAAAAAGTGGCATGATAAATAAATTAAACAAAAACAATTCAAAACTGGAGACTGGGCACTACTTTTTGATTCAAGATACAAAAATTTTAAAGGTAAATTAACTACTTGTTGGATGGGTCCATATGAAATTGTCATCGCCTTTGATAATGGATCCGTTAAAATTAAGACAATTGATGATTCACAAATTTAGTTTGTTGTAAATGGACACAGACTTAGACTTTATCATCAACCAATTTCTAAACAAGATTTTGTGCAGAATGCCTTGCAACAGGAAGAAATGGAACTGGTAGAAGAGGAAGTCATTCCTCCTCCTCCTAGTCCTTGAATCATTTTGGGTTATCTTCTTTTGTATATTAATGTAAATATGTTTTTGATTTTAAATAATAATGACTCGTTTCTAACAACTGATTTCATTCTTCTTTTTACAGGTAATCTATTATGATCAGTTTGTAAAATATTGTCAATAAAACAGGAAGACTCTTTTTCCTTTTAAAAATTTTACATAACTTGTTTTGTACATATGCTTTGTTTTGAATAAAATTTGAATCGTTTGACAAGTGGTTTTGTAGCTTAATCAAAAGAACCCTATCTTTGTAGTCAGCTCATGTGATATTATGCGAAAAGGGAAGTGCTCTAAAAATAAATACTTATAGTTCTCCCTCTCTTTCGGTTACTGCTAAAATTGAAATTTTTTAGTGAAGGTATAAATCATTCTTGATATCATTTATCACAACTTTCTTTTATGATTATGTATTTAGTATTTGATTCAGACATGCACACTTCTGATTTATCATTAGAACAGTTGTTTAAAAGACCTACTTCAATTATTATGATCTCCACAAAACTCTATCTTACACCTATGGACTGCTAGTTCATCCCGGACTCATTATAAAAACTTGTCTCTAAAGCACCTTTAAAAGGTAGCCTAAAAGTGGGTGATATTTTCTATTTTGTGGGGAACATTACTGACCTTTTATGAAGAAGATAGACTGTGAAGTCAAGGAACAGCTTTAGGTTATTATCTTTTGGTATGATCTGTAATTTAGGCCATTATAAATAAAGTTACTCATAAGGTTTGTGCTAAATTTTGAATTATGTGTTTAACAGGCTTAACACACGCTAGTGCCAACTGGCTTCCTTACAAAAAAAAAATTATATATATATCATTATACGAAGCAAAACCACCGGGGTACTGAACATGATCACTGGCAGGGGGTCCATGCTAAGTAAAATATTAAACAAGGAAGCTCGGTAAATGCAAGTAAACCCGTCGGGGTACTGAATAGGCTCGCTGGCAGCAGGGCTATGCTTGCATGGTACCAAGATAAACCTGTCGGGCTACTGAACAGGCCTGCTGGCTGCAGGTCAATATCGGGTAAAAGAGGTTTGGTTAATGCATTGCTACTCACATAAATCACAAAAAACCTGAATATACAAACACATGTTTAGGCCCATTATGTATACTGTCATTAGATAATGGCTGTAAGTTGGACTTGGACCCTATCATCTAATTCAAACAATAACTAGGATATGACTAGCCTAGAAATGGGACCCATAATTATAGTAGATCTCACAGATTTTATGGTGAACCTTATTTATATTCTTTGGATGATAAGATATCTTTACAATGAGTCATGGATGAGTAGTTTTCCTATGGCATTTTTCGCATCTCTTACACTATTATTCTTCATATGGTGTTTTAAGCACTGTTGTATTCTTTTTTATTAATGTACATATCTAAATCATCTAAATTTATTAGTTAATATTTCATTTCCTTATGAAAATTATCACAATATTTTAAAAGCTATCTGTAAGACTTTCAATTGAATTTTTTAAATTTTAATCATTTTCTCTTTGATGGCTTGAGGACATGCCATATTTTTGGTTTGGGGGGGAAGATTAGAACTGTTCTTACTCTCTGAATATTTATGAAAATTTTATTTATCTCTGATATAATGACAGGTGTTTTCAGGCTAATGCAAAAGCAGAAGAAAATTGATTTGATCAAGAACAAAAAGAGGAACGCAACTAAAAGATACAGAAAAGCAAAGTTTATAGCATCTTTTGTGCACTAACAGCTTCAACAATAAGATCTTGTATAAAAAAAAACTATACGAAGGACTGAATGACGGATTGAATGTCGATCCGAATAAGGCAAATAAACAATGTTCTGAATGGAGTGCTGAATGAAACCATAGCCTATAACAGCTTTATTTAATATGCCAACATGTTCAAATTTGAATATTATTGATAAGTTTATTGGCTAATTATGACAGGGATTAATCAAATGTCGATTTCACACATGGCTTCGTTCTCTTATCCATCTCACCTCCGTTAAAGGAATGGATTATGCATCATTGTGAATCATTACATGACCGTCATTCGGTCTTATGTTGTACGACCTGCCACCATATCAATCGAATAATGATCTCTCACATGTAATCTATTTTCATTACGTGAATTACATTCAACCTGTCCAAAGCTCGGCTTTGGACATGGTTGAATATTCTCTAAACCACATGTATTCACTGGATTTACGCATCTCTACATTGGAACTTAACTTAAGATCTTTGAATGACAGGTGCGATATTTCAAGCATGCCAAGCCCTCGTCCACTGTCATTCAAACAATCAAACGGACCTTAGTTTAAACTGATGAATGCGTGAATTTCACCTCAGTCTGTTTGCTGTCCATTTGAGCCGCGTCCTCTGCAAATTCTTGCACCTGTTGTATCCATTCGCATTCCCCCGTCCTCTGTCAACAATGCTAATTCGTTACAAGCATGGTACCTACCAGGACCTCTTTCGCATTTCTGAGTTTAAAGCCTGCCGTGAAGTGTTTTTGCGAGTAGGGTGGGGACCATTTCTTCTCCTTCTCCAAGTCCACGACCACGAGATTTCATTACTGTTCGCTAAAATTTTTGATGGCAAGATAGCCAAGGTTGGCCATCTTGTTTTCTCTGTGACAAAAGAGTTAATAGAATTAGCTACCAAGCTCCCGAGGGAAGGTGCCCAATGGCATAAGCATCTTTTCCTTCCATGGAAGGACCATGAATTTTCCCTAAAGACCGATTTTCAACACGTTGCTAGTACCAATGGTTTTCACGGAGAATGGATAAAGCTAGAGTATTTAGATCTTTTGACCGTTATCATCCACTTAATCACTTGTGAGGGTAAGTTCATTATCTTTAAAGCTTTCCACTTTAGATTGTTAGCGCATTTCATCAACAGTCAGACCCTCAACTTCCCATTTTATTTCCTGAAAAGTTTGGAGAAGATGTCTAGCCAAGTCAGGAAGAATACTGTTAATCCCTTTGGTAGCTTGTATCATCACTATCTCATTAAGATTCTGATCATTCACCAGTTAGAAGAGAGAGGACAAAACTGGGATCGTTTTGTTTTTGAGATACTGAACCCTCATTTATCTACTGTCAAACCTTCCTCTTCTCAAGAACATCATCATACCCAAGCATAACCAAACGCTAAATGTGTATGGTTTGATGAGAGTTCCTTAGATGATATGCATTATGTCCACTCATCACCTTCTACTGAACTTACCCTTGGTGACCCTACTTCGAAACCTCCACTCTTTTCAGAGCCCACTAAATCCACGAGAACAAATTATGACCAGTCCGTCAACTAGTCTGTCATTCAGACTATCATTCAGCCATCACATTCAAATGTCCAGTCAGACGACCATACTATTGAAACACCCCTCCTCACATTAACCAATGTGTCTACTCGAATGAGTGAAGCCTTCGCTGTTGAAAGTCCTCCTGCACACAACCAAGATACAATTCTTGAAGGTCATACTGTTGAGTGTGAAACATTTTCAAAAGAGTTGAGTCCCCCAAAGAACTCTGAACATTATACAGAACATCTCATTCTGGCTCAATAGGAGATGGATAAATTGATCCAAGTGATAGCACGGTTGATAGACCAGAATCAAAGTTATGTGGAAACAATTTCTGAGCTTCATGAAGAAAACAAGGCACTGCGTACACAAGTAAAATACATTGAATGCTTGGTTAACGCCAAAACAACATCCCATACTGCCCTGAGGATGAGATATAATTACTTAAAGGACCAATTCAAGAAGCTCGAGGCTGAATCTATATCTTCATCATCCAAGTCAAAGGCAGCTGCTGCCGCAGCTCAGCCTTCTTCCTAATTTCTCTCTGTTTTGCTTAGTGGGACCTAGCATATCTCCGGTTTGGGGAAATGTTGGTGTCCATTTTGTCACTCTTTTTTATCATCAAATCTATTCTGAATATAATAAGTTATCCTTTTCTCCATTCAGCCCATCAAACAGACCAGGTATGCATGTATTCGTTTATCATATGAATTTTGGTCGAATATCGTTATATTATGATTTATTAATGATTAAATTAACAATTCCAGTCATGCATGGCATTTAGTTTTGATCTACAGGCTGCGATTTTTCAAATGAACCTTCATTCAAACTGCGTGTTTATATTGCTTAAGCTCAACCATGTTCAACTCGTCGTTCAGTCTTGCATTCAGCTTGCGAAATCCACAGTTGGTATGTTTCGGGCCATTAAATACAAGATCGGGAACGTGGGTTCTGTTAGCCACATGAGGGTCATGGTTGATGAGCTTTCATTTTGGAATATTCACCTTATTGCCTACTAAACACGAAAGCACACCATGCTTCCACATCAACACTCTACACGCTAGTTCTATCGTCCTTTCATCCTGGAATCATGCACGCCCATTCATGCCGGTGTTCTGGAAGACTTCGCCTATCCACGCTCAGCCTGCCAACACAACACTCCACCCACGCCAATTCTCTAGCAGCCCTCTCCTCTATTCGTTCAGTTCACCAGCACACTGCCTCTCTTCCCACATCAAAGGAATATCGACGTTGCAGCTGCCTTGTGAAGGAATCAGCCTCATGAAGCCTGGTGTATGCTCCATGTGCTGTCATGCATCACTTAAAGCATCCAGTTACAGTCATAAATGCCTTTGTTATTAGAGAGGTCGACTCTGTCGACCCTCTCATCCATTGTAAATGTATAAATAGACGCTTGTGTAGAGAAACAGAGCTAGTCTTTAGTTGGAGAAGATCATCAGATTAGCAGATAGTTCATAGAATTTGCAGCAGATAGCAGACGTTTTGTATTTTTCTTAAGTTAATGGAAGTTCTAGTTTGTTGATATTCTGAGTAGCTAAACCAATTTCATTTTCCATCTCTGATTGTTGGGAAGGGCCCCTCATCAACCGGAGGTTTTGTATTTGTTTTCTGCATTTTCTTTTATGCAAATAGTTAGTTTATTTTCTTGTATATGTAATTAATTCATTTTCCTGTATATGATATTTCTTTCTTTTCTGTAATTTATATTGTGCTGCTAACATAGTTTGTGTTTACAAAATTAGCAAATGGTCAACCAACAATATAGTTTTGGTAGTTTCAGTTCAGTCTTTTATAACTAGATAGTTTGTTTTTCTAATCCTCTACAATTAGATAGAACTTAGTTAGTTATTGTTTCCAGCTTGTTAATGATTAGAATTAGTTTAGTTAGGTTCTCCTCTGTAGCTGTAGGTTAATTCTCTTTTCTCATCTCAATCTTGCTTTAGTATAGAATAGGAATAGTTTATCTCTCCAACCATGATTAGAATATGTTGCTTTCTATTATCTTAGCTTCTGAACAAGTCTTCTCACTGATTTCTTTACATTGTAGGTTCATCTGCATTCACTAGCTGACATCAAGATCATCAAAACTATTATTTTCTTTAGTTTAATTCGTTTTTCCTCCATTCGGACTGTTGTTCAGACTGGCATTCGGACCATCATTCAGATTTTCACTCTTTCTGCATTGTTTTATGCTTATTTCAAATTCAGTTTCTTAGTCTTCTTAATTGTAATATTTCCTACTTCGAATAAGTATTCTTAACCATAATTAGGCCCTTGTTTTACATTCCATAAAGTTTTAATTAGAGTCTTGTTATCATTCTTAGTTTGCTTTAACTATCTTTTAAATTATGTATTTCATACTTAATTTGCTAACACATTGTTGTTTCAGAATTTATCAGTCTTATTCCTAGTCCAGTTTATCACATGCTCTTAAGACTTAGTTAGAATAGAGTTAATAATTTCATTCTTTAAGTATTCTAGTTTTGATAATTTCCTTCATTAAGATTAGGATCAGTTTCTTATTTCGATAAATAATGAAGATGTTCATGGAATAGGATTTGGATTCATAAATTAATATCTTTATCAAGTTTTCTACTTGCTTCCAAATCACGTTCAGAAATAAATATCTTTATTAAGTTTTCTACTTACTTCTAGTTTTGATTAGTATCATATTATTCTGCTCATGGATAGTAGATAGACCAGAATGTTTAAAGTTAATTGTAATTTGTCTCTCTGTAGTTTACATCTCTTTGTTGAAGTTAGATTAGATTTACTCCCATTTTGTTTTGTTATTACATTTGAAAGCCATTATCATACATTCACTCCAGTTCCCGTTACATGGGAATATATGTTTTTTCTTGAATTAGTTGTTGAAGTTATTTAATAGTTTTTAATTTGTTTTTATTGGCATAGCTTTCTGCTTATGTAGTTTATTATCAAATTAATCCATTTCGTAGATAGGTCTCTAATTTATTTATTTACAATTGTTTTCTAATTCTTAGATAGAATCTGAAATTGTATAGTTTCCATTTTCATAGTTCATAGTTTGCTTTTCAATTAGTTTTCATTATTCAATTATAAGGTAGAGTAGTATGAATTGATACTATTCTAGGTTATCTATTCAACTAAGTTTGATTTAGTTCTCTTTACTGTTTTTCTGAAGTTTGACTCGGTTTTTCATTTTGAAAGATCTTTCGATCTTTTCTTTATTAAATATTTTTAAGGTCTGACAAGCTGAAAATCTTAGGTTCCATTCTACCTTAGCATATACTTTGCCTCAACTCTAAGTTTACCAACCCCAGTCGATAATTAAATATTAGGTGTTTTCTTTGAGATAGCTCACACACCCAACAGGAGGCTTGCTCACATTAACTACAAAGCACTACCTCATGTGAGCAAGGTAGTTATAGGACTACCAGACTTAAAGATTGATCATGATGGCACATGAAAAGGATGTGCAAAAGGGAAGAATATCAAGAACCCATTTCCAAAGAGTGAAACAAAGACTAAGAGCACCTTGGATTTGATTCATTCAGATGTATGTGGACCAATGCCCTCCACATCCTTGAGTGGATATGAATACTACCTTACATTTTGATGACTATTCAAGAAAGACTTGGATATATTTCCAAAAGGGAAAAGATGAAGTCTTTGGAAAGTTCAAGGAATTCAAAGCCTTGATAGAAAATCATTCAGAAAAGAAGAGCAAGATACTCAGGACAGATAATGGTGGAGAATATATTTCAAAAGATTTTGAAGTATTCTGTAAAGAAGCTAGAATCAAAAGGGAGCTAACCACTCCCTACAGTCCTCAACAAAATTGTGTTGCAGAGAGAAAGAATAGAACCATCATGGAAGATGTAAAGACAACGATACATGATCAAGACCTACCTATGTATCTATGGGTTGAAGCAGCTAGGACAACAGTCTATGTGCAGAATAGACTATCTCATAGTGCTCTTGATTTCAAGACCCCAGAAGAAGTGTTCATAGGAAAGAGACCTGAGGTAAGTCACCTCAATATATTTGGATGCCCAATATACATTCACATTCCAAAATAAAAAATGGACCAAGCTGGATCCTTCTGGGAAGAAGGGAATATTTGTTGGATATTGTGAAGCATCCAAAGCATTCAGAATTTACATCCCAGGTTTCCATCATATGGAAATAAGTAGGGATGTGACATTTTATGAAGAAGCAACTCTCAAGAGATCTAGGAAGTGCCAGTATGAAGAAGTATATGAAGAAGATGTACGTTCCATAACTACAGAGGTTGTACCCATTCCTGAAGATGTAACACCTGAAGAGCATGACATTATAGAACCTCAAGAACCCCCTACCATGAACATATAAAGAAAGAGAAAGCCAGCATGGGAAAGATATATTATACTAGGAGAAGAAAAGTATGGAGCTCTTGAAGGCTCCACCAGAGTGAGCAAGAAACCAAAGTAATTTTCCAACTATATGGCTTTGATGTGTGATCTTGTAGATCAAGAACCCACTAGTTATGAAGAAGCTTCTCATAACAAAGAGTGGGTAGAGGCAATGACTAAGGAGTTCTAGTCAATAATGAAGAATGATGTTTGGGATATAGTTCCCAAACCGAAAGAAAAAATTGTGGTATCCTCCAAATGGATATACAAAATAAAGCATGCTGCGGATGGTAGCATTGAAAAATATAAGGCAAGGTTTGTGGCCAGAGGATTCTCTCAAAAAGAGGGAATTGACTATGAAGAGACATTTGCACCAATTGCAAGGTACACTTCCATTAGAACCATCATGGCACTTGCATCCATGATGAAGTGGAAATTACACCAGATGGATGTAAAGACAACTTTCCTGAATGATGTGATTGAGGAGGAAGTGTACATAGAACAACCACAAGGATTTGAGGTGGAAGATGGAAGAACCCATGTGTGCAAACTGAAGAAGGATTTCTATGGGTTGAAGCAAGCTCCTAGAGCTTGGTATGGAAGCATTGACAGTTTCTTGAAAAGCTTGGGCTTTACCAAAAGTAAAGTTGATCATAATCTTTATCTCAAGGTTATGGATGATGAACCTATCATATTGCTGCTATATGTGGATGGTCTATTTCTTACTGGAAATGAGAAATAGATTATCGAGTGCAAGAAGAAGCTCTCTTCATAGTTTGAGATGAAAGATCTCAGATTGATGCACTACTTCCTAGGTCTAGAAGTATGGAAAGGCCCAGAAGGAATATTTCTCAACCAAGGAAAGTATGCTGTGGAAATATTGAAAAGATTTGATATGTTGGAATGCAAATCCATGGCCACTCCCATGGATTCCAACTTGAAGCTTTTAGCTAATGACTCTTTAGAGTTAGTGGATGTGACTATGTATAGACAAATTATTGGGTCATTAATGTATCTGATGAATACCAGGACAGATATATGCTTTGTAGTGAACACCTTGAGTCAGTATCTAGTGGAACCTAGATGAGCTCACCTGATAGCTGCAAAGCATGTGATGAGGTACCTAAAGGGTACGATAGATTTTGGTCTATGTTATCATGGAGATCATGACTTAAAATTGTATGGCTACACAGATGTTGATTGGGCAAGAAGTGTATTAGATAGGAAGAGTACATCGGGTGGATGTTATTGTCTAGGATCTACCATGATCTCGTGGTTTAGCAGGAAGCAGTCAAGTGCGGCTCTCAGCACAGCTGAAGCGGAATATATAGCTGCTTGCTCTGCTAGTTGTGAAGCAGTATGGCTTTGGATGTTGTTATCAGGATTGTTTGACCTAGAGATGGACCCCACTATGATCCTGTGTGAAAACCAGAGTTGTATCAAGATGACAGAGAATCCAGTGTTCCATGATAAGTCAAAGCACATAGAGATCTGATATTTATATATACAGGATATGGTGCATAAAGGAGCTATCAAGATTGAGTATGTAAGCACTGATGAACAAGTTGTTGATATATTGACCAAACCTCTATCTCGAGTAAAGTTTGAGTATTTTCAAGACAAGCTTGGTGTAGTTCAGAAGGACCCTCCTCAAAAGGGGGAGTGCTATGGTCGATGATTATATTTGGATACTGGTATCGATATGGATACTTGTATCGATGATGAGATTGCCTATATCGATGGTAAGATCGATGATAAGGATACTTTATTGATGAGGATACTATATCGATGATCAAGATATTGTATCGATGATCAAGATATTGTATCGATGATGAGGATACATGTGTTGATGATGAGGTTACCTATTCCAATGATGAGGTTGATGATGAGGTTACCTGTTTCGACGATGAAGTTGATGAAATGGTACTTAGACTATGTCTAAGAGGACTGTTGGGATTGCATCGTACCTGGACTTATGTCCTAAAGTGATAGAGATTGATCATCCTGTAAGTGGATTATGATTGCATCATACTTGGACTCATGTCCTAAAGTGAAAGGGATTGATCATCCCGTAAGTGGATCAGGATTGCATCGTCCTTGGAATCATGTCGTAAAGTGATAAGGAATAATCATCCTGTAAGTTGATTCGGGATTGCATCGTCCCTAGACATGGTGAGGTGTCTTAAAGTGATAAGGATTAATCATACTGTAAGTTGATTCAAGATTGCATCGTCCCTAGACATGGTGAGGTATCTTAAAGTGATAAGGATTAATCATCCTGTAAGTTGATTTGGGATTGCATCGTCCCTAGACATGGTGGGGTGTCTTAAAGAGATAAGGATTGATCATCGTGTAAGTTGATCTGGATTGCATCGTCCATAGACATGAGAGATGTCTTAAATTGAGAGGGATTGATCATACCATAAGCGGATCAGGATTGTATCGTCCTTGGACCTATGTCCTAAAGTGATAGGGATTGATTAGCCCATAATAGGATCTTGTGCATTGCAGAGTATGCTTCTATGACGATTCTGTTGATCGTGATGATCTAGATGACGATGTTGTTGATAGTGATGATCTAGATGACGATGCTATTGATCGTGACAGCCTAGATGATGATGCTGTTGATAGTGATGATCTAGATGACGATGTTGTTGATCGTGATGATCTAGATGATGATGTTGTTTATCGAGAGATCCAGATGATGATGTTGATCGGTAGATCCAGACGATGAGGATGTTGATCGAGAGATCCAGATGATGATGTTGATCAGTACATCCAAACGATGAGGCTGTTGATCAAGAGATCTAGGTGATGATGTTGATCGGTAGATCCAGACGATGAGGTTGTTGATCGAGTGATCCAGATAATGATGATGTTGTAGCTGATCGAGTGCTGTAGAAGATGAAGACTCAATACTGACGATGCCGATGTTCCAGTAACTGAATGAGTTACTGATGATGATGTATAAAGAAATCTTCCAATGATTTATAGATGTATCATGTACAATGTAGTTGATGACTCCTTGCTCTTGCAGATGTTGTTATAATATCCTTCTCGTTAAGGGGGAGTGTTGAAATATTGTAACTTCTAAGAATATTATATTTGTACTTTATTATTTTGGAGATGTTCCATTCCTCTGTGGATACCCTATTGTATATTCGAAAATGTTTATTCTTCCCAGAGAGTGTGGCAGCTAGGGTTATTAGATCTCCCATGTGAGGTTGGCCCTGAGTTAACTGTTTAGGGGTTATTAGACTCTCTTAGGAGAGGTCCTCCCCATTAGGGTGAAAATTCAGTTAGAACATGAGTATAAAGAGAGGAGTGCGTTCCTCATTTATCTCATTCATTCACTCACATGTGATTGGTGCATAGGAGAGAGAGAGGCCTGCATAGGAGGAGAAGGAGCTCTTGTTGAGGACTACATCTTTGTATTGGTTGATTATCTATATTGAGGAAAGTTTTGCTGGGTTTTCTACCCCATGAGGGTTTCCCAAGGTAAATCTTTGTCTATCTTATGATTGTGTTTCTTTCAGCGATCTTGCTTGTGAAATTAGGCTAAACTTAACAATACATGGTGAGGAAAGGGTTCATGTCTTTGTTTCTAGTTATCCAAACCTATACTCATGACCCTAATCCAACTTATCATTACAATAATTTCAACCGATCCCGGGCTCTTCCTCTCCCTTCACTAAGGCCATCCTCCATTTTTTTCCTTCAACCTCTCATCCATAAGGAAACCCCACCTCATCCCAATACATATCCTAATCCACTATGTTTAATCCCTTCATCCTATCCAATTATCCTCTTCAACCCATAACCCCTAGCTCTAATCCATTCCACCTAGCTCTAAACCATTCCATATATAAATTCACCTATCCTTCACTCTTCATATAGCCATTCATATGGCATGATTACTTCCCCTAAACTCCAAAACTCATGTAATATCCTCACCCCCATCATCCTTCCCCTCTCACCATCCACACACTTCCTCACATCTCCCTCCATGGCTCAAGTTCAATCCAAATTTCATCCATTTTCTAAATCCATTGATCTCTCTACTTTTACCATTGCTCATCCCAATGCCTACCCTTCTTCAATCTCTCTTATCCTTACTCTTTTCTTTTCCTCCATTGTAGTTAATCTCAAATCCTTAGAATTAGATACCCATTCCCTCAATCTCTTCCAAAAAATTTCCAATTATTCCATTTCACCTCAACACAATCCATTTGAGGACATCCTCTATTCCATTGTATTCTTCACTCTACAACTAAACCCACCAAATCGAATCTCAAGAAAGACAAATTTTTAGCCCTCTGTCGACTAAATGGAAACCATGACATTATTATTCTAAAATATGATAAGGGAAATTATTCAGTTATTATGGAATCCATGGATTACGAATCCAAATTATTATTTCATAAGTATTCATCATCTTACAAACCCCTTTCCTAAATCGCCTCAACAAAATAATGAATCTAGTATCCAATGATATCAAATATTCCTCTTTAGATCCAACCCTAAAAGACATCTTCTTCCCCACAATCCTCAACCCCCAAAATTACATGGCCAATAGAAAATATATAAGAAAGAGATCCCCCTTAGACCCATCATCGGTCCCATTGGAGCCCCCACCCACAATTTATCTAAATTCTTGGCTCCCAAACTTCTTCCTTTATTTGTCCAAACCTCCTCATTCATAAAGGACTCCTATGACTTCATTAACAAAATTCAGACATTTGCTTAAAGGAGCATGACCTCATGATAAGTTTCCCACCACCAGGTTGATCCATCACCTCAACCCATCTCTACATGCATGTATGGAGTGGCTCGAGGTCACTAAACTGTCCTTGTGGACGAAGAAGGGGGACCCTCTCTAGGAAGAAGGAGACCAAAATCGATCCGATATCCAAACTTATTGAGTTCCCCTCTTTTATATTTGGTCAGTTGTTATTTTAGGTTGGCTAGGATCCCCTTGCACCAGTTGAATACTGTAGGATCCATGCACAATATGGCATAGATCATGTGAGCTCTTGTAGCTTGATGTGGATCCTTGCTACTCGCTACTCTCTCAATGGTGAAGAGAATAGTTCTTAAAGGACAATATTGCACATTCTTGGTGGGAATCTTCCCATGTAGCATCTGAGTCCTGGGAGTGCAAAACTATGCAATTAAATCCTCAGTAGTCCTATTACCGCCTCTAGGACTAGAAAGGGACACTGGAGCTCCACTCCTTGAAAACCTCATCAAGAAGTAGATGTATTCCACATACAATGTAAGGACATGAGTCCCCACTTGGAAATATTGTTGATATGAATGCCACATTCAAATCAAGTGATCCAACAACAAAAGTTGGGCTCTCATTCCTTGCACTTAGAAGAATTTTAGAAACCCACATTCCCTCAAAGCATTGATCAAATGAGGATCATTTGCTTCTTGGACATCTTCCAATTCATGCTCCCTCTCCTTCCATTGCACCATTTTGATTATTGAACCTTGCATATACATAAATTTAAAAACCAATAGATACATTTCATGGAAAAAAAAAAAATTGGCTTAAATTCTAAGTTTGTCGGTTGCTCTACCGTTGATGCACCACGAATTTGGAAACGGGGCGTCAACGACGCACTTTATCCATTTGGTATGTGCATCACTGCTGAATGTCGCACTTCTCGAAAGGGAGAAGTGCATCACCGAGGCCACGCACTTTCCCCCTATGGAATGACCCTTAAAACCACTAAAACTACATTAAAAAAAATTGACCATTGAATTGAAGGGTAGGAAGAGGGTGATTACCTTGACCTTATGGAATGCAGAATGGTCGATCGATGCTCCTACAATATCCATGCAAGTTTGAGATAAAAAGAGCTTTTCACTCACTCCCAACTTGGTAAAAGCACAATGGTAAATAAATTTCACTTTTTATCCCTTTTATGTATATGAAATAGAATATTTTAATATTTTATTTCATTTTCTCCTAATTTATTTTTATCGATTCAGTTATATTTTACTATTTTAAGTCCTACAATAGTTCTACTGCTTGTTGCTAAGCTTGTAGGTTAAAATTGATGACTTTTGGCTATGCCAGAGATCATTTTCGACTTTTTCATGCTCCTTATCAAATATGAAAAAGATTCTGAGTTCTTTTTTATACCGTTATCATGCTCGTTAAAACTAAGCACAAAAGGTGTTGAGCTTAGTCTTTGTTCCTGCTCGTGCTCATAAATACATGAGAATAAGTTACCAAGTATACTTTTATCTCTTTTTCGGGCTCGTAAAACTGTTACGAAAAAGGAACCCCCTTGGAGTTTTCTTTAATCCCTTTTCAAACTCCCAAAATATGAAAAGATTGCCAAGCAAACTTGTATCTTTTATGTTTGTAAAATGATGTGAACGGTCGTCTATATGGTTGCAATTTATCTCTTTTTCATACCATTTAGAGTAGTTATGGAAAATGAAGTACCATGGGGTTTTCTTTATACTTTTTCAGACTCCTTAAATATGAAAAATCATTGAGTTTTCCTTCTCTGAACTCATAAAACCAAACATTGAAGGACCCTTTCGAGAATGAACCTCTCATTCCTTAGGTTCGTAAAACATGTGGGGTTGGACTCATCCAAAATATGAGCTACACCGAGCATCTGTTATCTTCCTCAAGCTCGTTAATAAACAAAGAGGTACTCGTCAATTATGATGGGGAATAAGGAAAGAGCATGTATCTACGTCTATATTAGTGGCAACTTATACTCACCCTTGAACATGGCACTTGTTTGCATTTCTTTCAAACAACTTGGGTAATCAGTTTGTCCTCGATTCATACCACTTCCATGAGTTATTCTACTCCTTTGGGTCATCTGAATAATGCATAAATCATTTGTTGTATTAGGTCTTGGTGTCTATCTCGTCATGTCAATACTGCCAATTCATGCCATTCCATGTTCAAGGGAAGTCTATTTTTGAGTCAAGCTTTGCAGTCATTATACTTTCCTTTATGTCAGCCACCTCTGAGTCAGTCTCAAAAGTTACTCTACAGTCCGATCTACTTGCAAAACAATATATTTGATCTTGTTTCATGTCGATGATGGGGGAAACATCATGGACCTCCTTCTACAGGTTTATCCTTGTCGAATTCAACACATCATCTAAGGATTAGACCTAGAAAACCATCGAGTACCTTGGAACTACATGCCTTAATGGCAAGTTACCTCACTTTCAGCAGTAGGTTCACATCAGTGACATTTGACTAGAATATTCCACCAAGTGTTCGAGTTCAACTCATTAATTCACATTTGTAGGAATGTACTATAGTACCTTAGGATTCATTTACATCAATGATGATTTCCCTTACACTTGTTAACAGTATACCTCCATGACTAGTAATCAAGTGATTTATACCATGTTTGACGTCAAGACATTTATTCCCATGGTTAGAATTGTACTTTTTCAAGTTCGGGATGAATACCCTGGGATAAGTTCCTTATGTATTTTACCCAGGTTGCAATGGAGATTTTTTGAGTAGGTTCCTGCATAAACATCATGATGGAACCATTATTTTTTCACATAGATCCACATTGTATTGGTCTGTGGCTATGTTCATTTTGTCTCGTAGATCCACTGTGTATTCTCTTGTGGCTACGATCTGGTCTTCTCATGGATGTATGGATCCACTTTTGTATTCTTAGTGGCCATGCTTTTATTTAGTGTTTCATGGATTTGCAGTCTATTGGTCGGTAGTCATGGTATGAGTTGCTTGAGACACATATCTTAGATTTGGCGGTATTGCAGAAGCCCTTGTTCGGAATTTCAACCGATGATATTTTTCCTTAAACTTCCATACATCAAAGCATTTCACCTATCCTATTTCTCTAACTTCATGCTTTGGGGGGAAATCTGTTACACCAAAATATTGTCATCATGACATGTGTACCCTTGGTTTGTCCTAATTCCTAAAGCATTGATACCAAATTTCCTGAAAAGAAGGAGTTCTATCCCCTTTTCTCCATGTTGTAATACCAACGCACCTTGCATATTGACAAGATGCGTTATGTCCTTACCGACGCACTTTGTACATTGACATAGTGCGTCGCTCACATTGCTTTCCTTTGATCAGAATGTGTCACTCTTCAATGATGTAGGTTGATAGTTGACAAAGTGCGTTAATGTCAGTTGGAGAGGAAAAAGAGAAGCTTCGAGTGCCTTCTAGAATTAACTAGAGCACCCAAATGTTGGAGAAAATATACTAGAGTTGATATCCCTTCATCCAATAAAGACAAAATTGGATCTTTGAGCCAAAAGTTCATTTGGAAGAAGTTGCAATGTCAAGGCTTATGTTGTAATCTCTCCTTTTCATTTTCATTGTATACAGTAATATACATACTTTTTCCATAAATATTTGTTCATGTTAGATCTTTAGAACTTGTTTCCTTGACCACTTGTTTAGATTAATTTATATCACATATTTCTTTCACTTATGTTTGTCTTATGTTGTTTTGCAGCTGAGAGACCAAGATCTACATCAAAAAAAGAGAAACAAATAAAGATACAAGGTAAGCAATCCTTGCATTCTTTGTGATTGGATCAATCTAGGAAAGGAATTTGTATTTTGTCGTGATTTGTTCTAGATGTAAACCAGTTAGACTAGGGAGATCGGTTGGTGTTCGCACCGGCAAATTTATCCGCAAATAGAAAAACGAGGATGTCAAGTCCTGTAACCAATAATACTTTTAAAAATTACTTTAATATAATACAGTTCAAACTATAGCATGAGCAAAAATTTATATCCTTTAGGTCCAAATTAATATGGGTTGATGAAATATATATATATATCCTTTGTCGGAAACATAAAAAGTTGGAAAATGGATCCTATGGTCATATATCAACTACTTTAAAAAATGTGATTGTGCTAGTTTATACATATTTTCATATCTTCTTATAATTTGTAATCTAATTGTTTGACATTAACAAATAACAATAGAGATAGAAGCCACCACCCACTTCATGTGATGCTCAACATATTTACATTATTTTCCCTTTACATTCATCAATTCCTTATAACTATAAATGTAATGTCTAACCGTATTGTATTGTGTAGAATGCATCTAAGTAATAATATGGTTATATTCCTTGAGCAACTTTCATGGCTCAACAAGAGACACCTGTAAGTCAGTCTATTTTTCTTGTTGTTGTGATTTGGTTAGAAATACCCTCGAGTTGCTATGTTTCAAAGATTTATTTTTTCTCTTATGCCTAGGAATGCGATTGAACTCCGATTATGGGCTTTTCCTATTTTAATCTTTTAATTTTGACCTAGATAAGTCAAAGAGCTTACTCGCCCTCAAATTTTAGTTATAATATTTATGATACATGCATCATGAAGGGGAAAAAATTTATGGAGTTTTGTTCATTGTCTTGACTTGAGGGAAGTATGTTGTAGTTATGTTTGTAATAGATGCAAACTTCTACCCCTTAGTTTGAATTTATTTGCAAGTTACAAATTCTGGTCTTGCTTCTAGATGATGTTGATTTAAGAACCTTGTGATTATTATTAATGGAGGAACTATAATCTACCCTTTTCCCTGTATATTTTATTCATCCCATTATTATTTGAATAAAAATATGACCTACAGGCTTGTTTGAAATTATGAATATTCACAATTAATGGATTCACGTTTGAAATCAACATCCTACTCTCTTATCATTCTACTTTAAACAAAACATTTATACAATTGCAATAGACTGAAATTGAACCAGGCTAGGTACCGTGGTAGGGCTCACATTGCAATAGACTAAAACATAAACAAATCCTCCATCACTATAGAACAAATAAATCAAATCCCATAGTTGTAGAAAAAATAAATCCTTTGTGATGTTTACGGTGTCGACCTGCAAATTATAAAACAAATGCCATAGGTGTAGAATAATCAAAACATTTATCCACAATTGCAATATATTGAAATCAAACCAAGCCATATCATGGCAAGGTTCAATGATGCTTTATACAATTTCAATAGATTGAAATCAAACCAGGCTATCTACCATGGCAGGGTTCACAGACTCGTAGTGAAAATAAATTCCATGATGTTAAACAAGGACCGAGAATTCCAATGGAGCATGTAGAGTTATATCCACAACTCTGATCAGCATTAATTCAAACCACTGATTTGAACCAAGGTTTAGTGTACCAGTAACTAGGTGTTACATTAAGTGCATAGATACAACAATCACACATTACATAAAAATGTAGGTAATAGGTGTCATATATTAAATATCTGGTCTGCAAGATGGTATCCCACAATCTCATGCTCCGTAAATAATCTATTGATTCAAGACACTGCACAACATTCAAATTTGAACTAGTCCCAGTACTTATAGAGGGTTGGTTGTGGCATGTCCCATAAGTAGTGTTAAGTTAAAATTTCTCTTAACTAAAAATTTAAAATCCTATTTTTACAAGTCTAATTAAGAAGGAAGGACATAATTTATAGCAATGTTTCAAAGGAAGGGCAACTTTTTATTTTATCCATCAATAGTAATTTCAATTTATGAACCCTTAGAAGGCGTGGAATTGGGATTTGAGAGTAGGTATCCATTCTTTTCGGTTCAAATTTATTTTTAAATGGACTATCCCATCCCAAAATAATGAAATATTAAGTCCTACTTAAATTTTTGTGAGAAATGTAAGCAATATAAATCTAGGAGGAATCCATGAGAGTTTAATGGAGTAACTAGGAACTTACCATATATTGGCACTATTTGTTACTCGAGTAGGTATAAGTTCACTCCACACATTCCATTAACAAATGAATACCCTGCATACACAAATACAACGTCTAGAAAAGAGTTTCTCCAATTTCCTAAGGAGGTATATTGGAAAAAAAATTGAAAGATGAGATTTTTTATAGCCCATTTACTCACTTTTAATTGATGAAAGAATTGATTGAAATATTGAGCACCATTTGTTTATTTATACTACATATTTGAAAAATGAAGGCAAAGGTCAATGTATAACAAAATTCATGCACTTTCTTCAAATAAAAAGATGGAGCAACTCAATCTATGTATTATGGAGTGAGAACTTTTCTAATAGAGATGGATCTATCTTTGATGAAGTTAGTTTGATTTGGATTTGATGGAGCATCTTCCATGAGGGGTAATAATGAATGTTTATAATTTATGATATGCCAAGATGCTCTTGATTTATTTTATATCCATTGTATAGCTCATAGAGAAGCATTAGTAACAATTCATACTTCAAGTCATTTTCCAGAGAATTGTAGTATATTGATAAATTTGCAAACAAAATTTATTCATGATTTGGAAATCTCTTAAAAGACATGGAGAAGTGAAAGAGATGATGGAATCATTTTAAATCACTAAGTTAGAGGTTTTACAAATTCATCAAATTAAGCGTCTTTTTTAAAGGAAATGTCATGGAAAGACTTGTCAAAATCATGTTGACTTGGGATAACCTCTTTTTCCAACTGTGGAAAATTTTTTCATGGAAAATTTTGGAAAGAAGGTGCTTGATTCTTACACACTAAAACCTCAAAGTTGGAAAAGGTTCATTGATGGGACTAATTTAATTTGGTTGCATGGTGAGGAGGAGCTAAACAAAATCTTCAAACACCTCAATGATCAATCTAGTGACATCCTATTTACTATGGAGTCGAAACGTCAACAATAGAAATGTCTACTATGGGTTATCTGGAAAAGCATTCTAGCATGTCGACTTTGTTAAAGTGACTGCCGGATTTAGTAGAGAAAAATATGCATGACATGGAAACAATCTTTCAAGTGCAATTTCGCATCCATTTGCTTGCAAATGTGCTTATTGTGTTAAATAAGTTGAATCAAAGGTTCCAATAGGATCACGTTGATATTACCTCTATTGACACTACTTTAAATGTTAGTATTAACATGTTCTAAAAATATATTTTTGGAGGCATACTTGGGGCAAGTGCAATGCACATATCCTCTTTTTTTATTAAATCACAATAAAGAACTCTTGATTTTGTAGATAGCACAAGTATGGTACATTTACATCTATTGAGGTTTGAAAGTTTACCAGAGATACAAAGATCAGGGACACTAGATAAGTTCAATCTTTTAGGAATTTGTTTTGTGATTCAAAGGTGATTGGATCTCCATATAAGAGGTTCACAGATCTACCTATATTTAATGATGATGTGGTTTTCAAGCATGAACATTATTATGAATAAATGGATGATAGATACTTTGAAATGATGGTTGAAATGTTTATGTGGTAATTTTAGTGTTTGGAACTCACCTATTGTGGATACTGCTAATTTTTTTAGTGAAATGGATGAATTTATTTGTACTATTTATAAATCACACCCTAAAAATCATATGTTTGGAGGATGGGATCTATGTGGAGATGAACTTGAATGGTTTGAAGGATTCCCCCGTTTGTTGCAGTTATGGGAAGTTATACTTCTTATTCCAACAAGTACATCAGTGTCTTTGTCCATCTAGGTCAGAGATAGGAAGAATTGTCAAACTGTTTTGTTTTGGCTTGTTAATTCAAACATGAAGTATTTTGTCTTTCCTAGTATTGGGGAATTTTTTTTGGCTCAACTAGATTAATTGATGAGTTTCGATTTAAATTTGATTATCTAATGAGTAACTTGTTACTTTTCTTTTTTTCTTTTTTTCTTTTTTTTTTTCAGTATGAAAAAAAAACAAGTACATCAATGTCTAAAAGAGGCTTCTCAAAACTAAACATGATGAAAATGATGATAGATGAAGGCTTTCATAGGAGACATTGGATATGTTAATGTTTTTTTCTAATAGGGCAGCTCATGCTCTAAATGAAGTAGATTGGAATGCTATTTATGATGTATGGAAACAAATAAAAACTAGAGATCATCTTCTATTGGGTAAAGATTGATGTTTTCAGTGATGTAAGATCAAATACTATTGAATAATATTAAATGAAACCAAAAAATATGTTTTCTTATTTTTTTTTTAATGTGCTCATTTATGTAAATTAATAATAATTTTGTTTACTTTATTAATTTCAAATAAAATTTTGTTTACTTTTTAGGTTTTACCCAAAAATTATCATGTTTTCATTACATTGAGAGGTACTTTCTACATCCCAAAGTGGACCCGTGTGTCACATGATCCAAAAACTAAATATAATTTTTTAATAAAACCTAGCACATGTGGGCTCCAAATTTAAATTGGCTAGATTGTAAAATACATTTATATAAATATACATCCAATTTCAATTTCATTTTCCATCCATGCATCCTCACATTTTAAATAAATATTTTAATAAATAGTTACATGAAAGTAAATCATATATTAATTAGTCTTTCTTTGATTTGATCTACAAGAGAGACACATATATTCAAGAATCATTACCAATTAAGAATAACTATTTTACTTCATAATTAATCAATAAATAAATGCATTTTTTATTGATTGTGGGATTCCAAATTGAAATAGTTGGCAAGTGGATGATTATGATAGAAATTATATATGATTATGTATTGTTAAATTAATAATAAAACAATAAGTTGGATATTAATTTTATGATAATTGTAAATTAATAATTAATTAGATAAATTACAAATATTTTACTAAGTACTTAATAAAAAAGACAATACAATTTTTTTCTTTTATATATAAACACAATTATCAATCATAAAAAGTTTATTAATTAAACATAAATTTCCACACTAAATTTAATTCCATTAATTAATAAACTAGATATAATTACAATTATATCTACATATCTATTTATACACCATATTATACTCATTCCTACTTAAATATCAATAAATCTATGATTTAATAAATATAAAAGTGTGAAACTTAATCTATTGTTTAAATAGAAATATTGTTTAAATAGAAAAGTGAAAGTGTTAAAGATAAAATTAAAATAATATAAAATTAAAGATGATGTAAGTTTTTTCAATATGAGTATGTCACTTATATGTATATGTATGGGGTATATAAGTTCTATAAATAAAGAGAAAATGATAGAGAGAGAGAATGATATCACGGGGGAGTAGGGGTTTGTGGCTTAGTAGGGGTTTGTGGGGGTGTATAAACTGATTTACGACAAGCGAGACATGTTCTGTGTGGATTACCAAGGCGATGTGGGGTGAGCCACTCGACAATACAATTCTTGTGGAGAATATGCGGGCAATATGGCATCTTGGTTCCCAGCTTTATCTCATCCCGGCAATACATACACTCAAGTTCACCCTCCTGCATAACAACGGATGGCCATTCATTTACCATCTTTTCAGTCTTGGCAAGGTCATCAGGATCAATTGCATCCTCCTCACCATCATTGCTGCTTTCTTCAAATTCAGGAGTTTCGTTGTCATCGTCATCATCATCATCGTCATTATAATAATCCTCCTCATCATAATCATTAAAAAAATCCCAATGAGACTGAGATGATTCCACAGCCACATTGTTACCGTTGTTGATATTTACTGAAGAGATCTTTACAGCAATCAGATGTTCATACTTAGCATTCCAACCGCAGTCCTCGTCACTGGATAGTGACACTCGCCCTCTTTGTTCCGCGTCTACTATAGACGACGTGTCATGTCCCAACAAATTTCGAAGTTCCCTCTCTCTCTCTGTCCATTCTTGTTGCATTTGTATACCTCTCATTGCTCTCGCTCTCACCAGACGTGCCAGCTCATCTCTATCCCTCTTCAGACCCATGTGCTTTGCTTCCAATTCATCTCTCGTCGCCATTTTTCACTCCAATTCTGGTTCTGGCTTCAATTGGTCTTCAGTCTGAAGGTTTTCCTTTGGTTTGATCTTGCTTATTATTATTCCTTTCTTTTGATTATTATTATTATATATGTCTGCTATTTTGACTGGCCTACCGTTGCCAACAGTTGCGACTTTTTCATCACTCTCCACCAAAATATGAAAAGCAACTATTAACATAAGTTAATCTCCTGTAACTTAATTATGTTATTACATATATAGAAGATATTTAAACGATTCAAGACTCCAATCATAAAATAAAACAAGTCAAACTTTAATAAAATACATTACTATAATAATTGGAAAATTTTTATTAGATAAAACCAAAACACTAAAATAAAGATTTAATACAATGATTTAATACAAATAAAGTACAACTACATCGAACAAATAAAGAGAGTTCTAGATTATTGATTAGAATAGTGATCTTTTAATTAAAAGGCTATTCTTATGGCATATAAGGAAATTTAATTTTATATTATGATTTGAGTTAAGTTATTAAAGATTTAATACATTTAATACAAATATGGTACAACTACATCCAACAAATAAAGAGAGTTCTGGATTATTGATTAGAATAGTGATTTTTTAATTAAAAGGCTATCCTTATGATGGCATATAAGGAAATTTAATTTTATATTATGATTTGAGTTAAGTCACTTATAAAATTTGAATAGAAATATCACATAATTATTTCCATCAAATAAAGAGAGCTTCAGATTATTAATTTTCTCATAAAAAGAATTCTAAATCTAGATTATTAATTAATAATAGTGAACTTTAAATTAAAATTTTAGAGATAGTGTACTTTAAATTAAAAAGTTATGATTGTGATATATAAGAAAATTTAAGTTTATATTGTGATTTCATTTAAGTTAGTGAAGAAGTACACTTCTTTAAGTATTTTAAAAGTATTATTTTTTATATTAAAAATATTAAATATAGTGTTTTTAGGGAGAAATATATTTATTGCATGGAAGTACACTTGAATATAGGAAAATGTTGTTAAAATAAATAAAAAATAATTTAAAAAATTTATATTTATGTATAAAAATTTTAAACATTAAAACTTCAAATTTTTTAAATTTACTCACTCACTCACAAATATGGGTTGTCAATTTCAAAAGATAACTAGGATGACCATGGTAATTATTCATCTAAAAACCTATGCTTGTGACATATAAGAAAAACTAATTTTATAAAATCACTCATAAAAATTGAATACAAATTAAGTCAAAGTCAGTGATAAAAATTGAATACAAATATTGCACAACTATTTCCAACAAATAAAGAGAGATCTTTAGATAATTAAATTTCTCATAAAAGAGCTCTAAATTATTAATTAGAGATAGTGGACTTTAAGTTACTCAAGAAGTATAGTTTTTTTTAGTATTTTAAAAGTATTATTTTTATTAATTTTTTATATTAAAAAATTAAATATAGTTTTTAGGGAAAAATATATTTATTACATGGAGGTATAATTTAGTATGTAAAAATGTTGTTAAGGAAAATCAAAAGTAATTAAAAAAATCTATATCTATGTATAAAATTAAATTACACTAAAAGTTCAAATTTCTGAAATTTACATCTAATGAATGAATAAATTTATTTATTTACTTACTCACTCACTCACAAATGTCTTTGTCAATTTAAGAAAATAACTACCATGACCATGGTAATTATTCATCTAAAAACCTATGCTGAACTACTATGACCATGCTAATTATTCATCTAAAAACCTATGCTTGTGACATATAAGAAAAACTAATTTTATATTATGTGTGAGATAGTTGAGTTTAAATTAAAAAGTTATGTTTGTTTTTTTGTTTGGGTGGCAGCTCCTTACTAAGTTATTCTTAAAGGGAATTGAACTCAAAACCCACACCTTAACTGAATGAATTAATGGAAATTGACTAATGTAAAAAAATGTTGAATAAAATTAAAAATAATTAAAAAAATCCATATCCATATATAAAATAAAATTAAACACTAAGAGATCAATTTTTTTAAATTTAATATATAAAAATTTACATATAAAAAAAGACGATGAAAACAGAGTGTACTAAGCAGTACTAAGTCGGGTAGATCTGGTAAATTTATATACCCCAATGTAGTTCACTGGTTCCTCACTTAGTCATACCCAGTAATCATCCATTGCACAACCTTTTTTTAGTTATTCTCTGAGCAATGCGTAATGACTTGGGCTCGTTACTGGAAGCATCGATGTCTTGCATCTTGCTAGATTGATGGATTCCTACCGTGATGCCATTCTATATAATATATATATATATATATATATATATAAAAGTTGTCCATTTGAGAAGAAAACTACGATGACAATGGTAATTATTCAGGCACACTCAATGATGAAGTTACACATATTTTATTATGGTTTCAATATGAATTTATTTCAATATTAAATTTTTTTAATAATAGTATAAAAATAAAACATTCTTTTTAATAATATATTTTTTATTTTCTCATTTTTCATTTTAATTTTTTTTCTCGAGTTAAAAACATTTTTTTTCTCTTTTAATTTTCCATTAAAAATATTATTTTTTTAACTTTCTTCAAATATAAACACTTTACAAAATTAAAAAGATTTTTTTTTTAACTTTGTTCGAACATAAACACTTAACACATATGCAATGATCATATTAGTTTTGCTAACCTTCAAATATAAACTCTTCATGTGTATTTTTATTAAATTTATAATTTATTAAATTTATAATTTATTAAATTAATATTAATAATCACTATCCACTTTTTTTTATAACAACCAAAATATATATATATAGATATATGTATATTATTTTAAAAACAGAAATTAACTATAAACTAATTTCAAATTTCTAATATGTTAAAATATATATATCTTAATTTAATAATTTTAGATATGCCATCCTAAAAATAATCTATAAACTTTAAATTAAATCCCTAATCGTTTTAACAAATGAGTATGTATCCTGACTTAATAAATTTAGAAGATCATACCATCCTAAAAATTTTATATGAACTTTGGCTTGAAGAAGTCTTCGTTTTAACATAGGGAAAAGATACGTATTTAACATGATTTAATAAATTTCGAAGTTCAAATCATTTTATCTCTATTTTAAGACATGAAAAAGTTAAGTATGTTTGACTAAAATAAGATATTTCTATACAAGTTAAGCATATTAAGTAATCGCTCAAAACAATAGATCACAAATCAACACATTGATATTTTATATGGTTAAATCTTTTAAAGAGGGAAACAGTTCACATGAACTTGGCCAAAGACTTACCTGAAGCAATATTTAATACAAAAGGGAAAAAAAATTGCATGTTTTTCTCACAATTAATCGTTAAATAAATGATCCTCCATGACCTATAAATAGAGATCATAGGACTATCATGTGTTAAGCCAAAGATCAAAATATGTTAAGATCTGTATGAAGATGAACCATGTTGGATCCTCCATTTTGAAGTGGACGCAAAAAGAAGTGGAAGAAGAGAAGTCAAAGGAAGAAAGTTGTGGAAAGGAATGAAGTTGTGGAAAAGTATTGAAAGTTGTAGAAGAAAAGTAATATTTGCAGCTGCTTTTGGACCAGTTGTGGACATGCTTTTGAAGTAGACAAGGAAGCAGAGAATAGAGAAAGATAAGAAAGAAGAGAGAGAGTGCAAGCCCAAGGCAAGTCAGAAAATATCCGAGCATCAGACTAGAGTCAGAAAAAACCAAGATGGATAGATCTATAGTGGGGTTTATGTAATTGGGTTTTGGAGTTTCTAGCTATCAGTTGTTTTGTCCCATGATAGGTAATCCCATGGTGAATGTAAGATAGAAAGCCATGATGTAAGCTGCTATAATAAAATGATATAATGAAAGAGATTGTTGGCCCGAAATTTCATGTATGCTTCTGTTATGTCTAATGTTGTTTATTGTTTTGAGTTAAGTAATTGAATCATGAATGACCTATTAAATGATGTTGTGGTATATTTTAGTAAATAATATGATTATGTCCACATCTGTAATCCCTCTATCGCAACCATACAATTAACTAATCCTATATTATTCCAGTCTTGGTTGTGCTTTGGGTGTGACCTTCCCCCTTGCAGGGATTGAAAATTTCATCACTCTAGACTATAGTGGCCCCCTTTTGTTGGTCGATGTACAAGAACCATGGTTTACATTTTGCACCAACAAATGGTTATGTTGTCGGGACTTGGTTCTTAATGTGACCCTATTAATTGTATGGCCACAATGGTGGTAGCAAGCTATATTTAGGATTGGTGGGAAAATAAGCTTGACGATTTCGCAACCCACGAAGCTAAACTAATAGGGTGGGAAATAACAAAGTTTAGAAAATACATTTTTTATGGAGGTCCAATTCTAGATCAATATGAAAATTTGTGGGTTGAGCTTCTAGTGAACCTAGAAGAGTGGTTTTGATGGATTACGGAAGCCCCTGAATATCACAACAGAAAGAGAAGGAGAATTGTGTGGACTGCAAGAGATTTGATCTGGTTAAATCAACTAGACTCACCAATGACTAGGTTTGTTTATTTCTAGATGGAAAGCACTTTGTTTGGTTATATTTTGGAATTCATAGTTGACAAACACCAATCTGCAGTGAAAGAGATGAACTTAAGAGGGGGGAATGGGGAAGACTACTGAAAGAAGTTCCTCTATTGATTATGACTTGGTTGGTGGAATTTGGGTTTCTACCTTTCAAATAAATTATAATGGAGGAGTAAAACCCCTCGCACCCAAGGGGAGAAGTCAGGGTGATGTTGCTACGTTGCAAGAGGTATATCTATTATTAATGGAGGGGATTTCCAGTGTTGAAGCCAAGGCTAAACGAGCAGATATCAAAGAAAAATGGTGAATATATCATCTAAGAGAATCACAAAGGAGAAGCGCACAACCGGAAGAAAGCATAAGGAATGGGGAAAACAATGGAGAAGGTGAAGAGGAGTTATGTCAGATGAAGCATAGAGAGGAACTGACTGGCGCTAAACTAAGACAACATGGGATGGATGTGTTAGACATCCCAGTAAGAGAAATCTGGGGGAAAGGAACGAGTGGAAGGCAGGATCATGAAGACCAGTTGTCGTGTAAGTGCTCTATCATACACCAGATTCATCCTTTAACTCCGACGAAGGTGATTAAGAGTTATCAGAACCTACTTAAGAAACCGAACCCCTCATTGAGCAAGGAATCAAAATCAATGAATCCAACACTCCCTCGATCGATCCTCGGATTCCCTTTCAAAATATGGTAACGAATTCTCAAATTTGGTCTTACAATTTCCTTGGTATAGTTAGATGAATAATGGTAGCAATAATTCTCAAAGCAGTTCATTAGTAGGAGGAAGCAACAATCCTTCTTATCCAAATAGAAACAATTTTATTATGCAACCAGGGACACAAGGATTTGTTTTAATAAGAAATCCAACAAAAAAATGGTGGGAGCACGAACATGATCGTCCTTAATATTCCTAGAGTTTGGGGGGGAATGAAGAAGATGATGCAACTTATCCTCCAGGTATGCCATACCCATAATGATATTACACCCTTCATTTTAGAGGATGTGCAGCAGAAGATCGTCAATGCTAGGGGTGAAATCCACGAAGTAGACCAACATTTATAGGATCAATCAACATATTCAATTTTTAATGGATATACCCTTTAGTCATTACCACATAGAGCACCCATCGCGGATCAAGCCATGTTAACTTCCCAGCATATGTTTGAACAAATTCGCATGGCTACAAAATAGGTAGAACAATGACTCACCTTTGCTGAGATACAACACAACATCGTAAAGTGTGCATATGGTGAATCCCACATATAGTTAGTAATTGCTCTAGCCACCGATTAAGTAGCACAAAGAAAGAAAGAAGCCATGGAATAAATAGTTTCTTCATTGTGCGATCAATTGCGTACCATGTGGCCTCAAGTTTGGGAGAATGTACCAATGGAAGCTGAAGAAATATCACTCACTGGAATACATGAACACTTACAGTAATTGTGTGCTTACTGGAAGCAACTCTAAGAAGAACACGACGAATTCCAACAACATATCACCAAGATCTATAATCAAGGAGATGACCAACAAACAGAGTTTATGAGCCAAGTTCCCCAAGTAAGCAATGATGTAGTACCCATACATAGTTAGATCTAGTAGATAAACAAGTAGAGTCATGAAAATTTTGTAGGCCTGAATAATTAGGTTTGAATCCTCGAGAAGAAACAACAACTAGTGGCAAGTTTGTGGGAGAAAGTTATTACACTAAGAAGCTGAGTCTTTACCTGACCTTGTGGAAAGAGCACGAAAATATCAAGAATTCTAAGAGTTTGATAATGAAATGGATAGTATCCATGATAAAGCATATTCCTCCAAGATGGCTATGCTAAGTTGAAGGCTATAACTCAAATCAAATATTTCAAATTACAACAGCTAGATAACCTTGCAGATACTAAAGTTCAACAACTGGAGCAGCAGAAATGCACCCTCCTAAATAAGGACAAAACTTAGGATTTTATAGATAGAACCAGTAAATTGCTTAGTAGATTGTAGACTAAGTTAGATAAGTTTTCACAATATCAACAAAATGATTTTGTGTATGTAATAGAGTTGGCTATTTTGTTTGAAGGACCAACAATCTGAAAGATTCTCAAGGATCAGTGATGCAGTAGAGTTGAATCAAGGGTGAGTCAACCTTTGTGGTTAGGGCCTGTTGGCTCCTTCATTTTTAAATTGGACCCAAAAGGAAGATGAAGAGGAGAGTTCAAAGGGAGAAAGTTATGAAAAGGAAGGAAGATGAGGAAGAGTACCAGAAGTTACAGAAGAAATGTAGCTGTCGCAACTACTTTTGGACCAGTTTTGGACCTTCTCCACAAGTATAAAAGGAAGAGTAGGTTAGAGAAAGAGAAGAAAAAAGAGATAGAGCACAAACACAAGGAGATTTAGAAGGTATCTAAGCATTAGACCAGATTCAGAAGAAACAAAGATGGATAGGTCTATAATGGGGTTTATGTAATTTGGTTTTGGGGTTCCTAGATATGAGTTGTTTTGTCCCATGATGGGTAATCCTGTGGTGAATGTATGGCGTAAATCCCTGATGTAAGATACTATAATGGAAATTATATAATGAAAGAGAATGTGTGGCCCCAAATTTTTGTGTATGCTTCTCTTATGTCTAATGTTGTCTATTGTTTTGAGTTAAGTAACTGAATGATGAATGTTGTTAAATGCTATTGCGGTATATTTCAATAAATAATATGATAATTTTGGCTTCTGTAAGCCCTCTATCGCAACCATATAGTTAACTAATACCATCTTATTCCAATATTGGTTGTTCTTTGACGAGCTCTTTAATTCTCTTTTTATTAAATCAAGAACAGAAAGTTGTGCATAAATTATCAACCCAGGGCTATAAAAGCTTATGAGCTACCAAGCAAAATATATGCTAGACACTGCAACTCAAAGGATCTTTAACACAAAGGAGATTAATGAATTACTGAGTCAAAATTAGAATGTAATCTTTTGGTGAATGGACTCCTAAGAAATTGCTGAATACTGAAAGAATCTTGCAATCAAATGAAAGCATCTAACTATCAATAGCATTCAACTAAACTACAGAAAAAGATCTTGTGAATTAATGAAAGCATCTAACTATCAATACCATTCAACAAGATTGCAGAAAGAAATCACTACCAACAACAATCTATTAAATTACAGAAAGTAATTAAATGTCTAATTCTAATTAACAAGCTGAGAAATCCCTAATAAAAATAACTCACTGGATCACAATTGTAATGAAAAGGATGAATAACTCATCAAACTCTACGATCTTCTTTTACTCTTGAACACTCTCAACAGAATTCTGAAAGAACCTAATTACATTCATTCACTGCAGAATTTATACTAAATTGACATTCATCATTCATATACGCCTCTAGAAACGGTAACAAAAATAAATTTGTAATCAATTCTCACTACTCATTAAAGGATTCACACGCAACTATGATCACACACCAATTCTGCATATCAATTAATTGAACCAATCCACACTGTGTTAATAATCAAGCTATTAATCTAAACACACATGCATAAAGGAAATAAATCCTATTTATAGCAGCACCTGTCACAGAAGGGGGCCCTGCCTTTGGCAACAGGAGCTGAACAGCCTCTCAATCACATGAAATTGATCAACACATCAAATCAGATAAAACCAGGAATCTCTTGTATATAAAAACTTGATACAATGTTCAATAGTTCTTATGCAATTGAGGATAACTTTTTTGAAGAGTCCCCATGTCTTTTATACATCAACACTTATGAGAGGATAAATGAGGAATCACATAGTTACAACAAATTCCCCAATAAATCCTATCTACAGATCTTTAATAAGATATTTCAGGGATATACATCGTGGAGAGTGGAGGAAGATCCCAGAGATTTCGGGATGGTCAACTATGAGTCATCATAGACCCATATTACCGATTTAAGCATAAAACCTCCATCTCCTTGGATCGACTGCAGCATCATCTGATTGTTGGATAGGTAACCAAAATAATGTAGCAGAATACATCAAGCTGGATACCTCGGTGTAATAACTCCAGACTAAAATGCATATCTTCCAACTTCCATAGTCCTTCATTCTGCAACCTGTAGATAAACAGACACCAAACCTGAAACATATCTTCTTTAGTAGGCAATAATGGCAACATAGCCCTATGAATCATAAGCAATTTGACAAATAGCAGAAAGGACCAGATCAATTCTTACCAAGACTAAAATGTGCAAAATGCAACCAAAAGAGCCAGTAGTAATACAGGAATATGTCAAAAAGGAGTAAAAAACAAAGTAGAAAGGAGGAACGAAAAGGGTCATATGCACAGCTCGTCATCTCCCCCCAACCAAAGGGTTTGCATGTCCCTATGCAAACTAAGACTGTGATCCATTGACAGGGGTGCTTGGAGAGCTGCTTAGGCATTCATCACTCCACTTATAGGAGGAATTGCCACCTTCTGTTCTGCTATAAAAACCTTTCTGTTCTCCCATAATTCTGAAAAAATCACTGTCTTCCCCATCCACTACAGGGCACCAGAGTATAGGGAAGTGAAATCAGAGCCCAATTCAATTGGTTCTCTGTGTGCTCAGGAAATCAAAGTATTCTTGTATTCTGTCCAGGGATCACTCAAACATCCTAACAGAGAAGGGATCTTTCCTTCTTAAATCCATGCTCAGAACATTAATCCTTCTTCGTAGACAGAGCATCACTTGCAACCTATGAAAAGGAATCTAGCTCCTACATTCATGAACAACTTTAGACTGAGCAGACTCCAGGAGAGTAACGAATTATGAATCTTGCATAACCTGGTTCCTAGCCATAAATAACTTTTCAATTGAGGGGGAACCTCTCACCCAAAGGGCATCTTCCCATTCAATATTTTCTATAGCAGTGGAAGCATTGTTCCATCTCAAATGATTTCTCATGAAGGACATGAATGCCCTCAGTTGTACTTCCCCTACATGAGGGTTTGGATCCCAATCTTCATAATCAGTCATAACCAGGTTGTGCATATATACTTCACACAGAAAATCTTGTTCTTCGTCATTACTCCTGGCAAAGGCATCAACAAACTGGGCTTCTGTCTCAATATGATCATTATATCCCATAGTTACCATTGACAGCCTAAAAGATATAAGTTGTTCTTTTAAAAGCACAGAATACAAATTTGAAGGGGGTCTTAGATTCCTAATGGAATGAACCAAATAATTCATATATTCTTTTTCAAATTTTAATTTTTCCACTTCTTGACCCAGCCTTCTTGTAGCCATGGCGTAATTTTGTCTCTGCGGCTGTTTTGTAATTGTCTCCTATTCTTTCCCTTTTTTCTGATCGCGGGCCAATTTTAATTGTCCCTCCAGGTCTCCTGCTATTTCCTGTAGCTGAACTACCATTTCTTCTAGATATTTTATTTAGGCTTCGTCGGAAGGGTTCTCTTCATATAACTCCTGACCTCCTGGTCCTTCTGTTTCAAAACCTTCTGGTTCTTTTGCTTCAAAACCTTCCTTAGGCTCCATACTTCTTGCTTTCATGCTATCCTCTGTTCCTTCATCTCTGCAATTTCCCTCTTGTTCATCTTCCCATGCTACAGCTTCCAACAGGGAGTCCATCTTATATCTTTCCATCCTCTGAATTTGCTCTTGAAGGACCGCCACTTCTTCTATTTTCTTCTTATAAGAGACTTTCAAATTCCTGTGATCTTTCTTCAATTTTCCATATTCCTTATGACATTTGCATAACAGGAAATACTGGAATCTCCTAATCCTACTACCTTGTGATTTTCTTAACAAAGCTGGCCATTGTTTTTCTCCCTTCTTCTGCTTCTCCATGTTCTACAACCCTAATTGATTCTCCTAGTTTTTACTGGTACTTTCTGTTATAATGATTACTTCCTGCTCTTCCTCCATTTTCTTATTCCGACCCAACAATTCTTTCTAGTTTTGTAGCCCTCCCTGAGCTCTAGATCTTGTCCGAGTATGAGGTCCTTCTATCAAGCAAGTTGGGGTTTCGGCTTGAAGGCTTCTCATTGGGACTACTTGGACTGGTTTCTCCTGTTGGATCTCTAGGGTAATTTCCAGTATGTTTCTCTTCTTTGTCCTTATCTGACCAACACTCGAGGATGTACCCACAAACGATTCCCGGGTCTGGTTCAGTTTCTGTAGGGCATCTTCTACCAATAACTTGATCAACCCATGATGTGTCAGGCTTGTATCTAGATTATTGCTGCTTTTGACCTTTTTGCTCATTAATTCTAGGGATTTCCACAGAAAGTATGGCATGTCGATGCATTTTTGGTGCCTTAAGTGGTTCAAAATTTTAAAGTGATAGGCAAAAATCAAACTTAACCGACCTTCACATGTGATGAATTTGATTACATAGAGTGCCACTTCACTCCATGGAACCGGTAATGAAGTTCACTTTGTCCCCTTTTCTGTGCCTTGCAGCAATTCACCAGGTTTCAAAAATGCATCAATAAGAGGTTTTATTGCCACCTGTCTTTCGAACCATTTCTCACCCATCTGTGGTAATCTAGAAACCCTCGCAACTATCATCTCATCCACTGGAATTTTCAATCCCCGCACTTGTGTAACTTTTCCATCATATGTGAGTGCAAATTCCATAGCAATTTCAGCGTCCCCTTTCTTCATTCTGTCAAAATATGCCAACCATCCTTCCTGCTGGAAAACTTATGTTACCTCCTTGTTGCCATAGACCATGTCAGAGCTTCCTAGTTCATTCTAGAATTCCCCCTTCATTGCATTTCACTTCTTATTGCTCCCGAAATGTTTACAGTTCTCAAATCCCTCCCAATTCTGGGAGAACGATTGGATTTGGGCTAAGCGGAGGTGGATTATCAAATAATAACTGGTTTTACCGAATTTTTAAAGACACCCCCAATTCTCCCCCCCCCAACTGACTCAACACATGACCTCGTGTGGCACTAACTAGCATGCTAGATCATGACCCATCCTTCTATACTTATCAAATGCAAATGAAAGAAGGGTACATACCTGCCTTACCGGAGAAGAGATGAGTAGAGTACAAATCCGGTTAGTTGCAATAATTGGACTGAATGGTGAATGGAAGTTTCTCCAGTTGTAGCGTTGATGGTCTTCTGTGAGGCTGACGAACTGTGATGATCTTTCTAGTAGCGGTCCTGTCAAATAGAATTGGATATGACTTAAGTTTGGTTGTTGAAAAGGATCCGTAATGCCGCAGACCAACTGATGAGTGTTCCGGTTTTATTTGCTGGCGACGTCGGGTGATGATGGGCCCGTACAGATAAATGAGATGCCGCCATATGGCTGTGGCGTGGAAGGTGGCTACGGTACATTATGACAAGTGATTCTGTGGTATTGCGGAAAGTGGAAGAAACTAAATGGGGTTATGTACCGGGATGGAAAGGTTTCGGTAAGGGAACAAAAAGGGTATTGGTATTAGAGTGGAAGGGGGTTCAGTAACGGAACGGAACATGTTCCGTAATGAAACGGAAGGAGGTTCTATAGTGTAGCGGAACATGTTCTGTAGTGTAGTGGAAAGGCTAATGGAACGGAACATGTTCCGTAATGAAACGGAAGGAGGTTCTGTAGTGTAGTAGAACATGTTCTGTAGTGGAACAGAAAAGGTAACGAAACGGAACATGTTCCGTAGTGAAACGGAAAAAAGGTTCTGTAATAGAGCAGAAAGGTTCTATTATGTAGCGGAACAGGTTCCGTAATAAAGCGAAAAGGTTATGCAATGAATGGTTTAATTCCAGGAAGCAGGGCCATCCAAAAGCGAACAGGAGAGGGATGGAATAAAGAAGGGGAACTAGGATAGAATGTCCCTGCAGCAAATAAACAGATAGACTTATTAGAATCCAAAAAAAATTATTTTATTTCATTTTTTAGGCTGCGTCCAAGTAGGATTTTCACAGTCCATTTTTTCTTTTTTCTCTCTTTTTTATTTTTTATTTTATTTATTTATTTATTTATTTTTATTTTTTATTTTTAAGGGCTGCATCCCAGAAGTATTTTCACAGTCCATTTTTTTTTTTTTTTTTTTTTTATTCTTCAAAGATTGAGCTAGTGATCTGGAAATCATTGGTGCACCAGCAAGCAGCAATGTTGTGGATGAACGCCTCTTTGGACAATGGTTTCTTATATGGTCTTAATCTATGACCATTGGCCATAAGACACATACCTTCACCATCAATGGTTCTGAGTTGTACTGTACCATTATCAAAAACTGTTTCAATCTCATATGGTCCCAGTCAGCGAGTATGAAGTTTCCCTTTGAACTTTTTGAATTTGGAGTCGTAGAGAAGAGCCCAGTCACCCTCTTGAAAATACTTAGTTTTGATGAATTCATCATGCCACCTAGTTCGTTGTTGTTCCACAATGGCTATACGTTCTATGGTATCCAATCGCAATTCATCAAGTTCATTAAGCTATTGTAGATGAGTATGTTGAGCCTGCGATAAATCCATGCCTAATTGAAATGTAGTTATTAATGTCTTAATTTCAACTTCTATTGGTAGGGTGACTTGTTTTCCATAAACTAATTGATAAGGACTCAAACATGTTGTGCTTCTCCATGATGTTTTGTATGCCCATAAGGCTTCAAGCAGCCTATCAGTCCAGTCCCTTTGATGAAGTTGGACCGTCTTTGTGAGAACAGCTTCCATAATTTTGTTTGTGCCTTCTACTTTCCCGTTGGCCTGAGGGTGATATGGTGAGGTTACCCTATGCTTGATATGGTATTTTGTTGTGAGAGCTTTGATAAGTTTAGATGTGAATTGAGGGCCTCCATCAATAACAATCTCCCTTGGAACCCCAAACCTTGTGAAAATATCTGCATATAGAAAGTTTGAGACTGCCTGCTCTGTTGCCCTTGGAAGTGCCTTTGCCTCTACCCATTTAGTTACATAATCTGTGCATACTAAAATGTATGAGTTCTGCCTGGATGGAGGTTTAATAGGGCCAACAAAATCTAATTCCCACTTCTCAAATGGTTCCACCACAAGCTGAGTTTGAAGTGGCATTTCATCGGACTGAAGTGGCTGCCCCATCCTTTGGCAACTATCACAACTCTGGACATATTCCCAGGTGTCTTTGAATATTGTGGGCCATTAATATCCCAGTTGTAAAATATTATGGGTTGTTCGTTTATCAACAAAGTGTCCTCCACATGGGCGATCATGACAGGTTCTCAGGATTGGATAGATTTCGTCTTCATGAACACATCAATGGATCACCAAGTCTGGTCCTGTATAAAACAAATAGCCATCAATCCATGAAAATCTGCTGCTACGTTGCACAATCCTTTTCTTTTCTTTTGACGTCATATGCCCCAGAAGTCTTCCTGCAACCAAATAATTTGCTACATCTGCAAACCAAGGGACATTAGTAGAAATAGAAAACAAATATTCATCTAGAAAAGCATCATCCACCGGTTGAGATTCTTCAACAGTAGTTATTCTTGAAAGAAAATCAGCAACCACATTAGTTTTACCAGGTCTGTCCATTATTGAAATGTCAAATTCCTGTAGCAACAAAAGCCACCTAGTGACTCTGCCATTTGTGATGGATTTATTCATGAGATATTTAATGGCAGAGTGGTCGGTATGGACAGTTACTGGATATCCTGTAATGTAATGGGGAAATTTATTTATGGGATAAATGACAGCCAGGAACTCTTTCTCAGTCACAGTATAATTAAGTTCGGCAGCAGTCATATTTTTACTAATAAAATATATGGCATAGGGATTCTAACCTTCTTGTTGGCCTAGGAATCCTCCTATGGTAGTATCAGAGGCATCTGTAGAAATTAGAAAGGGTAATGACCAATTTGGTCCTCGTAGGATAGGTGCAGTAGAGAATTTCTGTTTTAAAGTTTCCCAGGCTACTTGGCAATCTTTTGTCCATTCAAATTGTTTATTTTTAGACATACGCAGAAATAAGGGACTAGCAATCTTTGAAAATTTTTGAACCAATCTTCTATAATAACCTGCATATCCAATAAAACTACGTACCTCTTTTTGTGTGGATGGAACTGATAAATTACTGATTACCTGGATTTTTGCTGGGTCTACTCTAATGCCATTGGGAGATATAAGATGACCCAAAACAACGCCTTGGGTAAGCATCATTCTGCATTTCTCACTACTGAGACAGAGGTTCACCTCTTTGCATCGTGTAAGTACCTTATTCAAATTATTCAAAGCTGCTGCAAAATCTTCACCATGGGAGGTGAAATCATCCATAAAAACTTCCATCGTGTCGTGAATCAGATCAGAAAAGATGTTGAGAACAGCCCGCTGAAATGTAGCAAGGGAATTGCATGATCTGAAAGGTAACATTTTGTATGCAAAAGTGCCCCATGGGCATGTGAATGTCATTTTTTCTTGGTCCTCCGGTGCTATGCTGATCTGGTTATACCCACTGAAGCCATCTAGAAAAGAAAAATACTTTCTTCTTCCGAGTGTGTCCAACAACTGATTGATGAAGGGTAACGGAAAATGGTCCTTATGCGTGGCTTTGTTTAATTCCCTGTAATCGACGCAGATACGCCACTTCCCATTCTTCTTATGCACCATGACCAGTGGAGACACCCACTTTCTATCAGAAATGGGATAAATAAAATTTGCAACTAGCAACTTCTGTAATTCCTCTTTGACCACCTCTCTGAGTGTCGGATTCATCCTGCGTTGAGGTTGTCTGATGGGTCTAGAATCCTCCTTAGTATATATATGATGTGTGCACAGGTCAGGGTGTAGACCTTTCATGTCACTATAATCCCAGGCATATGCAGACTTATGTTTCTTTAAAATTGCAGTCAGTTGTTCTGTTTCCTTCTTTGACAATGCAGAGCTAATCTTCAGGAACTTGCCAGGTTCAATTTCCACTTCCAGAATTTCAGACTCCTTATCAGGGATAACAGCATTATTAGATGAACTCGGAGTACTATCAATTTGTTGAGTGGCGCAAACTATACTAAACAATTCCACAAAGTCTCCCGAGGGATTAGAAGAAATGAATTGGCTGAGCAGATCATCCTCAGTTAATTCTTTTGCTGCCATTGTTTGTTCAATCATGTACAGCTGTAGGGTTTCATCTGGTTGCTCAATTTCTTCTTCATCTGACCAAACAGGAAGTTCAGGTTGGATTATCGGTTTCGTAGGAGGATATAAATTAAGTTCCTTAACCGCATGGCCATGATATATGCGTATGTTTCCTGACCGACAGCCAATATAAGCATCTGCGGTGACTAACCATGGTCGCCCCAAAATTAGGGGATAGCCTCCCAAATTTGATTTCGTTTGTAAAACCATGAAGTCTACCGGGTACTCCCATGAGTCGACTGAAATAACAAGATCTTCTATAATGCCTTCTGGTTTCATAGGAGATTGGCCAGCCAACTGTAAGATAGTAGAAGTTTGCATGATGTTTGTAATGCCCAATATGTCCATTGTTCTTTTAGTCATGACATTAATAGCTGCTCCCAAGTCTATCAGTGTATTAGAGATAGGAATTCCATTGATTTGCAATTTAACCACAGGACTACCAGGATCAGAGTACTTAGTAGTAAGGGTATTACCCATCACCAATTCAGCCAAGTCACCTATCACATGGACTGTTGGGGGGTCTTTTCGTTTCCTACCTGGTTTTTTCAAACACAATTCTCTGACAACTTTGGAGTAAATGGGAATGTCTTTGATAGCTTGGAATAGTGGAATTTTGACACAGACATTTCGTAATTCTCCAAGAAGGTCAAATTCTGACTGTGGCATCAACTTCTCTATGGCTAAGCATTCGAGATATGGTGGTGGTTGTTTTTGCTTGATTGGAGGTGATTTCCTGGGTGGGATGGGTGGGAAACTGTCTTCAGATTGCACTGGTATTTCTTTGGATTGGACAGGTAAATTTTCTGGTGTTTCTTCCTCCTCCTCCTCTAAAATTATAGGAGAGGTGGTATTATTAATTTTCCTGCCAGAGCGTAATTGAATGTCATGGCAATCCACTGTGGAGATGGAATAGGCTAGATAATTAGGTATTTCAGTAGCCATTACACGTTGTCCAACCTTATTATTAGGGTTAGGAGCGGGTTGTGCAGGAAGGAGTGGTTTGGAGGTGGGTTGTTCACTGGCAAGGTTAACTGAGGTTGTAGGAGGGGTTGCATTAATGGTTGTACTGGTGCAAATGGGAATTGAGGATTCTGTAATTACGGGGTTAAATGCTGAATCTGTTGATTATTCCCAAAATTTGAATTCCTCCAATTTGATTGCCAAGGGTTACTTTGGGGGTAGGAAGGTGCCCATGTTTGTTGAATCAAAGGTGGGTACCAAGGCTGAGAGTTTTGTTGGACTTGTGGGGCTTGTGGAACCTGTGACTGATGTAATTGAGTATTGTTCCAGTAAGGATTAAATGATTGCATGGGGTCTAGTACTGTACCTAAAGGTTGAGATTGCCATGGATGTTTTTGAGATATAAAATAGACTGGTTCTACATCTGTCCCTGCTTCTTCATATATAGCTTTGGGCCTTGGCAGTGAAGGACATTCTTTTGTAGGGTGCTCCATCTCGCATAGAAGACATATCTCCACTTTGTCCAATGGGCAGCTTTTAAGGGGATGTCTCTTTCTACATTTAGGGAAGAAGATAGCCAAAGCTCGATCCTCCTCCTCTTGCCTTTTCTTTGCTTGAAGTGCATCTAACTGAGAACTTAGGGAACTAAGTATGTCAGTCTTGAAATCCTCCAAGAGGTTCCCAATTTCCACCCTTGAAACTCCTTCTCTTGTGGTCTTCGTGGTTCTGTTCACTATATCCCGAATTCCTCTTCCTGATCTAGAGGCATTCCTTGAATACCTTCTGCAGAGATCACATATTTCTACATATTTTAGTAGGGACACATCCCCTGCACCCATCAAATTTAGCGGATCAATGCAATCATCTCTAATCCCTCATAAGAGCAGAATCTTCAATGTGTCATCATTCAACCCATTCTGCCTTAATCTTTGCAAATTATATTGAAATCTCTCCACATAGTCTTCTAAATTCTCATCCTCCTGCTGGGTCATCTTAAAAATGGCTTCCTTTCGGTCCTTGTCCTTGCAGTATTCTTGATATTTATCCAGAAAATATTTCTTCATTTGAGCCCAAGTTGTTATACTATCCCCTCCCATGCCCATGAACCATCTCAGGGCCTGGCTTTTCAAAGTGGTTGGAAAAAGTTTGAGTTTCTGGTGATCTATAACATAGTCATAGCTCCTTCACAGGACATCAAATTGAAATAGGAACGTATCCGGGTCTTCACTTGCCATACCATGAAAGTTATGCAAAGTCGAATGTGGAATGTTCTTCATCTGGTTTGTAAGTGTAGATCCGAAATTTCGGATTGGGAATTCGAAAGTAACCGTTCCCGTACTAGATTCTCCATTTGTATTTCCTCGATTTGTCTCTTCCCCACGGGGAATGTGTTCTCCCTCGCCATCCATACCTTCCATTAGATCTTCTAAATTAGTTGACCCGATGGACCACAGGGATAAAAAAACCAATTGTTCCTCTCCTCCTTGATTATCAACGCTAAATTGTTCAGGAAACCCTTCTTCTTGAACCAACTATTTTTCTTGAACGAATTCTTCCTTGGGATTGCCAAGAGATGGTGACTTTCCCTGAACACGTCCTCCTTTTATTGAACTTCCTGCACGATTAATACCAAGGGGAGGGGTATCATATGCATATACTAGTCTACTTGTACTATCGCTTACTCTATGCATGAATACTTTGCATGTTCCAGGATCACATGGACTTGCGGCATGCAATATTCTAAATGAATATGTCGGTGCATCTTACTTGACCCTCCTCTGAAATCATACCAGACTATTTCCAAAAATTGTCACACACACAATCCACTCAAAGGAAAAAAGAAGAAAATAAATCACAATTGAAACCAAAATAATCAATCAAACTACAATGTCCTTGGCAGCTCCCCAGCAACAGCGCCAAAAGAAGAGCTCTTTAATTCTCTTTTAATTAAATCAAGAACAGAAAGCTGTGCATAAATTATCAACCTAGGGCTATAAAAGCTTATGAGCTACCAAGCAAAATATATGCCAGACACTGCAACTCAAAGGATCTTTAACACAGAGGAGATTAATGAATTACTGAGTCAAAATTAGAATGTAATCTTTTGGTGAATGGACTCCTAAGAAATTGTTGAATACTGAAAGAATCTTGCAATCAAATGAAAGCATCTAACTATCAATAACATTAAGCTAAACTACAGAAAAAGATCTTGTGAATTAATGAAAGCATCTAACTATCAATACCATTCAATAAGATTGCAGAAAGAAATCACTACCAACAACAATCTGTTAAATTACAGAAAGCAATTAAATGTCCAATTCTAATTAACAAGCTGAGAAATCCCTAATAAAAATAACTCACTGAATCACAACTGTAATGAAAAGGCTGAATAACTCATCAAACTCTACAATCTGCTTTTATGAAGAATGATGTCTGGGAGATAGTTCTGAGACCAGAAGGGAAGTCTGTTGTGACTTTGAAGTGGATCTACAAGATCAAGCATGATGTAGATGGTAGCATTGAAAAACAGAAGGAAATATTTGTGGCATGTGGCTTCTCCCAGAAGGAAGGCATATACGACAAGGAGACATTTGGACCTGACGTAGCAAGATACACTTCCATCATATATATACTTGCATTGGCTGCAGTAATGAAATGGAAGGTACACCAGATGGATGTCAAGACAACATTATTGAATGGTGTAGTAGAATAGGAAGTGTACATGGAGTAGCCACTGCGGTTTGAGACACATGATAGGTAGACTTATGTGTGCAAATTGAAGAAATCCTTGTACATATTGAAGTAGGAACCCAGTACGTGGTACGTCAAGATGGACAGATTCTTGATGAGCTTAGGATTTACTAAGAGTAAAGCGGATTCCAACCTTTACTTCAAGGTTGAATTCGGAAGTCCAGTGATACTTCTGTTATATGTATATTACCTGTTTCTGATAGGTGAGAATGAGATCATTGTAGATGTGAAGAGGAGGCTTGCCGCAAAGTTCGAGATGAAGGACCTGGGGATGATGCATTATTTATTAGGCATGGAGGTGTGGAAAAGTGCGGAAGGAATATTCCTTGGACAAGGAAAGTATGCAGTGGAGATTCTGAAGATGTTCGGAATGATGGACTGCAAGGCAATGGCCACACCCATGGAATCGAACTTGAAGCTACTATGTGATGCTTCATCAGAGACAGTTGATGCTACAATGTACCGTTAGATTATTGGTTCGTTGATGTACGTGATGAACATGAGACCAGACATATGATTTGTTGTGAACACCCTAATCCAGTTCCTGACGGATCCGAGACATGTTCACTTGATTGTTGCAAAGCATATATTGAGGTACCTGAAGGGTACAATTGACTATGGGCTCAAGTATGAGGCGAATCAGAAGATTAACTTGGAGGGTTATGTTTATTTGGATTGGGAAGGCAATGCCACAGATAGGAAGAGTACTTCAGGATGTTGCTTCAGTATGGGATCCGGTATAATCTCTTGGTTTAGAAGGAAGCAGTCATGTGCGGCACTGAGTACAAGAGAAGCAGAGTATGTTGCAACTTGTTCGGCTAGTTGTGAGGTAGTATGGCTTAGGAAGCTACTGTCATATTTGTTTGATCTTTAGTTAGAATAGACTTGTATCTTTTGTAAAACCCAGAGTTGCGTAAAGTTGTTCGAGAACCTGGTGTTCCATGAGAAGTCGAAGCACATTGAGATCAAGTACCACTATATCGGGGATATGGTGCAGAGAGGAGCAGTGAAGCTCTAGTATGTGGAAACATAGGAACATATAGCCGATGTATTGACCAAGCCATTATCCAGAGCGAAGTTCGAGTACTTCAGAAAGAAGCTTGGTGTTATACAGATCGAGGTTCCTCCTAAGAGGAAGTGATGAGACCGGAATATGCAGATGCACTATAGTCGATTCTCGCATGGTGGTAGATGTAGGTGGTCCTTGGGACAACATGCATCTGGGATGCTCCTGATTATTCTCCCGTGTTGGTAGATACAAGGATGGTTCTCGTATGCTGGTAGGCGTAGGTGGTCTATCATGTCCCAAATTTTTCATTATGTCACAATGGCATAAGCCCATTGGCCGTATTCATGAGATTTTGTCAAATTGATGTTAAGGGTCAAATAATTGTCAAGGCGGAAAATTACTAGTTTCCTATATTGTGGGTGGAAGCATTGGGATTTGAAATAAGAAGGATAATAAATTATGTGTGGACATTAGAATAGCATAAATATTTAATAAAGGAGATAAATAAATATATACAAGGGAAAATCAAAGTGGCATTTGACCATGAAGACACATGGACGAAGTGGGACCCACACAAGCTAGATTTTCTATGCCACATGGAATCCTCCTCTTGTCAATTCGAAACCATGAGAAGTCCAATGTTATTGGGATGAGTTGGAATGGAATAATACTTGGCATGAGTCAATGAGGTCGAAATTTAGAGGAAGAGTAATTGCCATGGAAGAGGAAGAGTCAATTTGGAACTAGTGGGACACTTGGGCCAGATTCCCTAGCTCTATGACAACAATGATGAAGCTGCTATGGAAACTATGACACAAATCAGACCTGAAGGCTGACATCTAACATATATGACATGTCAGGGCTAAAAATATCCTTCAATCTCAAGTGATTTAGGGCATCCAAAGAGACACCAATTCGAATTTCGAGAAGGAGATGGATAGAATTGGAAGGACAAGTGGCATACTTGGAAATCTCTTCCCAACTTGAGTTGGCATGAAGATCTTGGAAGGAATTAGACCCATGGAGGACGGTATAAGTTTATAAAATTCATGAACAAAGAACAATAGCATCTTTTGGATCATTTTATAATTTTCATTTTGCATTTGGGAGAGGAGAGCTAATGGAGTGCTACTCTACTTACCTTAGCACCAATTTCGAGGGTGAAAGATTCCCATCCTAGTTGGTAATTGGAAAGGCCATTCAGACCTTTCATTTGGAGATTTAATGGAGTCTTTTTTTGCAGGTTGAAGCTACAGGTAATATCATGGTCACATCTCTTTCAGCTTGCTTCTACAACCATTCTTCTATTTCTTGGCATATTCTTGCACCTTGAGGAGAGGCGCACTTGTTGAGGTGATGAACTCTTTGGGATAGATATTGAGGCCCCATATAATTTTATTCTAATATATATACTCTTTATTTTTTGTTCATGAGACTCTTAGGTCTAAATAATAAGTGCAGTTATGTAAAAATATCAAACAATGCAAAAATGATGCCATTTCCCCTAGATTTTGCTGTTGGAGTTTGAAGAGACACCATTTCGAGTTATATCAGTTATTCTCTATGATTTTATGGATGTATGGAATTTTATTAAAGTTATTAAGAAGTTCCATTAACATATCATAAGCCCTTGGCATCTAAAATTCGAATTTCCTAAGTCATGGTGAAAATAACCAACTTTTCCCCCTTTGTGAAATATTGCATATAAACATCTGATTTAAAGGTGTTGCGGAAGGAAATAAGAATTAATTAATGATACATTATGGAGATCATTAAAGACACTTATCATTACCACTCCTCTCTTAATAAATTTGGAAGGTTTTAACAGCACTTTGGAAGCCATCTTGTCCACCACCCTTGGGGGATTTGAAGCTCGAAATTGCTAGTAACTTTCCCTACTTTGTCCAGATTTTAAATGAATGTTGAAGAAGTGTTTTAGGGGTATTTAAGCATACATTAACATCAGTTATATGTCTGAATAACTCTCAAATACATTCAGACCCAATTTGGGATCATTTGGAGTCATTTGGATACCAAGAGACCAATACTAGTCAAAATGAAATTGCTAGTCAAATTTCCTACTTTGGCCAGAACTTAAGGAGAGTTGTAGAAGCCTATTGTTGAATCTAAATCATCCTTGGAAATACTATTTAAGTAATAAAACCATTAATACACCTTATGATACAATTTGGGAGCATTTGGATCCATTCGGAGGTCCAGAACCCAAGACTAGTCAAGGGTCGAACTAGTGGAAAAAGTTGAAAATTTCACCATTTTAAATAATTTCAAAAATGGGACATTATAGTGGTATTAGAGAATGATATTGGAACCTCATCTGGTCTGATATTCATGAGGAAAATAAGTCAGGGACCACCATTAGATATTGAAACCAAAAAAAAGAATTGTTGAAGAGGAAAAAGTAGGAAAAGAAAAGCAATTTTTTGAGGAAACTATGACTAGGGATAAAAAGGGAATCTCAGATGATGGTGAGAATCTTAGGAAAATCATAAAACCATTTTTTGAAGATATTACAAGTGGTATCAGAGACATGAAAAAATAGATGATCAAAGGATTTGAATTGATGGCTAGCCAACTTGGGAGCAAAGGAGTAATAGGAGGCAGCAACAATTATAATTATGAGGAAAATAAGCCAATTGGTGAGCATATTTTCTCAAGAACAGGACCCCATAATAGAAAAAATCAATTTAAGAAAACACCAAGGCCTACTACACCTAAATTTCTTGATTCCAAAGAAAATATTAATACTCCAATTGATGTGCAAGAACTTATAATCGAATTGAAAAATTTGAGTGAAGATTGCAGAAACATTCTACCCTTTGATCAATACCTCAATGTCTCAAACAAGCTCAAGATGAAGGTAATAAGAATCCATTTCAAAATAGAGATTCCAAATATATTGATCTTAAGGAAACCAAGGGAAAAGATGAATCCGCTTGCTTAAAGGAACAAAAAGAGGAGACCCATGAACCACCTAGTTCTGAAATAGGTGAAGTAGAAGAAGCAATACATGAAGAGGATCAAAAGTCACTCCCAAGTGACTCTGAAAAAAGATGAAGAGACATCACATGAGCATGAAGAAGGTTCTATTGAAAGTATTGAAGATCATTTAGAGACACATTCTACCTTGGAAAGGAAACAAAGAGAAGTGTGCAACATCAAAGATGAACTTGAAGAGATCCAATTAACACTTGATGTAGTGGAAGAGGAACTTGAATTGTCTCTTGATGAAGGTTATGCAAATTTTTAAAGAAGAGCATGATTCCTCTACATTGGAACCAATCTACAAAAAATGTTTCACACTTTTGAAGGAGCTGCGTGATACTACCCATATGGATCCTTCCCATGATGAAACTTCTACACTTTTTGATCATTTGGGTGAGTTAGTTCATCCTCCTACATCCTACAATTCCATGTTTTCCAGCATTAGTCTCAATGAAGTATGGGTGAAAGGGTTCTTTTTGATGGTGCCACATGAGGAGTATGGAACTCCTTGATTTACTTTTTTTGATGACATGGTTGGAGCACATTCTTATTCACATTTTCAGCGGCATCCTTTCTTACTTTATGATGATGCACATCTACATGGATGCACCTATGATAGAGTCACTTGAAGACTCATGTTTTTTCTTGCTCAACACTTGGTTCATTTGATGTTGTAGGAACTTCATCCAACACTGGGGTGAATAGATTTATGAGTGGAGAAATTTTTTGTTTGACAGCCTCATACTTTTCTATATCTTTATGATTCTCAAATTCATGGATGTATGGGTGAGACTTCTTTGAGTCATTTGAAGTCTTCTGGTTTTTTTTGCTCATTATTTGGTTCAGATTTTAGTGGAGATTCTTCATTCACTTCTTGGATGAAAGAATATATTGCTGAATATTTTGATGCATATCACATCCTTTTGGATCAGCATTATAGGACATGGGATCCTCACCTATTCCATTGGATCATATTTGATTGGTTACTTGATGCGTGTATGCACTTGGAAAATGGTGGTCTACTTATATTGGACGTATAAGCACTTTCATGATTCTTTGATGAAGCATCTTCTTGATGTACATTTTCATTATGTTGTTATGTACTTTGATGATATATATTTTGTATTCATGATGTTTGGAAGAATTTATACAATAAAATGGGATCCAGGAACTCTCTTACCTGATGGTATGAGTTGGAGAGCACTCCTAATTGTTGGAGTGCAATAAAAGCAATGGGACCCTAGGATAATTATTAGTCTCATTGGTTTCAATTTTTTGGGAAAACAAGTAGTATGGGGGATGGATTCCCCACGTAATAAAGTGATTTTAATCATAGTAGTGCAATAGCAAGCATGGTGGTTCCCCTCTAAAATATTCATGGAATCTTGAAGACTCAAAGTTGTGCAACTCAGTGGCAACTTCAAAGAATTATACAGAAAGCAAGTTCTTCAACACCCATGTTTGAAATTGCTTGAGGACAAACAATATTGGGAAGGGAGAATTTGTCATGTACCAAATTTTGCATTGGGTCACAATGCCCTAATCCCATTCATGAGAGTTTGTCAAATTGATGTTAAGGGTCAAATAATTTCCAAGGAGGAAAATTACTAGTTTCCTAGGTTGTGGGTGGAAGCATTGGGATTTGAAATAAGAAGGATAATAAATGATGTGTGGAAATAAGAATAGCATAAATATTTAATAAAGGATCTAAATAAATATATACAAGGGAAAATCAAAGTGAAATTTGACCATGAAGACACATGGAGGAAGTGGGACCCACACAAGCTATATTTTCTGTGCCACATGGCATCCTCCTCTTGTCAATTCGAATCCATGATAAGTCCAATGTTATTGGGTTGAGTTGGAAGGGAATAATACTTGGAATTATTCAATGAGGTCGAAATTTAGAGGAAGAGTAACTCCCATGGAAGACGAAGAGGCAATTTGGAGCTAGTGGGACACTTGGGCTAGATTCCCTAGCTCTATGATAACAATGATAAAGATGCTATGACACCTATGACACAAATCAGACCTGGAGGCTAACATATGACATATATGACATGTTAGGGATAAAAATAGCCTCCGAGAGGGCGCTCAAGTGAGTTAGGGAAGCCAAAGAGACACCAATTCGAATTTGGAGAAGGAGAGGGCTAGAATTGGAAGAGCAAGTGGCATACTTGGGAATCTCTTCCCAACTTGAGTTGGCATGAAGCTATTGGAAGGAATTCAAACCATGGAGGACCTTACAAGTTTATAAAATTCGTGAACAAATAAGAATAGAATCTTTTGGATCATTTTAGAATTTGCATTTTGCATTTGGGAGAGGAGAGCTGGTGGAGTGCTACTCTACTTGCCTTAGCACCAATTTCGAGGGTGAAAGATTCCCATCCTAGTTGGTAATTGGAAAGTCCATTCAGACATTTCATTTGGATATTTAATGGAGTCTTTTGCTACAGGTTTAATCTACAGGGAATATCATGGTTACATCTCTTTCAGCTTGCTTCTACAACCATTCTTCTATTTCTTCGCATATTCTTGCTCCTTGAGGAGAGACACACTTGTTGAGGTGATGAACTCTTTGGGATAGCTATTGAGGCCCCATATATTTTCATTCTGATACATATACTCTATATTTTCTGTTCATAAGACTCTCAGGTCGAAATACTAAGTGGAGTTATGTAAAAATATCAAACAATGCAAAAATGATGCCATTGCCCCTAGATTTTGTTGTTGGAGTTTGAAGAGACACCAGTTCGAGTTATATCAGTTATTATATATGATTTTATGGATGTAAATAATGTTATTAAATTTATGAAGAAGTTCCATTAACAGAGCATAATCCCCTGGCACCTAAAATTCGAATTTCCTAAGTCATGGTGAAAATTACTAGCTTTTCCCCCTATGTGAAATCTCGCATATAAACATCTGATTTAAAGGAATTGCAGAAGTCCATAAGAATTAATTAAGGATACATTGGGGAGCTCATTAAAGCCAATTATCAGTACCATTCCTCTGTTAATAAATTTGGAAGGGTTTAATTGCATTTGGGAAGCCATCTTGTCCACTACCCTTGGGGGATTTGAAGCTCAAAATTGCTAGTAACTTTCCCTACTTTGTCCAGATTGTAAATGAATGTTGTAGAAGTGTTTTAGGGGTATTTAAGAATACATTAAAATCATTTATATGTATTAATAACTCTCAAATACCTTCAAACCCAATTTGGGAGCATTTGGAGTCATTTGTATACTAAGAGACCAATACTAGTTAAAGAGAAATTGCTAGTCAAATTCCCTACTTTGGCCAGAACTTAAAGGAGAGTTGAAGAATCCTATTTTTGACTATAAATCATCCTTGAACATAATATTTATGTACTAAAACCATTCATACACCTTATGATACAATTTGGGATCATTTGGAACCATTCGGAGGTCAAGAACCCAAGACTAGTCAAGGGTCGAACTAGTGGAAAAAGTTGAAATTTTCACCATTTTAAATAATTTAAAAAATGGGACATTACATGGTCCTTGGGACGTAATGCACCTCGGTTGCTCCTGATTTTCCTCCCAGACTGGAGACACTGAGAGGTCCATTAGTCATAAGACACTTTATGTGCACCTAGGAGGGATCTCGCATGGTTGAAGACGTAGGTTTTCCTTGGGACGTAATGTACCTGGGGTGCTCCTGACTGTGCTCCCATGCTAGTAGACATAGGATGACCGTTGATATAAGTAATGAACCTAGGATGATCCTGGGATGTACCCACTGGGTGGGAGACACAGGCGGTCTGTTGGACATGAGATGTGCATCTAGGCTGCGCTCCGTGTGATGATGAGATGATATGGATACGATGGGACGATATTAGGAGATGCATGTGCTTGCTGTGGAAAGGTAATGTGTGGTCCTGGGTTGTACCTACCTAATGGATTTATCTTGGATATGATAGAGAACTACATGAGAGCTAGGCCCACATCCAACATGAAAAAGGGTTGGCTCTATAGAACTTCCTATGATGGATAGATTCGATAAATGTCACTAATCAATTATCAACGGAATGAGGATTGCTGCAGCATCGACAATGATGATCCAGTGTTGATGATGAATTTCTAGCATTGAATATGATCTAGAGATGATGACATTGTCCAGAATTGTGTCCAGGGTGATGATGACTGTAGCGAGATAATACCTTCCTAGTTAAGAGGGAGTGTTGATGTAAATGTAACTTCAGAAGATATTCACTTGTATTTTATTTGTACTTTCGACGGAGATGTTTTTCCTTTGTTCAGGAATGTCATTATTATGTTTGGTCATGCAAAGTCATTGAGGTAAAACCTCCATTGTAAGTTGGGGCAATAGATCCCCTAGAGTCAAATGTAAAAGGGTTTATTGAGTCTCCCTAGAGAATTTGGCCCAATCAGTTTTAGTGAGGTCGACCTATCTAGGTAAAAGGTTAAGTCAAAAGTTAAGTATAAATAGAGAGACTTGCTATCTCATTTGGACACACTACCTACTCACACAAGTTTCCATAGCAAGGGAGAGAAGACAAGTTTGCTGGAGGAGAAAGAGAGAGTGTTTTAGAAGACATATTTTGGTTTTTCCATTTTTGGCTTGATATTCTATTAGTGACAAATCTATCTTTGAGGAAGTTTCGGGGTTTTATCCTTTATGGTTTCCCCGATGAAAAATATTGTGTCTATTGTGTTTTGTTGTGCTTGTTATTCTTTCAGTTAAAGATCCTATATAATATTGAATTAAAGTGCAAACTCTAACAACTAGTAGAGAAGTTGAGAATAGAAGGTGGAACAATTGATGAAGATGTAACAAATGCTAAAGTAGGCTCATAGGCTAAGAGATTCTTATCAAATTTAACATCTATCCGAATAATACATTCATTGTATTGATATTGAAGAAGTCTATAACCTTTTAAATCCTCATAATAACGAAAACAGTACACTTCTCACTCTTAGGTTGTAATTCTATTTGCTTTTCATTAGGAATGTGAGACCATGCTTCACTACCAAACACACAAGAGTGGCCTACATTTAGTTTAATTTCATTCTATGGTGATTCCTTTGTTATATATTTTAAATCCTTTGTGGGAATACAATAAAAAATGATATTAACACAATTGATGTCCTTCACCCAAAAAATGATGACTTATCCCTTATACTAGATCATAAAATTTGACATTTCCTTTAATGTACAATCCTTTCTCTCTGCAAATTCATTTTGTTGTGGTGTGTATGGAACATTATGTTGCATCTAAATCCCATGTAGTGATTTAAAAAAAAAAAATTGTTTACGTATTCACCTTCATTATCTATTCTGAACATTTTTATTTGATGTCCTAATTGTTTCTCTACAAAGGCCTTATAGGCCAAAAACATGTCAAAAACATCACTCTTACGTTTTAAGAAGTAAACCCAAGTTTTTCTGGAGAAGTCATCAATAAATGTTGAGTGCTTGAACACAAAGAAAAAAGAAAAGGAAGCAAATGACACAAATCATTGTGAACAAGCTGCAATGGGGCCAAGGTGTGTTAAAATGCACATTTTTCAAAATTTTCATAATGATGTTTGTCAAGAATACACCTAGGAAAGACACCATATATGCAAGAAATAAGAGGTAGACCAATCACCATTCTCCAATTACATAATTGCTTCAATGATAGATAGTTTAGATAACCCAATCTTTCATTCGAAAGTTTTCAAAATTCATTTCTATCATAAATAAAAACTAATTGAAAATATGATGATTGAACATTGTCAAATATATACAAGCTAATAATATCATCAACAACTACAGTTTCCGAGACATTCTTTGGGTATTTCAAATACTTGATTACAACTTGGTGAGTTCAAAACTACATGGTCTTACCTTCACGATAAAGAGTGATCCGATAGATTGACAAAATATTGCAAAAAAGACTTGGAACACATAATAGATATTTGAAATTACCATCATCTAGCTGAATTATTCCAAGCCTTAGAACACTAAGAGATCTATCATCACCAACAAATATTTGTTTAGTGCTACATTCATTTGGAATAGAAAAAGTGGGTTTATCCTTAGCCATATGATGAGATTCTTTATAATCAATAAGACACTCATTAGAATAAGAAGTAGAAGATGCATTGAATAAAAAATCGTAAGAGAAAATGCATGTCCATAAGAAGAAGAGTTAAAGAATACATATTGACATTGTACTTCTTCATTGATAATTCCAAGGATTCCATTTTATTGAAATAATTAAATTTCACATGACCATCTAACCAACAAAAATTACATTCTTTCTCAATCTTCTAACCTTTGAATTTAGTTCGTTTATTAGCATTTGGTGCAGGAACTTGGTGAGTGTGTTTGGGACCCTTGTTTTTATTATTGTTGCAAGGTTGTTTCTTATTTGTATGCTTGAATTTATTCTTATATTGTGCCACTAAGGGTTCTCTATATGTACTAGTATTGTTGATCAGTCCAAGATGCAAGAGCTTATTCTTCTCTCTAATTAAAGAATTAAAAAAGTCTTCGAGAGTGGGATCTTTCTAAGAAGATCATAGAACTTCTTTACTGGGGTGAAAAGTAGATAAAAAAATATAATAAGGACTATCATGCTTAGTAATACTAGCATAAATACATTGGATATATGACTTAGATATATTGTATTCTTCAACTAACGGATTAAGGGTTTTGAATTTAGATATATAGTCTCCGATGCAAGAGAAATCACTTGGATTTAAAGAAACCAACTAAATTTCAATATAGTGATATTGAATCTAATTGTTTTTACCATATAAAGTTTTCAACTTTGTCTGAGTCGCATCTAGTTCATCAATTCCTTAAAGGTGAGATCATAAGTCATTAAAGATGGAACTTTTGATTAATACAAGTTCTTTGTCATTTTTATCATTCCATTTAGGTTTCTTTTAGGAATATGTGGGGGGTATTTTCTTTTCCCAAGGTAATTTACGAAAGTCACTTACTTCGTAAGACATCTTCCATACAACATTTCCATGAGAAGTAATTTGTACTAGTAAGAAAAATATCACTTGGACTAGCCATATTATAATATGAAGGTAATATGGATTCAAAAATAGAAACTGATGTTCTATATACAAAGCTCTCGAAAAAATAGGTAGTTTTAAAAAACCGCACAAAAAACAAACTCTAGATGTTAATGTTATGGATATTTTTAAAAGGATATAAAATATAAAAAAGGAGACACATGTCAAGAAAAGGTTGATCTAGGTGGCGATGATTTCATTAAGGAATAGATAATTCATTCATTTCACTAACTTGCATATAAGTCACTTTTACAAATAAATTACTTGATAAAATAAAATACCCACTTTTATCAAAGAAATCAGAAGCACTTTTATAATGAAGTAACTTTATAAATCAAAGTTGCATGAACTTTCCCGCAGGGGTGTAGCTCAACCGATGATTCAATTGATATGAAGAACATGTTGTAAATGGAGGTCACGAGTTCAAATCACCCCGGATTATCCATGCCTCATGCTTGCGGGATGTGTGGGTGCACCTAGGGGTATAGTGATAGAAGACAAAATTGGACCACTAGACCCCATGTCACACAAGTACCAGCCCCATCCTAGTTGTCGATTCACCTAGTTACAAAAAAAATTGCATGAACTTAAAAACAAATCAAGGAAAGGCTCAAACTCAATACCTTTAATTAATAAAGTAACTTTTGACCACGTGGGTTAAACAAATGATATTGTAATATTATGAAGGAGAATGGTGTTGTGGTTGTAGTTGGTGTTCCAACAAAAAAAAAACTTCTTTTGGTCTTCAAAATAGTTGTACGTAACCACACTCAAACAAAGAATGAAATTTCGAATTGAAACTTCTCAAATTTGTTGCCAAATATTTGTTAATTTATTCGAAAAACGCTTGTCTTCCCTTTGTTTGTCATTTGTTGAATTCGCAGAAGGTGCATGGAAAGGAGCATGTGTAGTCAGGAGAACCCTTTCTGCTTTTCTTCTAATTTCCTAAGTTACCACATAATTCACAAAAATGGGAAGACACAAACCAAAAGAGAGAAAACAAGGAATAAAATAGAAAACCAAAAACTAAGATATGAAAAAATGTGAGATGGAATTTAAAATATATAGATGTAAATGTAAATAGTATACCTCACAATATGATAAAATGATCATATCTTGGGAAAAATTATATATTTTTTATTGACACAAAAATAGTTTTCAACTTAAATTAGCTCTTTGAACACAATGGAACACCTCTCTCATTGAAAAAATGCAGAAAAATTGTAGAATATTGAAATCCTTTGATGCATGTAAATTCATCGGTTCAAGATATCGATCAACAACAAGAGTGGATATTTATAAGTACTCTAAAACCATGTTTGACTAAAATAAGGTATTTCCACATAGATCAAACACGTTAAGAAACCTCTCACACAAACATATCACATATTAATGCATTGATGTTTTAGGCGGTTAAAACCCTTAGAGAGGAAAATAGTCCACAACCTCAACCAAATACCTAATTGAGAGAATATAACCATATAAAAAATAAAATGAACTTACAATGATACATTTCTCACAATCGATCATCAAACAAATGACCCTCCATGTTTTGTAAATAGAAATCATGGACCAATCAAGTGTAAAACCATGCATCAATAGCTCTTACGATGAAGGTGACGATGAATCATATGATCACTTTATGTCTAGAAAATTAGACAAAGTTGATATTAATAAACTCCTAAGTGTCTAACTATCCTAAGAAAGTATGTATTCTAATTTTACTCTGATTTTCTCACAAGTTCATTGATAGTTCATGTATCTTGACTAAGAGAAATCAAAACTTCTAGAATATCTCTCTTTTACTCAAATGTCATCTTGTAAGCAAAAGCTCGTACACAATTGTAACATACATATTTTACCTATTCCTTTGTAACTGAAAAATGTAACTATGTATTTGTTTCTGGTGAGGAGCTCAAGGCCAAGGCCCCACCATTAAAACTTGCACGTGTTGTTATTTATTTCCTAAGTTGGAAATTGATGATTATAGACTTAGGAGACTGAAGGTTTTGATGCAACTAAATGATTGGGCAATAGAATCCACTAGGGGGAGAAGTCTACTGGCTAGTAGGCCATGATTTTGATGACGAATGTCATCATGGTTCCTTGAGAACTTAAGTGAACATGGATGTTCACTATAGGTCACTAAATTTTTTAAGTTATCGATTAGTCCTAGAGAAGGATACTGAAGATACCATTACCTGTCGAAAGGCAGAAATTGACTCCTAAAGCTAATGATTAGCACTAGATTAACTATTGCTAAGAGCTATCACGTAAAACAAATAAATTCCTATGGATATCCTTGACATCCTAGTCCCAACAGAGGATTCCAAGGGATTACATCGTTAAAATCCTACTATATAGTAATTAACATAAGCTAACTATTTATCCTAAGCTAGATTAAGTAATCATCTTTTTATAAACACTTATCTTATCTAGCATAGAACGTGCTAAATAATATATATATATATATAAGTGCCTTTAGGAAGGTATATATAAAAGTCATTAATACATTGTAAATTGTACAATATATATATATAAGAAACATGTGTATATATATTACTATAACTATAGGGAGAGGGGGATGTTACAACGAGTAAGCTTCCCTTGGTTGTGACCTTATGCGTATATCTATATATACATAAACTATTCGACCTGGGATTTCTCACATAGAAGTGTTCCACACCACAGGATATATATGTGTATACATAAACTGCAACCATTAGGAAGTAAACTGATTTGGGATCAGGATCCTTAGGAGTCATCCCTTCCTAGGGTTCCAACGCAACCAGTTTGGGATCGGGATCCTTGCGAGGCGTCTCTTCCCAGGGTTCCAATGCAAATATACTCATTTTTTATAGGCATAAAACCCACCACCCAGATATATGAGTCATGCCCCCCCTTGTTCCTCGAGCTCAGATCCTCATAAGAAGGCTCGACTTTTCCCTCAACAGAGAGAAATGGTAGCGGTAAGTTGTTTTTTTAGCAGTCTTTTAATGTGAAAAATAGTGGCTAATGGGCCTGGCACTCCGCCACTGCTTTTAGCCTTTCCTCATGATCTCCATGAGATGGCGAATTGCCATGCTAATCCATAAACATTCTAATAAATATTAAATTCCCTCCCCCTCCCCCTCCCCCTCCCCCTCCCCACCCACTTTATATATATACCCATTCATGGATATATATATCCATCCATGAATGGGTATTTTTATAAGGAGTTTAAGTTATAGTAATATATATATACATGTTTCTTATATATATATATATATATATATCTATATCTATATCTATATCTATATATATCTATATATATTGTACAATTTACAATGTATTAATGACTTAGACTCCTTATAAAAATACCCATTCATAGATATATAATATATATATCCATGAATGGGTATATATATAAAGCGGGTGGGGGGGAAGGGAATTTAATATTTATTCGAATGTTTATGGATTAGCATGGCAATTCGCCATCTCATGGAGATCACGAGGAAAGGCTAAAAGCGGTGGCGGAGTGCCAAGCCCATTAGCCACCATTTTTCACATTAAAAGACTGCTAAAAAAACAACTTACCGCTACCATTTCTCTCTGTTGAGGGAAAAGTCGACCCTTCTTATGAGGATCTGAGCTCGAGGAAAAAGGGGGGGCATGACTCATATATCTGGGTGGTGGGTTTTATGCATGTAAAAAATGAGTATAGTTGCATTGGAACCCTGGGAAGAGACGCCTTGCAAGGATCCCAATCCCAAACTGGTTGCGTTGGAACCTTGGGAAGGGACGACTCCTAAGGATCCTGATCCCAAATCAGTTTACTTCCTAATGGTTGTAGTTTATGTATACACATATATATCATGTGGTGTGGAACACCTATGTGCGAGCAATCCCAGGTTGAATAGTTTATGTATATCTAGATATACGCATAAGGTCACAGCCAAGGGAAGCTTACCTGCTGTAACGTCCCCCTCTCCCTATCCGACCATTGGGAGGAGACGTTGGCCAAACCTGGGCTCTAAAAAATTCGCCCCAAATGCATAATATGATTTTTCAACAAACAGAATGTGTGCAGAACATAAATAAACATGCACAGTGGAATTTAAAATCTGTCCACACACATCTAGAAAGAAAATGCAAGCATAAACATTACATGAATCAAATAAAACAGTTTAGATTCAAATACATGAATGTACTTATCTTTATTCAACATAGTTCCAAGCAACTGGCTGTGTAAGAGCATTTTTCCACCCAACCATAGGCTCCCCATCCAGCATATACTCTTTATGTTAGGAGGCCACCCCCAAGATGGGCTATGAGTCCACCAAGGCGAAGGAAGAACCTATAGGATTCTCTCTCTCATCCCACAATCCATTGTGCTCTCTATCTTTCAAATTCCTGGGTTTAATACATAGTCTGGTAAAAATGGACATCCACAACAACGAAATGACTCTACATAGTGTAGAAGCTTTCATGAGAGAATGAGAATGGAATAATGATCAAAAGAGTGTTGCCTCCAAGGATATGAGGTGAGGGTGAAAAGACAACTGAGTTGGCTTCTGACCATAGAAGAAATAGAACTGCTGACAACTGACATAAGTGTCACAACCCCCATGCTTCAACAACTACAAGAACTGAATTTTCCCACCAACCTCATGTGTGCAATTAATGATTGGAAAATGGTCAAAAATGGATATAATTGGCTTATTCCCATCACATGACAGAATTTTGGGTGATTTATAAAGTTCACACCTGGAAGCATAGGATTTGGTTTCCCATAGGCCCCCTTCCTCTTCCCCTCCGGTGGAATCATAGCCCCTTTGGTTCTCTTTACACGGCCATTGTTGAACCATTTTATTATTTATGCACATAATATTTACATATACTTTAAATCGGCATAAAATCCAACCAAACAGTCCAAAAAACATCGTACATGCCTATCCATTCACTAGTCGGGTTGGCCTTGAGCTCCGCACTAGGAATTTACACTAGCATATTTACATCATTTACATTTTAAATGCAATGGGGTCAAAATCTGGATATTACACCTGCCCACCGTGGAGTTGGATTACTAGATCTCTGGCGTACTGTTATTATATTATCTATGCATATTAATTTAATGTGATAGCTTAATATCTCTATAGATCCATCTCTGCATATTATGTTCATGTTGTAGTGATATCTACATGAGTTATCGACAAAGTCGTGCCTCAGATAAATGATTTATGCAATCTTTGCTTGAATTTTGACAAAGTACTCTACAAAATCTGCATCAATTGTTCAAATAGAGTCTTTGTTGACAGAATTTTCACATGAGAAGAATGCGTTTATGTAATCTCTGCATCAATCGTAAAAATAAAGTCTTTGTTGACAGAGTTTTCGCATGAGAAGAATACTTTATACAAACTCTGTATCAATCATTTAAATAGAGTCTTTGTTGACAAAGTTTTTGCATGAGACGAATACTTTGTACAAACTCTGAATCAATATTTTAAATAGAGGCATTGCTTGACAAGATTCGTGCCTGAGATAAATGCTTTATGCGATCTCTGCTTGAGTTATTTTCCAAAGTTACCTGAGGGAAGTGTTTCTGCATATGATGAAAGAGTCTCTATATAACCTCTACGGTAATACGTGATAAGAGGTTTAACGAGTGAACTCTGGTTGTTTAATAGAGTTTAATTTAGTCTCTTCCATAATGCGTGGTAGAGATCTTGATAAGTGATTATGCATATTGTGTGACATATTTTCCACTAGATGGATCTTGTTGATAAGCGATCCTTGTGTTGCTTATTGGTAGCGATCCCTTCCTTTTATGAAAAGGCACCTCTGTATCATTTCTTGTTTGATATTGATCCCTTGGAAGCGAGCTCTGTACATATATAAAATATGTTTGATATCGTGGAGAGGTTACAATATTCCATAAATGTATAGGTAATATAGATTATACATGTATATGATGTTGGAAGAAGCCACTATATGGAAAAGAGGTAGACTTTCCTTCGATACTATCTCGGAAGGATCAAAGACTTAGTGTTTTTAATTATGTATAAGTTCAAATATACTTAATGTGTGTATTCGATGGAAAAGGGCATGGCCTTAATGAATCTCAATGAGCTATTAAGTAATATTTGTATTACTATTTTTTTAAGATATATGAGAGTAAGAAAGTCCTTGATTAAAGGGTTTTATCCTAGTGGATTCATTGCCAGTTCGAGGGTGGCCTCTCAGTGGCATAAATATACACCAGACAGATTGTCAAAGTGTTGGGAGGAAAGTTTCAGTTAATCCTTCAGTTGCCTTAGTCTACTTTCCTCAGATAAGTATTCTTCATTATTGTATTTTTATTTGAAGATGTCAAGTTTATAGATGAATGTATTCGTCATGAGTTTTCTTGTTAATATATTTCATTCTTATATGTGAATGTTGTGAAATATTGAATGAAATATTAATATGTGTCAATGGGAGCATGCTTTTACTTTGTCTTATAATATTACAATGGATGTGATTTACCTAAAAATGTACATGTATATCTAGACGATCGATGCTATTAAACATAGGGATAGTGTGTAAGTTGTGAATTTATAAATTAAATGGGAATCCATGTAAGGAAATACCTATAATGGAATAGTAACTTAAATGGTCAGTATTATGTTGAAGAAGTGGTGGTAGGAATATTATGGATGATCACTAAACCTTTTCTGAATATGTATTAAGTTGCTCTTATGACCTTACAAGGTGAGTAAATAAAGTTGCTTTGAGGTTTAATAAGTATTAAGATATCCATGATAGTTGCTTATGTGAATCAATAAACTTAGGTAGAGGTTGTTATATATATGTCCATAGATATTGACATGCAATGTAATTATCCTTTTATACCATGTAAGAATGATTAATGATGATGTTTAAACTAACGTATTTGTTTGTTAGATGATGGAAAGGAAAAATTTTACACCCCATTTCCTCAAAATGGTAATGAGGATATGGGGGTGTGTTACAACAATATTTCATCTTTGTCCACATAGTATTATATGTTATCAAGCAAGAAAATATCCAACTGATCATAAAACACCTCACTACATAATGTGCGGAGGATAGTATATTTTTCTTTTGATATCAAGGCAACTCAATTCTATAGATTATGAAAAAATTGGTCACAAATTTGAGAAAGAATTAGGTAATTTTAATTTTTTTTAAGTGCAAAATGTTTATATTTACAAAAACATCAATGTTATTAATGATGCTTAATGGAAGGATATGTTAGAAGTGGAAAGGTCATAATTTTCACATAAGAGGAAGAGAGGAAATGGATTTTTCATGAGGAATCTCGTTTAGTATACCAAAGATTGGTTTAAAAAATAAAGGGATGATAACTTAAGGCACTTCCAATGAATTTTCATTCCACACCCGGGTCTCATGTGTGGGTGCCTAAATTTTGGATAATGGAGGATTTTTGGTGTGTGGGGTTTAATGGGAGAGAATATTTGGTATATCTTTCTCAATTTTCCCTTTAGTTTAGACCTGAGATTCAGTGCCTAGTACTACTTCTTTTCCATATACCAATTGCAATGGAGTCTGTTTGTGGAGTTTTTTTTGGTTGTCCTATATTCCCATAACACAAATAGAATTATATCATCCCAATCATCCTAGTTTGTGAAACGTACTTTTGTTAATATAGTCTCCAAAATTTTGTTGAATGATTCTATTATGTCGTTTTCTTGTGGGTGGTACAAACTACTTTTGTGGTGATGTATTATGAACTTATTTTTCAAAGTCGTGATAGTGGTATTGATGAAGTGTGTATCTTGGTCACTAGTGAAGATTCTATGACATCCAAGCCGAGTGATGATATTTTCATAAATAAATTGAGCTAATGACTATACGAAGCAATCTTGTATTGGTGTTGCTTCATCCCAACTGGTTATGTAGTATGTTGCGGTAATTATATAGCAGGATTTAGATTGTTTCAAAATTGAATTGATAGGGCCCACAAAATCAAATTCCCATTTCTCAAATGGTTGTAAGGTTCGTACTAGTTGGAGTGGAATTTTGTCTCATCAAGAGGGCTTACCCACCCATTGGAAAACATCATATTTTTTGTCGTAATCCTTTCCATATTTGAACATCATGGGCCACCATTATTCCCACCATTTCCTAGACTTACCTGAGTATTGATCTATGCCAGTTGACTTGCACCAACTCTCTGTAGAGTCCCAAGTCACCATTAGAGAAGAAGTTCACCCTTCAGCGTCTTCTTCAAGTGAGGAAAACACAATTTGATCCATCTCATCATCTGATGAACCTTACGTGTTATCGCATGATGTTGCCATAGTATTGATATATATAGGCACCTTAGACTAATCAAGTTGATCCTTTCAAAGTGACAAAGAAATACTTTAAGCACTCATGGAACAAAACTTTCCTTTGGATGATATGAACCATCACACATATTTCATTCCCAAGGAATCTGTCCTTTCATCCCTGTCTTTAGACCAACTCTCAATCAAGTCAAAAGAATGTTTCCCTCACATAAATGTTGATGGTTCAAGAAACTTGTAATATCCCATTTTGACCCTTAGGATATATTAGCTTTTAATGTAAATATTGTATACATGTGATGTATGTTTTCCTAGCGTAGAGCTCAAGGCCAAGGCCCCGCTAGTGGATGATTGAATTTTATTTAAAAGAAAAGTATTAGATATTATGTTACCCTTGTGTTATTTAGCCATGGAACATTGTAAAAATGATGTAAATAAACATCATGAAATAAAATACCAAAACTGGCTATGGAAGCAACTAATGAGAAGGGGCCATGTGTATCCACTAGGGAGTGGTGAGGGGTAGTGGGATTGAACCACAGGCTTCCAAATGTCATCTTGAGAACCCATTTGACTTTCTTTGTTGGCATTTAATTTTGTGTAAGAAAGTTGTTGAAGAAATGAGTCCATGGCTTCAATGGAGCATGGGCAACCCAGAAATTCATATGGCAGAGTATGGGCTCTGTTTTCTTGACCCACAAGTCACCCTACCTCATGGAAATGGGTTTTTCCTCATTCCCATTCCATTGTGGAAAAACCCAACATTTGTTGGCATCCATTACGAATTCCCTATAGTGAGAAAAACCAAAAATCGCAACTTTGCAAGAACACACATTTTGAAATGCCATAAATGCCCAGAATTGGTATTTGATAGTGAAATTCAATAGGGATGCATAGATATGAACCTTGGGGGGAAATTGGGAGTATTAGATACCCCGAAATCCATTGAAAAACCCAGTTTTTATAGCCCAGGAACCCAGTGACGGGATTGAGTTATTTGTTGACAGAATTGTAAGAAATCCAAGTGTGAATGGTTGAACAGAGGATTGGATTGCTTGAATTTAGCCTGAGATGTCTGTAGCTCTGTAGTTGAGATCACTGGCTTAGCACCCTCCTCATCTTCTTATTGCATGCTTGATAAACCCAACTGTGTCTTGGCTTAGCATGACTGTTTGAGTGAAACCATGGCTGTGAGTGAGTCTGTTTAGTTCCTCCTTAGTGGATACACATCCCAGTGGGGGGGTGATCTCTTAGCTGAAATAATATAGGATGGACAGAGATCTATGGTTGGGTGGAACGTTTCTCTCACATAGCCAGTTGTTTGGACAACTTCATCTTCAAGATAAGTATTCTTTGTGGTTTAATTTATATGCATTATGTGTTCTACAATGTGTTACTTATGAATGTTAATTGTTCATGTTAATGGAATTGATATGAAGTCTGTGCATATTATGAGAAGGGGATTGATTCTCTGCATATTGAATCACCTTCTGCTTGTGATAGATGTGTTGATGCATTACCGTTCGTCTGTGTGCAAATGTATTTTACTTCCACTGTGTTTATATTGAGTATGTGTTTGCACACAAAAGTTTTATTTATCTATGAATTTATGAGTAATGTTTGGGGATGAGTTTACCAAATAATCCCGGTATGTTGGTCATGTTTCCTTCCTTGCACCAAATTGATGGAAGGGGATGTTATAGAGTGGCATCAGAGCCCATGTTGCAGCATTGGGCTTCTTGGGACAAACTCTGAGTTACAGGCAGATAATAGAATGTTTTAACACAGTATGGGAGAAGTTTGGGGCGTCATTTTGATATGGAAAAATGGCAGGATCAGAGTTCTTAGATGTGGCATATGATCACACCATTGGAGAGAGCTCTCCAATAGATTTCAAACGGTATCATACTCGATTCATTTAGCCAAGGGACGAAGGAGTTATGAACCCCGGAAGTTGCAGGGTCGGAGGTGTTCCAGGGTTGCGGATTTCGGATTTTGGGAACGCAAAGTTTTGAAAAAGTGCGTTCCAGTTTCCACAATCCCGAACCCGCAATTTCAGGTTTCGGGTTGTAGGAACAAGGATTTCCAAAACTTGCATTTTGGATTTCCGCAATTTCGAACCCGCAATTTCGGGTTTCAGGTTTCGGGTTCCGGGTTACGAGATGGTTACATTTCCGTGACTGTGACTTGACATTCCAAACCCGCAATTTCGGGTTTCAAGTTCTGGGTTGCAGGTTGCGGGATGGTTACATTTCTGTGACCATGACTTGACTTTTCGAACCTGCAATTTCGGGTTGTGGGTTGTGGGATGGTAACATTTCCGTGACCGCGACTTGACTTTCTGCACCCGCAATTTTGGGTTGCGGGATGCGGGTTGCGGGGTGGCAAAAAAAAAAGTATAGAGCCCAAAAATTGATTTTTGGATAACAGGAGCTTGTGGAATCAGAATTGGGTGAGTTCAATAGCGTTCTGAGGCCATTAACGAAGGCCATGAATGAACCAGTGAAGATCCCGAACCCATTATGCTCTAATTTGGCACAAAATTGGAATTAGTGGCTTTTACAAATTAGTGTCTCGATACTTGACAGAAGGTCAAATTGAGCCGAAACTTATATGGAGCGGTCATGGAGCAAGAACGGTGTTAAGTTTGGAATTTTGGAGCCAAAATCCAAAGGATGTGGAGTCGGAGTGAGTGTGAAGGCCAAAAAAGCACTATTCCGGGCCACATTTTTGGAATTTTAAAAAGTTTGCACTAGATGAAAGTGACCCTGTAATTAGAATTCAAAAAATTTACTGAACTCAAACTTTCTTATTCTCATGAAAACAAATAATTCACGTTAGACAAAGATTTTCCAAAAATGCACCGTTTGGGAAATAGCCATTTTTGGCCCAAAAATTGAAATTTTGGAAAAATGTGAAAAGTGGAAAGTAGTCAAACCCATAATTTTATAAAAGATGAATGGTGCATCAGAACAGATATCCGCAAGTTGCTGAGTGTTCCTTGTTATATGGACTAACTTCGACTGGTAGAAAATTTTTCGTTATTATTCATAGATTTTCTTCCACAGGTGGCTGAAGTTGGCAGTTCAGGATATTTTGCAACTATGTAAAAAGTGCAGAATTTTGGTAAAAGTTGTCATTTTTGAAGTAATATAGTTTCCACACCCGATGTCGGAATGGAACACGTGGATAGGCATTGGAAATCTTATCCAGCAGGAAACAATGGTGCATAGTCATAATTTGAATGGGGTTATCATACACCATAGATAATTGGAGCAGAAAAGTGCTAGTGGTTGTTTTGACAAAAAATGTTGTCCATATGGGCAATTTCTAGAATTGCATGCCTGAAAGTAGCAAATTGGAGTATTATGCATGAGTATATGTATTGAATTGATGCTTGGTGATAAAATCATGGCTAATGAATCCTTGTGTGTTTGTTAGAAGCCATGAAATCAGACCAACTATTATGTGGAAGAGGAATTCCATGCAAAGATAAGTGATTGGAAAGGCAGAATTCCTTAACCCCTGTCTTACTAACTATATTTATATTTCATAAGCTCTATGTACATAAAATTATGGCATGGGAATGCTGAAAATGTAGAGATTAGATGGATGGCATGAATATGTACTAGTTGGCATATTCATAAACAATGCACAGTGCATGAGAATATGTTTTTGCACACATATGATATTACATATTGGTAAAAGTAGTGGGGTTTTACATATGCAATGAACCACTAATGGTAAATATTGTGGTTGATAATCACTATTGGTGTTGGTATTGGTGGTAGGACCAAATACAACAAGAGCATGGCTGAATATGTTGATGATGTCGTTGCATGTGACTAGCAACCTTATGAAGAATGAGATAAGGCAACAAATCCATGATCAAGAAGTTGGTGGGCGAATTTTGCAATCTTATGTAAGAGACCAACTAATCAGGTAACATCAAGGGTGTAAATGGGTGCCATGTAGGTAATGGTTTGATTATGATGATTACATAAGTGTTGAAAGGGGATTGGGTAAGAATCCATTGAACCATATTTAGTAATCATAGAATGGTATGCATTTATGATTGAAATGCATTCATGGGAATGACATACTGCCATAGTGTGGTGGAGCATGGAGTGGTGAAGGAAAAAGGTCGCATACCATGTGATTGTTCAGAAATTTAGACTACATTCATATAAAAATATATCATGCCATGTGTATGTTGGTTATGAGATTAATAACCAAAACAAGTGAGGACTGGTAGTCTTGATTATGGTAATGCATCCTATATGAGGTAGTCACGGTAGGCCATAATATGTTTCAATGCATAATATTCATGAATCAATAGAAGGTAGCATTGAGTGGATATGCATTAAGAGATTTTATAAATCATGTAGTTATGCATTGAGTGGAAGCATATGAAAAGTTGAGTAAATGTTGTAAATGTGCATGCATAAGTGTGGGTGCACATGTTGTGATGCATTGCATGAATGCATAGGGATGGTGCGTGTGTTATTGCAAACTAAGTAACGAATGAGATGATGAATTGATGATAATTCTAAGATCCTTTCATGGGTTGTTATGAATGCAGAATAGTAAGTGCATGAAGAGGGCAGTCATAATCGATGGGCTGCCGGAATGCTCTGAGAAACAGCAGAGTTGTATAAATGATATGACTGTGAAATAAGGAGTATCTAAAGTTTCATTTAAATTGCATAAATGATGTGAATGTACCTTGCAAATTTAGTATGATAATGATTCACCTGAAGTAATAAGTTTTGGTGATACTAAGATGTTAATAATTGGAAGTGTTTGAATTAGGGAATGTTATAATTCTGGAAATGCTTCAATGACTGTTGCAATAATGAAATATTATATGCATGAAGACTTACAAGTGTTTGGCTGATTGAAGTTTCAAATTCCAGGTAGAGATGTCTTGTGTATGGCAATGAGGATAAGACCATAGTAAAGACCGAACTCTACCATGTGCGAAAGCCAAAGGTTATGAGAAGGTTCTCATGGTTGTGAAATTTAACTTATGCATAAAACAAATATGAAAATATCCCGATTTAAGTTTATGAGAATAATATCATGGTTGCAAATCTAATTTCTGTAGGGAACAGATTTGAAAATTTTGATTTAGAGCTTATGAGAAGGAATCTCATGATTGAGAACTCTAAGTTCTATTAGAAAGAAGGATTGTAAATCTTAGATTTGTAAATCTTAGATTTGTAAATCTCGGGTTTGGAATTTTGCTAATAAATGACTAATGACTATTTAGCTTATATGAATTGTGTCAGGAGGACATGTTGTAAGTGGATGTTCATGTATGGCAGCAGCCATAAGACCATAATGGGAGAAGTGATACCACTTACAAGAGCCAATCAATATGAGGATAGCCTCATGGCTAAGAAAATCAATTTCTGTAGTAGACAAAATTGCAAATTCATATTGAATTTAATTATTAATGCCATTGATTGGTTATGGAACAATCAGATTTGAATTTTATTGTTAAATGTTGCTGGTTGTTTGGCTATTTAATGAGTGTGCCAGAAAGACACATTGCAGTAAGACCATGAGAGAGGGCCTGCAGAAGCCAAACTTCATGGGAAGGATCCCATATCTTGGAAATGGGTTTCGGGTGAAATGCCATTGGATATTTTGATAATGTCCCACCTGCACTGCATGATTGGTAAACAATATGAGTGAGATGGTAAAGATTATGTCAGTAAGACATATGAGGGTTATGTGACATCAAAAGGAGTTGGGATGGCAAACCAAGGGACTGTCAACTCAGAGAAGGAGCCCCTATTCCTCATTAATGAAGAAAACTACATCTGCAAATGGATAAGTGTTCTATGACCCTAACTAAGAATATGCATGTCTAATTGTTAGAGTCAATATGTAGAGCATGTTTTGATTTTATTTCCATTATGACAGATTGCTTGAGTGTGACTAGGGCCTACATGGCTCACATTAGAAAGGGGTGCACACTTTTTGTAATACCCCAATTTTGACCCTTATGAAATATTGGCTTCTAATGTAAATATTGTATACATGCGTTGTATGTTTCCCTAGCATGGAGCTCAAGGCCAAGGTCCCGCTAGTGTATGTTCAGATTTTATTTAAAACAAGCAAGTAGTTGATATTTTGATACCCATGTGCAATTAAGCCATGGAATATTGTAAATTAATGTAAATATTAATATTGCAATAAAATACCAAAACTGGCTATGGGAGCAACCAATGAGAAGGGGCCATGTGTATCCACTAGGGAGTGGTGAGGGGATTGTGGGATTGAGCGATAAGCTACCAAATGTCATTGTGATAACCCATTTGACTTTCCTTTTGTTGACATTTAATTCTGTGTAAGAAAGTTGTTGAAGATTTCAGTCCATGACTTCAATGGAGCATGGGCATCCCAGAAATTCGTATTTGCAGGTATGGGCTCTGTTTTCTTGAACCACAAGTCACTCTACGTTATGGGGATTGCTTCTTCCTCATCCCCATCCCATTGTGGAAGGGACCAACATCATTTTTCACCCAAAAACGAATTGCCAGCAGAGAGAAAACTAGAAATCGCAACCTTGCAAGAACCCACATTTTGAAGAGCCAAAAATGCCCAGATTTGGTATTGGATAGTGAAAACCAATGGGGGAGCTATAGATATGAACCTTGGGGCGAAATTGGGAGTTTTATCTACCCCGAAATCCATAGGAAAACCCAGTTTTTGCATCCCAGAAAACTAGTGATGGATTTGAGTTATTTTGTGACAGAAATTCTGACAAATCCAAGTGTGAATGATTGAGCAGAGGTTGGGTTTGCTTGATAAACCCAGTGAAGGCTGAAATTTCAGGAAGCTAGCAGATGGACCTTTCTATGCCCATCCTGAAGAGCACTAGAGGAAAGAGTTGCCTGAGGGACTGTGTAGCAAAGAAGGGGACCTTCCTTGTGTTGGATGTGGTAGGTAATGTGGGTGCCTGACTGTTGAGTTCATTTGAAATGCCTGTAGCTCTGCTGTTGAGCTCACTGGCTTAGCATTACCCTCTTCTATCTTCTTGTATGCTTGATAAACCCAACAAGGTGTTGGCTTAGCATAGCTGTTAAGTGAAACCATGGCTGTGAGTGAGCCCAGCTAGTTACTCCTTAGTGGATACACAACCCAGCTCGGGGGTGATCTCTCAGCTGAAAGAATACAAGTTGGACAGAGATCTATGGTTGGGTGGAACATTGCTCTCACATAGCCAGTTGTTTGGACATCTTCATCTTGAAGATAAGTGTTCTCTGTGTTATAAATTGTATGCATTTTGTGTTCTGCAATATGTTAATTGTTCATGTTTAAAGAAATGAAATGACCATCTTAATGTGGGATCTATGCATGGCATTGGAATGAGATTTAGTCTCTATATGTTGAATCATCCTCTGCTGTGATAGATATGTTAGGAATTACTATTTGTGTGCTTGCTAGTATGTTTATTTCCGCTGTGTTTATTTGAAGTATGAGTCTGCACACAAGAAGTTTTAATTATTACTTGATTTTTGAGTAACGTATGAGGCTGAGATTGTAGAATGAGGCCCGTATGTTGGGTAGTGTTTTCTCCCTTGCATTGGGATGATGGGAGGGGACGCTACACTTTTCTGATGCTGGGTTATGACAGGATTGTCAATATTGACTACACCCTAAGGGAATGGACGCATTCCCGGTGTTTCAATGTTGGATAATGAATGTTATGAAATGCGTTTACAGTTTTAGAGCAACAATATTGATGAGCTTGCTTATCCTTCTTGTGCTATCAACTTACACAGATGCAATTTGGTGATTGCACGATAAATAACAAAGTGAAGAAAGGGAACTCAAGATTATTGTATGAGCAGTGGTAACCCTTGTGCAGTATGAGTGGGTATTGTGGGGCCACGCTAGCCGCAGTCAATAATGTCACCTAAAGAGTTCCTAAAGGGAACCACTGGTTGCACAAGAGGAGTGTCATCCTTGTGTGGGTGAAGAATTGTTATGTGCATGAAGGGTATGACATGTGTGAAAGGCTGATGCAATCCTAAGGCAGAGTAGTAGAGCCTTGACCTATAATGATCAGTGGCACAGTTTCCTTTCATTGGCTAATGACCCAGACGTATGTGCTGGCTCGACAATGGAGAGGGCCAACTAGGTATGGGACTGGTTGGGCACCACAAATGCTTAGTAAATGCAGTCAGCATGAAGGTGTACTAGTTGAGCAGTAACTATTTGATGTTGTAGAGCAACCTGCGTGCTGGCTAAACATTCAAGTCCATAGGATATCCCAAGGCTTGCAAAACAAAGCAGGACCCTGTGGACCAAAGAGGAAACACACAATACAAATAAGTATTTGGTTATCTTGCAGCTTCTTACTTATGAATATACATGTGTATATGATTTCGTTATGATTTTCTAAACTCTTGTTTACAAATAAACCCCATGAGAATAAAGTAAACATGTGAATTCATTCAATGTTTGAGTGTAGGTATTGTTGGAAGCAAGGACTATGAAGGCATCCTAGGGATGCATGTGGACATGTAACCATCCTAAAGAGCTTAGCATGAGCAGTAATGAAGAGGGTGCTAGTGGGACTATGTGGGTTTTAGCAGCCAAGAGTTGTAGACAAACCATGTGGAGGGACTCCATGGTTGAGAGGTCTGGAATAGACCATAGACACTAAGTATCATAGCCAAGAAGGGTAGGTTAAGCATTCACGTTGAAGTGAAAGAGGCTACGAGCATGAAAACCACAGTGGTGGTGTGGGTTCCAGAATGAAACAAGACTAAGAGGAGAAAACTCTTACTGCTCTCTCTTTCCTTTTTTTTATTGATGCATTTATAAAAACATAAAATTGTTGAATGCATGTATGGCTGAAAGTAGAATGTGTTTTTTTGCTTGAAATAAATTGTGAATGCTGAAGTAATTAATTCCATGTGAAAGAATGGACATGAATGAGCTCATGTTCCTGTTGGGGAAGCATGAAAAATATGAAGGTCGCATGGATAAATCATGGACTACCCATGTCAATTGGAAAATTAATTGACCGACTTTAATGTTTATATTATGCTTGGCCTAACAGAATTACAATGATGTATTACATAGGTGAGAAGTGGAATTTAATTGGTTGTAGCTGTTACAAAAACAGTGGTACAAGCGAGCAAAGAGTGGGCTGCTATGTACATTGGCCATGGCAAAAAACCAAAAGCTAATGGATTTGGATGAAACTCTTCTTCAAACAATTGCCAAGACCCAAGAGAATCTTGGAGAACTCCTCAAGCTACAAAAGCAGCAGAATGAGATGAACCATAAGGTTTTGCAGGACTCTGTTTGTCTACAAAGACAAGTAAAAATAATTCTGGAAACAATCAACCGAGGAAAGGGCGATGGATCAATGAGGAGACATTCATCCAATCAGTCCACTAAGAAATGTTCCAGGTGGGAAGACTCAAAGGAAATTGAACAGAAAAAGATAAAGCAGCCAGTAAAATGTTCGAAATGTGGAGGGAATCATTGCCTCCGCAACTGCCTAAGAAAGGAACATCAAGAGGGTAACAGCCATAAAGATTTCATACTTGTGGATGAGCTGGAAGGTTAGAACCAGTAGGAGCAGTTTGTGGAAGCCAAAGGACTTGGTCCTGAAAGTTCAAAGTAAAGGATAGAATGCAGGGCAGATCTGCAAAATTTTTGAAAATTTTGGACGTGTGAATTGTATATGTATTCCTAAGTATTGGAACACCGAGGACGGTGTTATTCTAAAGCGGAGGGGATGCTAATACCCCATTTTGACCTTTATGATATATTAGCTTTTAATGTAAATATTGTATACATGTGATGTGAGTTTTCATAGTGTGGAGCTCAAGGCCAAGGCCCCGCTAGTGGATGCTCAAATTTTATTTAAAAGGCAAGTATTAGATATTATGTTACCCATGTGCTATTTAGCCATGGAACATTGTAAAAATGATGTAAATAAACATCATGAAATAAAATACCAAAACTGGCCATGGAAGCAACTAATGAGAAGGGGCCATGTGTATCCACTAGGGAGTGGTGAGGGGGTGGTGGGATTGAACCATAGGCTTCCAAATGTCATCTTGAGAACCCAATTGACTTTCTTTGCTGGCATTTAATTCTGTGTAAGAAAGTTGTTGAAGAAATCAGTCCATGGCTTCAATGGAGCATGGGCAACCCAGAAATTCATATGGCAGAGTACGGGCTCTGTTTTCTTGACCCACAAGTCACCCTACCTCATGGGAATGGGTTTTTCCTCATTCCCATTCCATTATGGAAGAACCCAACATCAGTTGGCATCCATTATGAATTCCCAGTAGTGAGAAAAACCATAAATCGCAACTTTGCAAGAACCCACGTTTTGAAGTGCCATAAACACCCAGAATTGGTATTTGATAGTGAAATCCAATCAGGGATCCATAGATATGAACCTTGGGGCGAAATTGGGAGTATTAGATACCTCGAAATTCATTGGAAAAACCAGTTTTTATAGCCCAGGAACCTAGTGATGGGATTGAGTTTTTGTTGATAGAATTGTGAGAAATCCAAGTGTGAATGTTTGAATATAGGATTGGATTGCTTGAGTTTAGCCTGAGATATCTGTAGCTCTATGGTTGAGCTCACTGGCTTAGCACCCTCCTCTGATTATTGCATGCTTGATAAACCCAACTATGTGTTGTCTTAGCATGACTGTTTGAGTGAAACCATGGCTGTGAGTGAGCATGTTTAGTTCCTCCTTAGTGGATACACAACCTAGCTCGGGGGTGATCTCTAGGCTGAAAGAATATAGGATGGATAGAGATCTATGGTTGGGTGGAACATTTATCTCACATAGTTAGTTGTTTGGACAACTTCATCTTCAAGATAAGTATCCTTTGTGGTTTAATTTATATGCATTATGTGTTCTACAATGTGTTACTTTTGAATGTTAATTGTTCATGTTAATGGAATTGATATGAAGTCTGTGCATAGTATGAGAAGGGGATTGATTCTCTGCTTATTGAATCACCTTCTGCTTGTGATAGATGTGTTGAGGTATTACTATTTGTGTGTGTGCAAATTTGTTTTAATTCCGCTGTGTTTATATTGAGTATGTATTTGCACACAGAATTTTTATTTATCTATGAATTTATGAGTAATGTTTGGGGCTGAGTTTACCAAATAAGCCCGGTATGCTAGTCATGTTTCCTTCCTTGCACTGGATTGATGGAAGGGGATGTTACAAAACTGATCCCATCCCAAACACCTTCAAATAAGGGAATATAGACAACATCTCTCCCTCCATACAGGTGGATATTTATATTAAGCGAGGTATCATGGAGAATATCACATTGCGTGCCTCCTACACTCCTAAAGAGATTACTTCCTACAAAGAACTCTTTCAAGAGTTTCGTGATGTGTTCACTTGGTCATACATCAAGATTCCCAAGCTTGATCCTTCCATTATCAAACACCACGTCGATACATGACCCAATGTTGCACTAGTGCACCAAAAACAAAGACCCATACACCCATTGAAAGCATTAGCTGTAAAGGCCGAGATTGAAAAGTTACACTAAGCTAGTTTCATTTATCTGATTATGTATACTATGTGGGTATCCAATCTTGGTCCCATGAATAAAAACCAAGGCACCATTCACATCTTCACTAAATTTTGTGATATGAATTCGGCATGTCCAAAAGACAACTACCCTACCCCTTTAATCTATTAGATCATTGATGCTTCTGTTGGACATGAGATTCTCTCATTTATGGATGGATCCTTAGGGTAGAAACATATCCATATTTGCAAAGAGGATCAATATAATTCTACCTCCACTACCCCATGGTACACTTTGACCTATTGAGTCATGCCATTTGGGCTCACGAGAGGTTCACTCAGTGAACTTGTTACATAGCACAATTGTTCACAGGATATTAAAGAATATCCCTAATTTCACTAAATATTGGAAAATGCCTCCTAAAACTTTATTTTTGAATCTCCCTTGCAATATTCCATTCAAATTAAGAAAACCCCTAGTTTCACTAGATATAGTAGGTATCTATTTTTATCAACCCAATTTTAATACCCCCTTTATATCATATTATCAAGTTGTAACAAACATGAGCCCTAATGTATCTTATTATAAGTAAACACTGGATGCTAAATAAAATAATAGTATAATGCTAATAATGATCCCACCGGGATTGTAGGGGAAACTGATCAATTTGTAGTGTTGGATAGTGGAAGACCCAACAAAATAGTAATGGGAAAGGAAAAATGCCTAAAATGAAACCGAGTCAAGAGATCAATGTAAAAAAGAATCTAAAAGATTGATAGTCCAATATTCATTGCAACACTTAGAAAATATGAGAATTGTAGATGTTTCACACCACATCCTTCCAATCTACCAACTTTATATCATGTAAATACAAGTATAGCTATAGAGAGCTCATGTTTTCTATAATCTTAATAAATTAAACTCCATAAAAATGAAAAATTGAAACCCTTTTGTGGATGGACTTCCCTACCTTCCTATCAAAACAAACATCATTGATTTTTGTACCCAAATGAACATATAAAAATTCCTCTTACTTTCCAATAACACCATATGATCATCTACATAGCTTGGATTTGAGTCAGTCACAAGATGCATTGAATTGCCTCCACTTCCTCTACATTTATTCTTGCAAGCAAGGGAATTAACAACATTTAGTTACATTTTCTTGGTTTATATATATATTTTTTTATATCTTTAAAGGAGAGTGAAAAATCTCCATTGTTAATTTTCAAGCATGCAATAGTTATAAAGATATAGATATGATGAAACTTAGATGATACCATTTCACGATAACGATAATGCATAGTGTATGTAAATAAGGACTTATATTTTCACCTATGTTCATCTTAGTTCCGGTAAAATATTAAGATGGATGCATTGCATATAAGAATAAAAATTACAATTATTAATGTGCCAAATATAAGTCAATCTAACAAATACTCCTAACTGGAAATGTGAAAATGTTAAAGAGAAGTACAAAAAGTTGAAAGAAATAATTAGTCAAGAAAGATTGATCTAACTTTTCTTGGATCCAATGAGCCAAGAAAGATTGATCTCACTTTTCTTGGTTGTCGTGGAGAAAGGTTTGATTGAAACAACAATTGAGCATTGTAGTTCTCCCAATCCTCTTTTGTTTTTGTTTTTTTTTTAAAGAAAAGTATATATATATGTTTAAGAGAAAATTAAAATGCAAAGGAAGGTATGCAAATATCTAAGAGATGGAATATGTTTTTTTGTATTTTTGTCTTTTTTATTTCTTTTTATGTTTTCTACATGAATTGGCCCTTATGTGCATAAAAAATATGTTTTTTGGGGGAGACATGCTTTTAGAGGATTATTGTTTTTTTTCTTTTCTTTTCTTTTTGTTTTTGTAACAACCATGTAAATGTGAATTGGGATTCATGAAAAAATGAAAATATAAGTTCAATTGTTGAGTTCGATGCAACTGAGTAGAAAATTTGTGTAGGTCGATTTATGCATCTACTTGGTAGATGCATGGAAGAGAACTAAAATTCAATATAAATATAAAAAATTATGTAGACATGAGTTTCATGAACATTTCCTTCCCAATTGGACTGTAAGTGGTATAAAAAAAATTGCAAACTATGAAGTCCTCATGAGGAATTCAATGAGTGAAAAAATATGTATGGGAAAATTGCTTGTGTCATAAAAATGTGAACCTCAACAACCGAATGGAAGCACATATCACATTAAATTATTCAAACAACACTAGGAATTTTGTTTGAAGACAATCTGTTAATGCAGACAAAAACTGATCTCTCTAGCCTAAATGATTTAGATCTAGAACAAAAGAGTACATAACATAATTATCTTTCCTAGTTAGATTAAATTGAAAGGTAGATCAGAAAGGGATTTACCTTATGATTGCACTTCCCTTCTCCTCGTTTGATGTACATCCAATTCCTTTATCGTCGGCTGCAAAACAAGATGGAGCAAGTGGAAACAAACGAACTAATTATAAATCTAACTAGATCAACGGTCAAATATGCCAATCCTAAGATATTTATATTAAATGTAATTTGCAGCAAATACAAATTAGAGAGTTACAACCGATTCCTTGACATTATGACTCCAACTCAAATGATATTTCCTCAAAGATCAAAGCCTTCTAGCCTCCTATGGATGAAGAAGATAATATTGACCAAATTCCATCATTATATGGGTGCTTTATCCTTCCTCCTTTAACAATGGAGAGGGGGTTCATATATGATGCAAGACGGATCTGTCGGACCCTCTTGCTTAACAATAAAACACAATCAATCACACAAATTCTCAAATAGACTAGACATGAACTGGAAATGCCAAGAAGTTGGCTTCTATTACTTGAATCGATTACAATGTGTTATCTCGAGGGTTGTATTCTAGATTTACTTTAGAATTTTGATTTTACATAGTTACCTTTCCTAATTTCACCCTAGCTTGCCTTTGAAATTCAGATTTTGCTTTTCAAGTTTTACCTTACTTCTTATGCATTTTATCATTTGTTCATTTATTAAACGAAAATAGGGCTCATTTCTATTTGCTTTTCAAAGTGTTTTATTTCTTGATTGAAACAATGCAAATGTTATCATGATTAATGTTACTACATTTGGAACATAGGAGTTTGATTTCATATATAATTTTCAAATGTAAACTGGTAGCATGTAAAAAAATGTGAAAGGTAATAATGCTGTCGGTTTCGATTTTTGTAATGGAAACAAGTGGCAAAGTTTTGGTAGAAATCTTTTAATTGGTACAATTGTTTCATTAAGAGAAGAACAACAACCCTGAGGTCATGTCATGCAATGAGTGTTAGCCACTCATCTCGAAGATGTACCTACAACAGTGCGATATTATCACAGAATATGGACATGGATTTTTGCTTTTCAAGATAACCCTGTAGCATTCATTCCTTTGATGTGGCTTGTGTTTTATGAAATTTGACAGGGTAAAAAACTGGTGGGAAATTCATCACATTATGACTAAAATTAAGAAGCTGGGTGGAATAATTTGCATACTTGAGCCTGATAATCTCCAGTGGGCCAATCGGTGTCCCAGATCTATAGAGATCATGAGAAAAGAGGCCTGGTTCCCCTTTTGTGAAAGAATGCAGGGTCACAATGTGCAAGTAACAAGGGCTTTTGTTAAAAATTGCAAGGATTCAGTGGTACAGTTTGAAACCATAGAGATTGGGGTGGATGAAGAAACCATTTTAGAATCCATTGGAGTACCATCATAGGGTGAGAAATGGTTCAAGCAACAGCCATTTGAAGCTGATTACAGTAAATTCTTGCTGCCAGGGTTTGAAGAATTAAGTTGGACAAATGGCATTCATGTAAGTAAACTCAAGCCAGTGTGGAGAACTCCGTTGAACATGGTTCAAAGTTATATAACATGTGAAGGTCGTTATGATAGGGTTCTTAGGTGTCATCTGTGATTTTTAATGCATTTCAATGGAGATTTAATGTTAGATTTTCCATTTTATTTATGTAAAAGTATGCAAAAGATGATTGCTGGGGTTCAGAGTCATCAGGATCACACATCTCGTTCTCTTTTTCATCAAGGATTAATCAAGTTATTGATAGTTTCTCAGCTAAATAAAAGGGGACAAACTTGGGACCATTTCCTCTTTTGGTCAGGATTTGCAGCTGAAAGACAGAAACAATGTGAGGATAGTGGAAAAAGGAACAAGCTCAAAAGTTCAAGGCAACAGATAAAAGAAGTAATGGAGTCAGTAGATGGATAGTCGAAAGAATTTGAAAATGAACAGTCAACAAAGGAGTTTGATGTTGTAAATAATTAAGTTTCAGAAATGTCTGTTACAAAAAATCCCAAGATTGTTGTAGAGAGTGCAGGTTTGAAAGAGGTTTCAAAGATAGGACAGGATGAAACCCTAATGGCAAAAAACATGGAAGCTAGTTTAATTCCAAGGACCCGAGCATGAAATAAATTGGAATTGAATGTAAAGTTTGTACCTGATCCAAAATTGAAAAGGAGTGAGGTGACTGTCATACAGGATTCCTCTGGTGAGGAAGATGTGTGTGTTGCAGATCAACAGTATCTCAGAACAGAGCAAAATTTGATGGAAATTCAAAGAGACAAATCAGGGAAGATACCAGAAGAATTCTGTTGGGATAAACAGAGCGTTGCAGAGTATGAAATTAGTGTAAATTCAAAAGTCTCAGAGATTTATGAAACCCCTGTACAGATGGAGCAAATAAAGTCAATTTTGGAGTTAGATGAAGACAAAAGATCTTTGCAATTTCTTAAAGAATAGAACCAATGCCTCCAAAAGTCAAATGAATATTTAATGATAGCATATAAGAGACTCCGAGAAGATTTAGAGGAAAAAGATGGCAAATATCAAGAACTTGTTACAATTTCCAAGAAAATCTTGACAAAGAAAAGGGCAATATAACAACAATATGAAGAACTTCAAGTTAAATTTCAATCTTTGGAAGCAGAACGATCTTCAGCTAGTGGAAAGGATGCAAGAACTATTATGAAGAAGCCAGGTCATCTTTTAGAAAGGATTGATTGATAAAATGTTTTCTAAATACACAACTATTGATTAGATTCGGATAATTAAATGATACAGCTATCAGTTCTTTAGTTGACCCTGTTGTTTGAAGATATTCGAACTAGTTTGATGTAATCAAAACTGTCTATTTTTGGTTATTCTGGTCCATAGAAAGTGGATCGTAAAACTATTTCAAGTTTGAATACTTTTGTATATAAGAAAGAGTAAGGAGTCATGTAAATAGGTTGGATAGAGCTATGGAGATAAGACTGATAGCATGATGCTCAGGCATGTATTTTGTTTATCTTAATATGAAAAGACACTTTGAAACGATTACAATCAAATGAGCCCATTTTTGTTCAATATATGAATTGATAAAGCTTGCATGTTTTTATGATTTGGTCTTTGTATAATATTATTCTTTATACCAGAACTCTTACAAATGACATGTATGTTTTTGATGATCTGAATTCATTCTTTTTATAAATTCATGCTCGTAGAACTTCATATTATAGTAGGTTACATCATATACCTGCTGCAGTCATACCTTATATTATATTCTGATCTCTGTCCTATTTTTACCTGTTTATATACAATCATCCCTAAGGTATCCTTTACCTACTGTTAAGATTTCTCTAGGCTTGAACCTTAGTAGTCTAGGTCCAACTCTAGTGATAACATCTTCTCGCGTCGTTGTCGGGGACGGAGAAACGAAAGTAAAATCTTCCCCTGGTATTTTACATCATATACCTGCTGTAGTCATACTTTATATTATATTTTGATCTCTGTCCTATTTTTACCTATTTATATACAATCATCCCTAAACTATCCTTTACCTACTGTTAAGATTTCTCTAGGATTAAACCTTAGTAGTCTAGGTCCAACTCTAGTGATAAAACAATGTTACACACAAACCAAATAAACAAGTCGGCTTTAGCCTATTACGATATACATAAGTAAATTTAAGTTCTCTATGTGTGTTTTTCCTCTCTACGTGTGATCCCCCTAATCCTTTGATTCAATGATCCCCTCTCTTGTGCCTTCACACTAGTCTTATATTCTTCCCTGTTGTTGTTCCCGAGGTCCACCACGCCTGGCTTCCCTAGCGCGTCCTTAATCTATCCTCCACTCTGCTCCTGATTCGATGGATCCTGGAGTTGTTAGCTCCCCCTGACCATTCTGCACAACCTCCTCATGTGGAGACACCTAGCTTGGCCTCAACCACCTTCTTAACTTCCATTAACTTCCTCAAAAACCCACAATGCATGGAGGTCTATCTCCTCGACTGCGATGCTTCTCACTCTCTATGCCACTTTGAATCCGTCGCAGTTGTTGTCCCTTCCGATATCCACTTTTGATCAATTCACACTTCAACACATTGACTAACCTTAACCTTGTTGATCTTCACTTTATCTTTATGGATGTCAATATGCGCCATCCCCCACGCTTGGCTTCTATCGCTTCTCTGTTGATGTCGATTTTTTACCTTGTCGACGTCTGACATTGTTGAATTTCGATCCCTACCCATGTCGATCCTACTTTGACAGCTTCCTGCTCAACTACCTGGCTTCGACTGCCAGTCTCCTTCACACTAGTGGTCGTAGGAAATCCCCCTAGTCGACCTCCTTCTATTGATCAACTTCGATTGTTTATCCTAGGCCCTGATGCCCCTGCACAAGTCTCCCCAGGTGAAAAAGAACTTGATTGCTTCGTCAGCCGTCCGTATTCTTCCTCTGAAATCAATGTCACCTCATTCAGCTCATCATCCCTCCATTGGACTAAGTATTTTTTCTTCCTTGAACTCCTTGTGCGTCTGACTTCGCACTCATCCACTACTTCAACGATATCTTCTTTGTGTCGATCTAGAATTTTCCTTGTCCAGATGATACTCGACACTTCTGCATTGCTTCTTGTTGAACCTTCTTCATACTTGTACAGATATGATACATTGAACAGAGGAGAAATGTTCAATTCCTTTGGTAGCTCCAACACATAAGTATTATCCAAAATCTTCCTCAGAATCTTACATGGTCCAATATTCTTAAGCTTCAACTTGTTGTATGTTCCTGTGGGGAACTCCTCTTTCCTCAAGTGTGCATAGACTAAGTATCCCTCACTGAACGACTGCAACCTCTTCTTCCTGTCGTCTCTCAACTTGTATGCCATGTTTCTATTTTCAATGTGCTTGCATACATCTTCATGTACTTCTTTCATATGCTCTACGAATGTCTCTGCATCTGCACTCTTTATGATCTATGTTGGTATCACAACCAAATCCACCACACCATGCGGGATTTGACCTTGAACAATATGGAATGGACTCATACATGTTAACCAATTCATAGAGTTTTTATATGTGAATTATGTGTGTGCCAACATGTTCTCCCACTGCTTGGGTTTGTCGATTGTCAAATACCTCATAAGGTTTCACAAAATTCTATTTACTACCTCGGTTTGTCCATCAGTCTATGGATGGTATGTAGAGCTAAACTGCAACTTCGTGTTCAGCTTCTTCCACAGCTTTATCCATAAATGACCCATAAAATTGGTATCTCTGTCCAATGTTATACTCTTCGGAAACCCATACAATTTGACTGTTTCCTTGAATACTAATACAACAATGCTTGTGGCATCACTTTTCTTCTGACATGGAATAAAGTGTGCCATTTTCAAAAATCTGTCAACTACCACAAAGATTGAATCATTACCTTGTTGTTTCTTTGGAAATCCTAGCACAAAATCCATGCTCAGGTGCTTCCATGGGACATTTGGCACTCGCAATGGTGCATACAACCCCGTATTCTGACTTCGCACACAAAGCAAATAAATAAGTCGGTCGTAGCCTATTACAATATACATAAGTAAATTTATGTTCTCTGTGTGTGTTTTTCCTCTCTATGTGTGATCCCCCTGATCCTCTGATTTAGTGATCCCCTCTCTTGTGACTTCGCACTAGTCTTATATTCTGCCCTGCTGCTGTTCGAGAGGTCCACCTTCTCTGGCTTCCTAGAGGAGTCCTTACTCTGTCCTGCATTCTATTCTTGATCCGATGGATCTTGCAGTTGTCAGCGCACCATGACCATTCTGCGCAACCTCCTTATGTGGTGACACTTGGCCTGGCCTCAACCGCATTCTTAACTGCCATTAACTTCATCAACAACCCAGAATGGCTGCAGGTCTATCCCCTCGATTGCGGCACTTCTCGGTCTCTATGCCCCTTTGACTCCTTCATAGTTTTTGTCCCTGTCGATATATACTTTTGACCGGTCTGCACTTTGACACATCGACTAACCTTGACCTTGTCGATATTCACTTTATCTTTACGGTTGTAGATCCACCCCATCCCCCATGCTTGGCTTCTTCTGCTTCTCTGTCAATGTCACTGTTCAAACTTGTCGACATATGACTTTGTCGACTTTCGATCTCTACCCCTATCGATCCTACTTCAACAGCTTCCTACTCGACTACCTGACTTCAACTACCATTCTCCTTCGCACCAATGGTCATCGAAAATCCCCCTGGTCGACCTCCTTCTGTCGATCAACTTCGACTGTTTCCCTTAGGCCCCGATGCCCCTCCATCAATATATATAGGGATAAATGGATAGGAGAGGTTGAGGATTTAGGGGAGAGGCTTAAGGGATCATTCCACTAGGTTAGGGGATCAAGTGTCACCTTTCCAAGCATCTAGGGATAAGCCTCCACGACACCAAGCTTCGATAAGTCGCTCGAAGCTTCCTTTTGTCCATATTAACCAACTCTGACGCAACTTGCATGAAGGAAACATGCGTCATAAGTATATCACTGCACCTTGTACACAGGCACACTACGTTTCCCACACACTCTGCCAAGGTGCAGAGTGGGTCACCTTGAGCTCGACGCTCCTTGCTAAAAGGCAGGGCGCATCGGGGTGACTACAAAAAGGTAAAAGGAAAGGACAACAACCTTCCTGTTGATATGTTAGCCAAGGGACTTTAGGGATTAAGGCATAGAGATGACACACAACTCATGATGAGAAGATTTTGGTGTAACAAATTAAAAAGGATAAATCAGATTTATGGATGGAGGCACAATTGACTAGGAATTAAAGAGCACATCTCATCAAGGGGAATATCACATTTATGAATTTTATTATTTTCTTATGATTTTTTTACTACCCATTTTCATGGAGCTCGGGCCAATGAAATATTATATAAATCCCATTCATGAAGAACATTATTCTACAAAAAGGAAGAATTTATAAGTTCAATGATTGGGAGGTATAAAGACAGCCCACAATTTCGAGGTTATTCCTTAGCAACATTTAGGACTGATATGAATCCATCCCATCATTTAGAGCTATGAATCTATCCCGCGATTTGGAGGTTATTCCTTAGCAAAAAATAGGACTTGTCTGAATTCAACCTGAGATTTGGAGGTATGAATTGAGCCCATGATTTATAGGTATGAATACATCCCATGATTTGGAGATTGTTCCTCGGCCCATGGAAAATAAAATAACCCCCAATATTGATATTACTATGTCAAATTAACCCCCCCCCTTGACCCCTTAATACAAGGCAATATATTTTTGAGGTTTTTAGGAGTATTAAAACCCCCAATATGAATGGACCTCATATGATATTGCCTCGCTAGTGAACCCCCCGTGTTTGGGCTCAAAAATGTTGGAGCCACCTTTCAGCATGCCATGTCATATTGTTTTCATGACTTGGTTCACATCATCCTCGCTTACTTGGATGACTTCATGGTGCAATCCAAGAAATGCTCATAGCATCTAAAGGACATGTGCTAGGTATTCCTTCGATGTTGGAAATACAATGTATTTTTGAACCCTCTCAATTGTGTCTTTTGTGTTCTTGCAGGCCAATTATTGGGATTCATTATTTCCCAAAAAGAGATCACTGTTGATCCTATTAAAGTTAAAGATATTATTAAACTTCCCCCTCTTTGAAATTTGTGTCAGTAGAAAAATATCCAAGGTAAATCCAATTTCTTACATCATTTTATACTGGACTATGCCACAACGGTACACATGTTCTTGCGTTTAATACAAACCAATGTTACCTCCATATGGGATGAGCAAGAGCAAGGTACTTTTGATGCATTACAATAGGATTTGATTTCTACTCCCATAATTTCTACCTTGGACTCTATGAAGGATTTTATCCTTTATATTTCAACATCTGAATATATTGTTACCAGAGTGCTAGTCCAAGAGGATGTTACTCTCCAAGAGCATGTTATTTATTATGTGAGTTAGAAGCTATCTAGTCAGGTATCATTTATATTTGTCGGGTATCATTTATATTTGTATAGGTCCATGTCATAATGAAAATTGTTACTTCTAGTCAGTGATCAGTCCCTACATGTATAACACTTCAAACTCATGTATAGGTACTCTCCCTTTGCAAAATATCATATGCATCAAGCCTTTTTGTGACCCCCTTTATCCTATAGGAACCCTTCTACCTGGGTAAGTGGCCTAGCCCAACCACTCTTATATTGTCCCTTACTCGATAGTAGAATGTACCTCATAGGAATTTAAATTTAGTTCCCCTTTCCATTTGGAACCCATGCCATTGAAATTCCCATATGACTGGGATTCCGTTTAGACTTTTATTTTGCACAAAGTCACATATTACTCTGTCATCATCACTCATTGTCCTACCTTATGAACTCCCAAATTTGTGGTTGTAGATAAATTATGATGTTCCACATTGCACACTCGCAATCCCACTGCTCCATCCATACTACACAAAGTTACATTAATGTTCTTTCATTTGTCATCCCAAAAGGATATTACCATTAGTGTCCTACCCCATCATCAAAAATTTTATCTACTATCACCCATCCATATGAATCAACTGATCAATTCATTGGACACTTACCTTGTTGGTTTTGGAGCCTTATCTTCTTGATTCAAAGAGGTTGTTGTTTCAGTTGTTTTTGTACCCCAGTTCTATATGTTGTGTAGGTTGACTGTACACTCATCCTAGCGAGCGGTGTTGGGGGGGAATCGCCCCCCCATGAGGGTTTGGGGGCTAGCAGGCCCCCAGCGGGGCTTTGGGGGAAGTGCCCCTGAGAAAGGGGGTTCGGAGAAAAAGCCCCAAAAGAAATATTTGGGGTTGTTTGTTGGCGAATAGTTTACGGGCCCATATTATTGGGTTTCCCGTAGTATTTTCCCATGGTAATTCCCCTTTAAAAGGAAGACATTGTAATATGATTGTGTAATGTATTGTAGCATTGTAAATATATCTATGATTGTGTAAGAGAGACTATGAGAGAGTGAAGAGAAAGTTGCAGCGGATTTGCTGTAGGTTGTATCTCTTCATTTTTCTAGATGGTATAATAATAAGGACTGGCAATTTCTATGTGGACGTAACCCATCTTGGGTGAACCATGTAATATTGGTGTCTCTCTTGTAATGTGTTTTATGTGATTCATATTGTTTATTGTTATTGCTCTGCGATCTTGTTTTTCTAACAATTGGTATCAGATCCAAAGGTCTATTTGGCAGATAAACTCGTAGGAAAGAAGGGTTCCTGATTTGAGTGGGAGAAATGGCGAAAGAAGGAAAGTTTAAGGTCGATAAATTTAATGGCCAAAACTACCAGTATTGGAAGATGAAAATGGAGGAATATCTGTATCAAAAGGATATATTCGTACCGTAGGGAGGAAAATCAAAATAGTCAGCACCTATGAAGGATGAAGAATGGGAGGTTCTTGATAGAAAGGCACTAGGAACAATACAGTTGTGCCTGGATTCATCAATGGCTTTCAATATCTCAAAAGAAAAGACAATGGAGGGTCTTATGAGCACATTGGGTAAGCTGTATGAAAAATCCTCGGCCTCCAACAAGGTATTTCTAATGAAGCGTTTATTTAATATGAATATGTCAGAAGGTGGATCTGTTGCTGATCATTTAAATGAATTTAATACAATTAAAAATCAGCTAAGTTCTGTAAATGTGAACTTTGATTATGAGGTTAGGGCTCTTCTAATCTTGTGCTCATTGGCAGAAAGCTAGAACAGCTTGGTCATGGCTGTAAGTAACTATGTCTTTGGCTCAAACAATTTGAAATATGATGATGTTTTTGGTGTTATTCTTAGCGAGGAAATGTGAAGGAAAAGAATAGGTGAGACATCAAGTAATATGTTGACCATGGATAGCAGGGGAAGACAAAGGGAGAGAGGAAAGAGCCTAGGTAATCTCAGCAAGTCGAGGAAAGGCATATCCAAGTACAGACTGGGAAAGATATAGTGTTGGAATTGTGGAAAGAAATGACATCTGAAGAAAGACTGTAGATCTCTAAAGAAGAAAGGAGATGGACAACATGAGACTACTCAGGAAGAAAATGTAGCATGTGATGTGTTGCAAGAGGCTTTGATTCTTGCATTAGATAATACCAGTAATTACTGGGTAGTAGATTCAATGGATTCATGCCATGCTACACCCCATAGGAAATTATTTCATGATTGTATTCTAGGCGATTTTGGGCATGTTTTATTGGGTGATGATGAACCATGTAAAATTGTTGGAATGGGTAAGGTACAGATAAAGTTAAAGAACAATGAATGGTTGCTGAAATATGTAAGGAATTTTCCTGCTATGAAAAGAAATCTGATCTCAACAGGGAAGTTGGGAGATGGTGGTTGTCTATCTACATTTGGATAAACGTGGTGGAATATCACTAAAGGATCAATGGTGATAGAAAAATGATACAGGATAGGTACGTTGTATTTATGTCCTCATAATACTAATTGTTCTATCTCTTTAGCTTCCACAAAAACAGATACAACATTGTGGCATCATAGGCTTGGCCACATGAGTGAGAAGAGAATGCAGATTATCCACTCAAGGAATTTGTCGCCAAATATAAAGTAGGTAAGTTTGGAATTCTATGAGAACTGTGATTATGTAAAACAGAAGAGAGTGAGATTTCTCAGGGTTGGGAAATAGAAGAAGAGTGAAAATTTAGAGCTTGTGCATACAGATGTATAGGGACCGACTTAGGTACAATCTCTTGGTGGCTCTCATTATTATGTTACTTTTAATGATGATGTAACTAGAAAAACTTGGGTTTATTGCATTAGACATAAATATGATGTGTTTGCTACTTTTAAGAAGTGGAAATCTTTAGTTGAGAATGAGACGGGAAAAAACTTGAAGTGTCTGAGATCTAATAATGGAGGTGAGTACTGCAGCAAGGAGTTTGATAGTTATTGTTCATACCATGGGATCCGTAGAGAGAATGCAATCCTAGGAACACCATAAGAAAATGGTGTGTCAGAAAGGATGAACAAAACAATCATGGAGCATGCAAGGTGTATGCGATTGCATGCAGGGTTTCCCTTACAGTTTTGGGAAGATGTTGTAGATACTAATATTTACTTAATAAACACAGGGCCTTCAAGTGCTTTGGATGGTGGTATTCCATAGGAGACATGGACAGGTAAAAAGGTAAACTACTCATTTCTAAGAAATTTTGGGAAGATGTTGTAGATACTAATATTTACTTAATAAACACAGGGCCTTCAAGTGCTTTGGATGGTGGTATTCCATAGGAGACATGGACAGGTAAAAAGGTAAACTACTCATTTCTAAGAAATTTTGGTTGTGAATAATTTGTCCATATTGATAAAGAAAATAGAACAAAGCTTGAGGCTAAATCCAATAAATGTACCTTTATTAGATACAGGGTTGACGATTTTGGTTATCACTTATGGGATTATGAAAATAACCAATCATTAGGACTAGAGATGCGGTATTCAATGAAAAGGTCATGTATAAAGATTAGTTGCATGGAAAGAAACAAGAAAAGGAAAACATATAGTACACCGTGCTGAATGAAATCAAAGAAAATGAAGTTCTGAAGGTGTTAGAAAATCAAGAATAGTAGCAGGTACCTCAAACTCCTGCAAGTGTTAGAAGATATACCAGGTCAAGTAGACCCCCTGAAGAATACTCTCCATCAATGTATTATTTATTGATGACTAGATTTGGTGAACCAGAATGTTATGAAGAAGCAATGTAGGCGGAAACTAGAAAGAAGTGGGAGAAAGGCATGAATGAGGAGATGAACTCATTGGTAAGAAACCATACTTGGGATTTGGTTCAATTGCATGTAGGTAAAAGAGCATTGTAGAATAAATGGGTTTATAGGTTTAAGGAAGAAGATGGAGGAAAGAAGCGGCACAATGCCAGACTTGTTGTAAAGGGGTCTGCACAGAAGAAAGATATAGATTTTGATGAAATATTTTCTCTTTCTATTAAAATGAATTCAATTATAACTATTTTAATTCTAGTGGTAGTAGAAGATTTGCATCTTGAACAGTTAGATATAAAAACATTCTTTCTCCATGGGGATGTGGAGGAAGAGATTTACATGTAGTATCCACAAGGGTATGAGGTCAAAGGGAAGGAGAATTTGGTATGTAGGTTAAAGAATAGCTTGTATGGCTTGGAGCAAGCTCCAAGGCAATAGTATTTGAAATTTGACAGGTTTATAGTAGAATAGGGTTATAGTAGATGTCATTCTGACCATTCTGTTTATTTCAAGATGATAGATAATTGAAGATATATTATCTTGTTATTGTATGTGGATGACATGCTTGTTGTAAGGTCTAACATGCATTATATAAATGTACTCAAAAGGAAGTTAACTAAATTCATTTGTGATGAAGGATTTGGGTGTTGTAAAGCAAATCCTTGGTATGAGAAAAACAAAAGATAAGAAAAATCGCAAATTGACATTGTCTCAAGGTGAGTACATACAAAAGTTGTTGGAGAGGTTTAGAATGCAGAATGCAAAACCAGTTAGTACACCTTTGGCCAACCATTTCAAACTAAGTAAGGAGATGTGTCCCAAAACACAAGAAGAAATAGATTACATGTTCAGGGTTCCCTATTCATCAGCAGTTGCCAGCTTGATGTATGCCATGGTGTGCACAAGGCCAAATATTGCACATGCAGTGGGAGTTGTGAGCAGGTATATGAACAATCCAGGTAAAGAAAATTGGAAGGTAGTACAGTTGATTCTCGGGTATTTGAGAGGAACTACCACTCATGCATTATGTTTTGGAGGATCACACACTGTTCTACATGGATATGTTGATTCAGATATGGCAGCTGATAAAGCTAGCAGGAGAAGCACCACAAGGTATGTCTTTACTATAGGTGGAACATTAGTAAGTTGGATTTTGAAACTGCAAAAGGTTGTTTCACTTCCAACAATGGAAGAGAAGTATGTTGTTGCTACAAAGGTTTGTAAAGAGATGATTTGGTTACAGAGGTTCATGGAGGAATTGGGTAAGAAGCAGGAGAATAGAAGGTTGTACAGTGACAGCGAGAGTGCCATTCATCTTGAAAAGAACTCAACCTTGTTGAGATATTGTAACTTCAAAGAATATTATATTTGTACTTTATTATTCTGGAGATGTTTCATTCCTCCGTGAAGATCTTATTGTATATTCGGAGATGTTTATTCCTCCATCAGAATGTGGTAACTTGGGTTATTAGACTTCCCTAGTGGGAGTCGGCCCTGTATGTGTTATGTGGGTCAAAGGGTTATTAGACCACCCTAGAGGGGTCGGCCCAGTTAGTTGTAATGGGGTATTTAACCCAATGGTTAAATACGAGCCTACATGTCTTGTGTAAAAGAAAAGTCGGAGTAGTGTATAAATAGAGGAGATGTGTTCCTCATTTGACACACACTCACTCACTTGAGAAAGGCGCACTTGTGGAGGAGAGATCTGCTATGGAGAAGGAGGAAATCATGCTCAGGGTTTGCATCTTTGTATATTGCTGGTCATCTATATTGAGGAAGCTTTGCTGGGTTTTCTACCCCATGAGGGTTTCCCAAGATAAATTTGTGTCTCTTGTGTTTATGCTGTGCTTGTTGTTTCTTCAGTGATCCTGTATATGCTATTATTGTGAAATGGAATGTAATGCTGCTATTTTCTGTCTTAGCATATTAAATCTTAACAAACCTTCCATTCTAATACTAAATGTATACAACTCAAGTATCATTTCATATAGTATTTTCTGGAAGATGAACTATTTAAGCTGGAAAAGATACAAACTAGCTAGAATCCTGTAGACATGTTGACAAGGGTAATAACTAGAGAGAAACTAAGTTCCTTCTTGGTTTCAGTTCGCCTTCAAGCATGAAGGTGAGGATGATAAATTTTCTAGGTCCAAGGTTCAAAGCATATTCCAGCAATTTCAACAGTGATGGAGTTGTTGTGATCATTCTCTAAGTGGGGGATTGTTGGTTGTGGAGCCTTATCTTCTTGATTCAGAGATTTTGTTTCAACCGTGTTTGTACCGCAATTTTATATGCTATGTAGGTGGACTATACACTCATCCCAGTGGTGGGGTGTGGAGGGGCATCTCCCCCCCATGGGGGTTCTGGGGGGTCATCCCCCCCGGTTGGGGGGTCCAGGGGCCAATAGGCCCCCGGCGGGGGTTTGTGGGCAGTGCCCCCGGGAAAGGGGGTTTGAGGGAAAATCCTGAAAATAATTTTTTTGGGTTGTTTGTTGGCCAATATTTTACAGGCCCAAGGTATTGGGTAGCCTATAGTATTTTCCCATGGTAATTCCCCTTTAAAAGGAAGACATTGTAATACATATGTGTAATGTATTGTAGCATTATAAAGATATCTATGATTGTGTAAGAGAGACTGTGAGAGAGTGAAGAAGAAGTTGCAACGGATGTGCTGCAGGTTGTATCCCTTCATTTTGCTAGATGGTATAATATAAGGACTGGCAATTTCTGTGTGGACATATCCCATCTTGGGTGAACCACGTTATATTGATGTCTCTCTTGTAATGTGTTTTATGTGATTTATATTTGCATCTTGTTTATTGTAATTGCTATGAGATCCTATTTTTCTAACATACCTCCTTCCTATCATTTTATCTCATTGAGGTGGCTTACCACATCAACAACCATTCTACAAAGGTGCTTTTAAGCACCCCCTTTTTTCTATAAGTTCAAGCATCTGGGAACATATTATTTTAAAGTAATACCCCACATTCTCTCTTCGGCGCTCATGCATTAGAGAAACCATTTAACAAATAATGCTCCTTAGTGCCCCTGCAAATTGCGTATAGTCTCTCTTTTTTACAGTAACATACCAGGTCACCTTTTTTCAGAGTATTATACGATGAGTCACCCTTGGAGTCATCCTAATATCATGTTCCCCCCAATTTCTATATCAGTACCCCCCCTCTCTCTAAGATTCCCTAGTTGTATTTATAATCCACAGTATCCCAAGTTGTGTCCCTTTCCTGACATTCACACATGCAGGTAGGTAATCCATGCCTTCACATTGTGAACAAAGGAAGATTGAGTCCATATTACTCATTTATCCTCATATCCCCCAAAAATTCCTTAGTTAATTGCTCATTGCCATTCATTTCTTAGTTGTATCCCTCATGCTTCTATCAAGGAAACATCATTTCCTTGTCAGTCACAGGTCTACCTCTATCGACATCACCACATCTATTCTAGAGGATAGACCTAGAAGTACCCTATACCTTGGACTCATAAACACCATTGTTGAGCCCTTTGGACCAATTAAGGGGAGACCTAATTTCCCCTTGGATTGGTTTTTTCTCACGTGCTTGACATCAACTAAGTTTTCACACCAATGGTATTTGTACAAGTTGATGGTTCTCTCATTTTTTGGTCGAAGACCTCGGATGTCCCTTGAATCTAGTCCATTGGTGAGTCTCTATGGAAACCCCTCAACATCATGTTTCCAGATATATCCGGGATACGTTGGAAACAATGTGCAGAAGCCCTCATGTTACATGCTTCCTATTGTATCCATTTTAGATGTAGCTCCTTGGACCTGTTATATTTAGTCTCTCATTCGTTTGAGTCACAACAGATGTTGGACCCCTTTATATCTATGGATGCATCAGTTATTGAGATTCAACATTCCATGGGAATGTCATTGTTCCAGTATCATTTCTTTAGATCAACCATGGTTTGACTATGATTATAGTCTATATTTGAGTTCACCTTAGACACTTATGATGTAGCAAACTGTTATCCATGTATTGATTAGGTCCCCTTTGGACCTTAATATAGTTTTTATTTTTGAGACATTTGATATGGGCATCATAATGCCTACCTTGTCCATATATTTCAAATTATATGTGTCGCATCCATGTTGAGTATTGTATTTGTAGGTATGGGCCCCTATAGTCCCGTAGAAGGGAGAGTTACCTTCGAAGCAATATCCATCCTCTCTGCTAGAATCACACTTATCTCATGGAAAAGAAGATTATATGATGTATGTAAACTATACGATCTACTCCTAACCTTATAGATAAGGAGGAAATATGTTAGCACCTAAAAATTTCCCACTGGCCATATCATTATCCCAGTCGCTTGCATACACCATCATTTCACCTCATTTCCACTCCATTACACCCCTTGGACCTTGAAAAAACATTTTCAAATCCAAATAATTAAAAAAAAAACAAAAGGGAACTTTTTAACTTTGGGTTGCTCATATCCCTAGGGAACACTAGTATAAAATGAGAGATAAATGAACAGGCGACCAAAAAGTTTGGTCACCACAGTTTTTTCAAGGTATAAATGACCAAACTTAAGTGAGACAACTAAAAATGACCAAAGGAATGACCAATTGGTTCATGGGATAAAATATAGGACTAGATAACAAGTAACTAAACTAAAAATGGCCATATAACAATACCATTAAGAATATGAATTGGTCATTTATTTGGTCATTGTTAGTTGTGTCACTCCGACAATGGAAAATTGCAATTTTGACAATGAATTTGTACAATTTACTAAATTATGACACTCCATATGGATTCAAAGAGGGTCTCTGAATCCATCTGGAGTGTTAGAATTTAGTAAATTGTAGACCCCCTCATGTGTCATAGCTTAGCATTAATGCATGAAGCAAATTTTCACCACTTACATTAACGACCTTATACATAGTCTTCTCTTCTTAGAGCAGAAGCAATTTTCTTATAAGCTTTACATCCTTCCCAAGGTTTCATAATTAATTTTCAATACATCTATGGTACACACATTAATAAAAACCATCCCAAGCTGAGATATCGCAAGTACCACAAACCTAAACTAAAATGACCACATAACAATTGGTCATTTATTTGGTCATTTTTAGTTGTGTCACTATGACAATGGAAAATTACGATTCTGACAATGAATTTGTACAATTTACTAAATTTTAACACTGCATATGGATTCATAGATCCCCCTAGGGGGGTTTAATCCATCTGCAGTGTTAAAATTTAGTAAATTGTAACATTGTAGATGGATTCAAAGACACGGGTCATGTCAAAACATGATGCCATAGGAGAACCTGCTGCAATCTTTTGCAAGATCATTTCATCTATATGGTCACATCCTATTCGATGTGCTTATCATTTCCATATCTTATTTCATTATTTTTTCTTTTGTATTATCACTTCGATAAATCCATCAAGTTGCATCATGTGCATCATCATATATAGTGTGGTTGAGTCAAGTCTTGGATGTTTGTTATATTTCCCTCTCAGCATTGGCATGTCATGAAGTTGGTGTCATTATGTTTGGATCGTCATATTGGTCACGTTCATATTTTGTTTGAATAAAACCATCGTCATTTGACCCTCTCGGTAGTCTGTTAAAGTTTCGACAAGTTCATGTATTTTGCGTCATCATAATGTTAGCTAAAAATTGACAATTTCACAACCTCCATTAATTCTCCATATGCACCCATTCATCATGGTTCTCCTTGTGCATAATTTTGGAAACTTATAAATTTCCACTTGGATCTCTCCCCTACAACAAATCTCCAATATCCTCCATTTTGAAAAGAAAAAAAATCCTCATTTTTTGTAAAATTCTTTTAATGGTTGTTGGATGTGTTAGACGACTATCCAGATGTCATTGACCATCCGATTCCACTTAACATGTCACTCATATCTCATATTGGGGATTAAGTGAAGCTTTAAATACCACTTAGCAGGGAACTCATATCTCCCCACAAATACCTTATAACCTTTGGGATTGAAAGCAAAAAACTATTGTGATTTCATTGCTCTAGAGGAGACTACTAATATATATGCATAGAATCATCTTGAAAAGAACAAACCCTAGAGCTAGATTGGTTTTTTGTTATTGTTATCATATTGATCCATTCAATCTAGATATATAAAAAGCTTAGCAATAACCTTGAAAGTAGATTATTATTATATACTAATGTATATATCATATAGGGTAAAAACGTGAAGGTGGGTAACACTTTCGTGAGAAACTAGTGCAAAATCGTCTTAGCGGAGGTTATTCGACCGAATAATATTTATTATTCGGCCGAATAATATTTATTATTCGGACGAATAATAAATATTATTCGGCCAAATAATGTAGACGTTATTCGGCCGAATAACTACTAACAGTGCTCCGTTTAGTTTAACAAGTATCTTCGAAATGCGTGCAAACCACTGCCGGATGGGAAAAATTTTTCGATGGTAGTTTATTCGGCCAAATAATTGTTCGGCCAAACGATTGTTCAGCCGAACGATTGTTCGGCCGAACGATTATTCGGCAGAACAATTATTCGGTCGAACAATTGTTCGGCCGAATACTTTTTCTGCATAAAAAGCCGGCATCGTCCACCATTTGGCTGTCGCTGTTGCATAATTCTGGAGCCCACAAGCGGGCCCTCCTTGTTCTTGGCCACCACCCTGCATGCTGGACGACGACGCTCGTCCCCTGATGCATTGACGACGCTCGGCCGCTGATGCTCCACTCCTTCCCTGATCCGCTGGTTACTTGGCCGCTGTTGCTCCACTCTTTCCCAGATCCGGTGCTTGCTCGGCTGCTGTCGATTCACTGTTTCGGCGATCCGCTGCTTGGTGTGTTCATCGACGAGTGTGCCCGACGGATGCGCAACTCTGAAATTGGTGTTTGTTTACAGCTTGGTGTAACGACGTGGAGTTATCGGTTGTTAAGGTAAATGTATTTTATCTTCTGTTATTGGTTTTCGAATTTTAAATTTGTTTTATGTGGTAGTTTTAGAATTTTATAATTCTTTTCTGTCTTCTAATATTTTATTGAAATGCAGTAGTTTGGTAGGTTATTTCGTTTGTTTTTCTGGGGTTGTGATCGGTGCGTCGTTGGTGTTTCGGCTTTCCGCGCAGGGTTGATTGTTCGCCAACTGAAGGTATGGTTTGTCGTTTTGTTGTGTTATTTTGATTTTGTTTTCGAATTTTTAGAGTTTTCAGGTGCTAATATAATTTGTCGATTTGTGAAGGAAATATTTATCGTTGGAGAGTTGGTGGTCTGACCTGCTGCGGCATTGTGGATTGACGATCTCTTCACCGCGTGTTTGGGTTACAGGTATGTTGTTTTTGGTGAAATTCGTTATTGGTAAAAATGGCTGTCTTTATTTTTAACATTTTATTTTATGGCCAGATTAGAGGCTTTTGGCAAGAATAGTTTTTTGGATTGGCAAGAATAGTTGTTGTATACGTAATTTTGTATTGGCAATAATATTTTTTTATATGTAATTTTATTTTCATGAGTTTACTCTGTATACCCTTTAACAGAGTTGTTGAACTCTGTTCTTGAACTCAGTTCAGGAACTCTGTTCTTGAACAGAGTTCCTTATTTGACAAAGTGTTTATAGTAACATAAGTAAATTGGAAATGAAGTGTTTCCATAATGTATTGATCTATTACATTTAGGTCACTAGGGATAGCATAAAGCCAGCCAAGGAAATAAGACAGTGAAAGACCGGTTTGACGAAGTGTTGCGAATTTTATCACGTAAAAAACTATCCCATTTTGGTCACTAGCCAGGAAGATAAGTAGAAAGCCTAAGTATTATTTCTCGAAGGGTAATTAGAGTAGAAAGACTCAGTTAAGTGAAGATTCCTTAGATAAAAAGAAATGAAATAATAAATATATTATATCCGCCGTCAACAACCTTTCACGCACTATAGATAGGGAGTAGTTTAGTTTTTATAGTTCCAGGATTAGCGTGTGTTCCTACAGTAAAAAGTGTTCTGTAATAGCCTACTGTTCCAGTCTTATATCTTCCAGTTGCAAAGCTAGTTGTTATATAGCCATTTCCTGCTGATTGAGATCCCGCGCCTTTTTATTGAGATGAACCAACATGAAAGGCAGTTGATCCACCATAAAAGGTAGCAGCAACGAAGCAATTATTTCCTGAGGCAGAAGCCCCAGCTCCCCTTCGCCTAGTTTAAAATAAATAACCCACTTGAACAGAGTTCAGGAACTCTATTCTTGAACAGAGTTCATGAACTCTGTTCTTGAACAGAGTTCTTGAACTCTGTTCTTGAACAGAGTTCATGAACTCTGTTCTTGAACAGAGTTCTTGAACTCTGTTCTTGAACAGAGTTCAAGAACTCTGTTCTTAGGGATATTTTGTGTGATATATAGTGTAAAATAAAAGGAATTTTAAATTGACAGTTTAAGTATGTCGATGTTTCATACTAATTCATTAAATCGTTATTTTTCTTAGTAAGTTAATAAGCAGTGTTTCATGTTTTTAGAATTTAATCCAAATTTTATAAAAGTTAGTATTTGTAATATTTATAGTATTGTAAATTATAAATTAACTGTTATTTATATTTGTTATATATTTTTTATTTATCTTTTATATTTTATATATATTATTAAATTCTTATAAAAGCATTTAAAAAATATATATATATAATTTAATTTATATTGTTTGCCAATGAAAAAGTTATATTGCTGTAAGTCCTTTATTATTTTTATTTAATAACTATTAATAAATATTTGTTTATTGAGATATAGAATGAAATTATAAGTGATCGATGAAGAATTTGTAAGGTTACTCTACTACTACAATTAACAGCATTATAGTTTTTATCTAGATATGAGATGATTATTAATGTTATCTTTATGGTGCAATAGTAGTGCTACTAGAGTTAAGAGAGGGACTTACAAAAAAATTAAGTTATACTACTCTAGGCACTAGCACATTTGGTATGTAGTTCTTTATGAGAAATGTTTTTAAGTTTGAAGAATTAACAATTCCAATTTGAATATGTGTAAATTTTTTTATCATGAATATAAAGTAGGAATCTTTTAATAAGTGTATATATATATATTTTGTGAGATGTTTGTACATTGAGATTTATAATTCGATCATATTTGATGGATGAAAAGTTTTTAAGGATACTATACTACAACAATTAACTAGGTTATAACTTATATTTGATAACGAAATGATTATTAAATATGTCTTTACGTTGCAATAGTTTAGTTAATTAATTAGAGTTAGGAGAGGGACTTACAAAAAAACTTCACTTAGACTACTTTAGACACCTTTACATTTGGTATGTAGTTCTTATTAGATATGTCTTTATGCTTGTAGAATAAACATGTACAATTTCAATATGTTATGAGTTGACGTTTGTGTAAATTTAGAAATCATACCAAATGGATAGAGTGGAGTCTTCGAAGCGAAAGCGTAGGAGGTCATCACATTCATCAGGAAATGGTGTTCCAATTGGTAGTCAGAGGTTGTCGAATTCACCGCGGGGTTCGAGTTTATTGTATGGGTCATAGTCAACTGATCACCAACAAGTTGATAGGGGTACAAATGATTCTCCTTTGTCTTCTGTGGGAGAGCGTCGATCTCAACCTTCTGTTGGTATGAACATTAATGTTTAATCATGTATAATTTGTATTTTTGTGTGTTTTGAATTTTTGGACAAGGTTAATTCTTGACTACGGCTATATTTGAAGCAGAGCGTAGTTCAGAAGATGTGCGTAATTCGACAGAGCGAGAGGAAGATCAAGATAGGATTGTAGATGATGGAATAGGTGTGGGTGCAGAGCAGGGTCCTGAAGATCGTCCTAGAGCTAGGACGACATATGTTCCACTAGCTGAGGGTTGTACACCCATATCAACTTATCCGTCTGATTTATCTGATGAGCTTCCATGGGAAGGTGTTGTGCAACAAACTATTCTTGAAATTTGTAGATCCCACTATGACAGGTTGAACAATGATCTTTGTTCTTTGGATCTCCCTCCAGAGAGCCGACAAAGTCTAGAGATTGTTTTGGGGTCTTTGCAAAAATTCATTGATGCATACGAGGAACTTGGACCAACTAAGAATGGTTTTGTTCATTTGATGCGGATGCGAAGGGACCAAGTTATGGGTCCAGACAAGTGGGAGGTTGTGAAGGAGAGAGTCACCAGAGAACAAGCCAATTCAATGTTCAATTTCAAAGAAGGCCTTAAGCGAAAAATGTTGAAAGTGCAATATTTCAAGCATCCTCAAATTGAACATTTAATATATGATCGGTTTCTTGCGGCTTATGGTCGATTGCCATGGAACGATGAGGTTCCTAATTATTTTGCTAGATTTTTCTATGTGGAGTTTTTTTTAGGTATGAAGCCTAACTATACTGATGTTCCTTCTAACTTTTATGGAGTTGGAAAGGGTCGAATATATAATCGAAAAGGTGCTCTCAGAGACCCTATGACTATTCAACCTCCACCTGAGATACCTCGTCCACCAAGGGTTTTGGCTTTAAGATCAGAGATGGAGCCCACATCCCAACTAGGGACAACTGCAAGGGAATTGGTAGGTGATGGTTTAGCATCAGCTCTTGTTGGAGTAGAAGTGGGTTTGGGTCGAGAGAGGGCTCGTGCTACTGTTCGTCAAAGTTTTGTTTACAAGACGAATGACGAGGTAGATGCATTGAGCATCGATGATCTCAGGGCTTATGCTAAGTCTTGTCGAGATATAGCTTCAGATGTGTTATCTAATGACACATCGAGTATGGGAGATGTTTGTTGATTATGCTATGACAATCTATTTGATTTTTTATTAATCATTTTGAATTGAATTTTTTGCTACATAGTAATAAATATATTAAGCAAATGTATTTTGTTTGCAGTTTTCTAGAATGTTAAATGCACATAATTTTCGAGTCTCCAGTAGCCAAAATCAAGAGCATCCTAGTCAAAATGAAGAGCGCTTTGGAGAGGTATTTTAATTATAATATTTATGATTGAACTTGATATTTTTTTGTTTGTTTGAATTTTAATAAATATCAATGTATCTTATCGTTAATTTGACTTATCTATGCAATTTTCTTTAGATTCCAACTTTTTAGATGATTTACCATCTCCTGTGAGCTAATGATTTTAATTTTTTTGTTTTGGTTTTAAGTTAATTGCTTAATTTATTATATGTATCTACTATGTTTTATTTATTAACAAAATTTAAATTTTAGGGGAGAGACCATTTGGAAATTGAGGGTGAAGATGTGGGTTCTTTGATGAATGCGGATATTGGCACCGAGGCAATTTTGTTGTTCACTAGAAATGATCTTTGATATAAGTTTAATGTTTTATATTTTTTGGATTTATTTGAAAATTGTTTGCATGTTTTAGGATTCATAAATTACTTTTGTACATGTTGCAGCTTGGCTCTTTGAGATCCTTTGGAGACAAAGGGAAGGCTCTAGTGGAAAAAAGTGGTGGACACGCATTCAAAGAATTTGATGTACGATTTTTTTAATAATTGAATTGTTTTTTAGATAAGTTTAATATCTTAATATCTTGAATTTAGTTTAAAATTGTTTAAATAATTTATGATCTAGATTTATAATTTGTTTTCTGTGTATTGTAGGTTGAGTTGAGTCCCAAGGAAGGTCCTAGTGGAAAATAGTGGAAAGATATTTGTCCAGATGGACAGTGGTTCAGACTTTATTGTTTTTGTTGATATATATATATTGTAGTTGTTTTGAACATGGAGGGTATTTATTTTTTGATTATATATATGTACATTGAATTCACATGTTCATTAACTTTTTTTTGGATTATATATGAGTACATGTTAATTATTTTTCATTTGGTAAAATGTTGCATGAATGTTTTAAATGTAAATGATAATGTTTATAATATGTTTTGCATGAATGTTTAAAATGTCTCGATAGGTGCAATCTAAGGTTAGGAAATGTTGAATGATGAGAATGAATGTTATGGAAGAATGAATGTTATGGAAGAATGAATATTGGGAAAGAATGAATGGGGGGGGTTAGGAATGTTTAAAATGTTAATCCAAGTTAGGAAATGTTCAATGTTGAGAATGAATGTTATGGTAAGAATCAATGTTGGGAAAAAATGAATGGGAGGTGTCAAAAATGTTTGAAATGTTAAGAGTGAATGAAACATGTGATAGGTAATTTAAAGTTGTCAAGAGTGAATGAAACATTGAATAGGTAATTTAAAGTTTGGAAATGTTGAATTTGTAAAAAAATTTCATTTTGTTATGTTGAGAAATGTTATGGAAAGAATGAATGTTGAGGAAGTGTTGAATCATAAGAATGAAGGTTTAAAATGAACTAAGAAATGGGATGTTAAAATGTGAAGAAATGAAATGATAGGAATTTTTGATAGAAGATCTACAAATTGTTTAATAAAAGCTTCAATTTTTAGGTAGTTTGATTCATATGTAAATTTTAAATTTCAATTAATGTTTTTCATATGTTTATTGTTTGATATGCATATGTAAATTTCAAAATTTAACTAATGTTTTTCATATGTTCATTGTTCAGGTATTTTGTAGTTCGTGAATTTCTAAATGTTGAAATCATGGCAAATGGGGATAATGATTTTTTGTTTTTTAATCACAAGTGAGGATTTCTGGATTGTGAAGCTTATGCTAAGTTAGAGCAATGAATTTTAGACAACAATTCGATGAATTTTTATCGATTTGTTGTAAATAATCATTGCTCTAATTTAGCATAAGCTTCACAATCCAGGAATTCTTGTTTGTGATTAAAAATCAAATGATTGTTATCTTCATTTGCCATGATTTCAGTTATGTGAACTTACATGTGAAAGATATATTATTTTTGTGCAACAATCATATATTTAAAAATTATATAGATTAACAACTTGTTTTAAAAAATTCATTCAGATCATATTTATTGGTGAAGTATATTAAAGAAACATGTTCGATGGATTAAAAGAATACAAAATTTAGTATGTTTTTTGGTGATTTTTCATTGGCATCAATCAATCAAAAGTAAAAATTCGGGGCGGAGTGGGGATAGCCACATCCGTTATCTCATCCCTTAATGGTCTAATAGACATATGGGGACCCGAATAAAGTACTTTTGAATTCCCAAATAATATTTGAATTCATTTTGAAGCATGTTAAAGTACAACCATTTAAGCTTTTATGTTAGTTGTCATTCAAGAAAATATTCATAAAAACTCAATGAAAAAATATACTGTGCACAACAATTGTGACACATGAACAAAAAATATATTGTAAACAACAATTGACATGGACAAAAATATAGATCAATTTATTTTTGATATGTAGTTAAAAACATCACAATGGAATGCCATCCTCAACTATCCGTTCATGGTCACATATGGATAGTTTCCATTTTTTGGTTTTTAACTATTTTTTTGATGGAACTTGCATCAACTTTATTCGAGATGCACATACTAAATGACTATATTGACAACATATAACATCGGGCTCATAATCTTGAAAGTAGACATAATTTTTAGTCATATGCGTTTGTTGAAAAAAATAGCCTTTTAAAATGATGGATCCTCTTTCGTATGTAAATACGTTGTCATTGTAGTCCTCCAATAACTTCATTTTTCCTTCAGTGCATCGCATCAAATAATATTTGACATTTTCGTTGTTGTCTATAGGTGCAATCACAGCAAAAACATCTCCTACACAAATTATAATTGGTGTTAATGTTTTTAAATGAATTAAATTGGCTATACTTATGGCGATGGACTAGAATGAACAATTAACTTAAAAGTCAAGAACAAGTTTATTACCTTCTCTAACGAGATCTGAAATTCTATCACTATCAGACGATATTGCTATTTCTTCTGATTCTAACTCTTCTACACTTGCCAGTGGCATTTTCCCTTTTGGATTAATCTCTGTGTGTCTCCAAGATTTTACGTAGTTGTTTGTTATGTTTTCACAAACTTCTGTAGATTCAACATTTTCAATGCAAATATGACAAAAGCATGATTGCTTTCTACTGTCAAATGCAAATACGTTGTGAAATGATTTTGTTTGAATAGAGTGAAGATCTCTAGTCCCATGTATGGTGCTAGCGTCATATGGTATTGATCTATTTATATCTTGGATCCCAACAAGCCAAAAAAACCTACACCATAAATGATGAATCACTTTCAAAGAACAACTTTTAATGTCAGTGTACATGTACTTAAATGTTAGTACATACATTTTTTTAAATTTCAAGAAATAATATAAATTAAAAAAATAGTGGACATACCTGCGCACATCTTTTGATTGTTGATTATAATCATGGCTTAGATTTAATTGACACCATTGGACAACCTTTGCAGCTGAATGAAACCGTGCAGAAGAATAGTTCATTTGCCATCTTCGAAGTGCTCTTTTCACGCATGCTCCTGCACCATCATGCTCACCTTTTCCATGCCCAGTTTCAAAGAAATTCCAGCGATGTTTAATGTTCAGTGCTTTATGCAGTCGACATAACCAAAAAAATGATCGTGAAGATTTAAATTGACCCGCACATCTATCAGACCATATCCAATGCTCATTGAATTTGACTTCGCGTTTTTTCAGTGAGTCATAGAAAATATTTTCTATACAATGTTGAACAAAATGTGTATCGTGTGTATGATCATCGCTGATATAGAAGTGATATTCTTTAATCACATCTCGATTGTCACATGTGCTTTCAATGCCATCAACATCCTGTTGAGAATGTCTATATACAACATGGACAAATATCAAAACTTGGTCAGAGTGATAGTATTCACTCTGTATCTCTTTTTGTGCAACAAATGTATAGTTTTCAGCAAAATCAACCACCGACAAAATTGTTCCGGGTGGAAAAATTTCACGAGACTGTTTGAATTGAAGATCTTGCCATCGTGCTCTATGTGAATGCTGGGTGTATTTATAAATTTTGCTTTCAAATTTTTTGAGAAAATCTGTGACGCATATCTTGTCTTCTAGCAAATCAATTCTTTTGGAATGTGAATCACTAGAACTTGTACTATAGTTGATGTATTCGTATCTCCTCTAATCAACATTTACATTTGACAACAATTAATCATTATCGATAGGATATTTATTGTGGAATAGCACCAAATTTCCACAATGATGACAATGTTTTCCATTGACACATTTCTTTGAATAAAATACTTCATCGTGATTTCTCTCACATAAAATTTGAGATATGAATTCACGTATCGTCGGCGGAGGTGGTGAATTTGTCCAAAACATTTTATCAAATTCAAGAAACGTGTCATAATATAACTGAAATTGCACATGATAATGGCAACAACATGTATCATGTATAGTAATAGGTCGAACATACCATGGTTTTTGTTGTACAAATGTAGTGATTGATATATTAATTCCACGATGATCTTCCTTGAATTTATTGAACAATTGTACTTGTGTCATGTCCATTATATGTTTTGGTTGGCTTTCATATACATTTCGTGATATTGTTTTGCGTATCACATCTCTTGAATTTGGTGAAACTCGAGCATGTTCCAACCAATATTCTCGTACAATATCTTTAACACCTGCTCCTAATCTATCTTTGTAAGGTTGTCTACAAATAATTGCCCAGCAAGCAAGTTCATTATTTTCATCTATTTGCATTCTGAATTTGCTATGTTTCTATAATGTCTTTCTTGATGTTCCAACTGCTTTTGCTAGTTCTGTTGTCAAACGCTTTTGTTTAGTACTAGCTGAAAAAATTGCTGTATGAATTGCTTTACGTGTAGCACTGATATCTTTCTTCCTGGATTTTCCAAATTTTTTTATTGCATCACCTATATTTTCCATTACATTTTGTTTCAATTTCGACTCTTTTGTCGCTTTGTGAATACCCAATAATGATGTAGCACCTTCTAACTTCTTGGACACTAATAAACATCTCAAAATTTGTGCTTGTCCTGCTATTGAGTAATCCTTGATAACTTCATCATAAGTTTTTGTAGTACGATATCGTGCAACATGTATTGGTAGTTTTTCTCCATATTTGTTGCAATCAATGTCTTCTAACATTTCATCATCAATAGTAAAAGTACCTATACATCGAGTTAAATTTAATTTAACATATATCAAAAAATAAAATTCATTATAAAAAAATGAATTTGGAAAATATATGATATATACATACCAGGTCCAATTTCAGGATCTTGAACATGATCTTCAATATTGACTTCATCGACATTAGCATGTAAATCACTATTTACATCTTCTACAATGTTCTTTTCAACTTCAATTTGTTCTTCTTGTACTCTATTTTCAATTTCTATTTCTTCAACATTATCATGTAAATCTGTATTTATATATTCAATAGTTCTCTCTTCCATTTCGACAACCCTTTGCTTTTTGGCAATATATCTGAGTTTTTGTTTCTCTCTATTATCATCATCATCACGTTTACGATCAGCTTTTCTTTAACGTTTTCTCTTATTGCCCATGGTTGTTTAATCTATATATGATAAATTAAAGAATCATGTTACTTTATAGTAAAAATAAATAAATTAAGATTTAAAAACATTTACGGAATTTATAAAAACATGAACTGAAATTTACTTTACCTTATAAAAATTTTGTAAGAGTCTTTTGAAGAAGATTTTTTTGGAATTAACTTTCCTTTGAAAAAACTCTCTGAACAAAAATCTTCTTTGAAAAAAACCTTCTTGGAAAGAAATAAGAAACTCCTTGACAATAAATTACCTACCCATTGGAAAATAATAAAAACACTTTGTAAATAAATCTTTGTTGTAAAAATCATTGCAAAAAAACCTCTTTGAAAAAATATCTACGAAAAAAGCCACTAGAAAAAAGTACTTTGAATAAAAACTTATTTGTAAACATATCTAGGAAAAAACCATTGTAAAGAAATAACTCTTTGAAAAACCCCATTTCAAAGAAATAAGAAGTACAAAACTACCTTGCAAAAAACCCTTTGCAAAATACCTTAGCAACATAACTATTTGAAAAAACTCCTTTCAAATAAATAAGTAGTGTAAAACTACTTTGGAAAAAAATCCTTTGCAAAATACCTTAGCAAAACAACTATTTGAAAAAACCTCTTTCAATTAAATAAGAAGTGCAAAACTATTTTGGAAAAAAACCATTTGTAAATTATCTTACCAAAACAACTCTTTGAAAAAATCCCTTTCAAAGAAATAAGAAGGAAAAATACATTTTTTTTGCAAAAATACTTTCGAATACACACTTTTTAAATACAATCCTTGCAAAGAACCTCCTTGCAAACATGTCTAAGAAAAGAAATATTTTGAAAAAACTCCTTGCAAATATGTCTTAAAAAAAACACTTTCAATGTGTCTTTTGGAAAAAAGAAGAAGAAACATACTTTGTAAAAACCTCATTTTTCAAAAAATGTCTTCTTTGCAAATATGCAATAAGAAAAGAAATATTTTGAAAAAACTCCTTGCAAATATGTCTTAGAAAAAAATCACATTGAATGTTCCTTTTGGAAAAAAGAAGAAGAAACATACCTTGTAAAAATCTCCTTTTGCAAAAAATGTCTTCTTTGCAAATATGCAATAAGAAAAGAAATATTTTGGAAAAACTCCTTGCAAATATGCCTTAGAAAAAAACTCCTTCAATATGCCTTTTCTAAAAAAGAAGAAGAAACATATCTTGTAAAAACCTCCTTTTGCAAAAAATGTCTCCTCCTTTCAAAATTAGTTTGACAAAAAACTGCGAAGTTAAAATATGTGAAAATAATGAATCAACTTTAGGTTTATTTATATGAGTATAAAAATCATTTTATTTTATTTTTTCCGGTCGACGAGTTTTTTTTTTCGTTTCATTATTCGGCCGAATAACCTTTACCATAATTCACGGTGCCGTTATGGAAAAACGTTATTCGACCGAATAATTATTCAGCTGAATAATTATTTGGCCGAATAATTATTTCAGCCGAATAATCTCTGAAACATGAAAAATTCAAATCTCTGTAGAATTTTTAGGTTTCTCCATTTTCGGAAGGGAAAAACCACCTTTTACACAACAAAACGAATGTCGGACTTTAGACCAGTAGATTCATCATTGAATCTACTTTACGTGGGTATAAATTTTGTTGTATATAGATAAGAACTGATATTTTTTAAGTTTTATTTTCGTAACATGTGTCGAGTTATGATTCAACTCTTTAAAAAACGGCGAAAAGAAAAATCCATAACTTTAAAAATACCACACCAAAAAAATCAAAAAAAATGTGGGACTCTTTATTGGCGTGTCTACTTCAAAAGGGTGTTCGTAGATTTTTTGCTTTTATAGCGAATTGAGATAAAAGTGGTGCAACAAAAAAGTTGTTGAAAATCGATTGAGTTTCCCCATTGATCGACTTTAAAAAAATATAATAATTAGTATATAAATCCATTGGATGCAAACTTATAGTCAGGGACTAGTACATTGTGTGTAGATTGTCGTAGCATTTTCTGTTTTTGCAAAACACAAGTCTAACAACGATTTTAGTGGTGTAACAAATCATAACTCTTTTGTAGTCTTTTCATCTTATAAGAACACACTGTCAAACATTTGCGAAATCGACATATCAAATCTTAATAAAAAAAATTGAAAAAATTATGAATAGAAAGCTAACATAATTCTACAAAAGTTTTCTTTTTACAGCAAAGTGAAATATTAAACAAAAATATCACTTTTGTTCGCCCGAAGTTGAAAAACATGAAAAAACCAGAATTATTTTCTCACGAGACCCCCCAAAATAGACACCCATCTTCATTTTTTCACCCCTTCATCTAAATTGTTATTGTGGGATCTCTACAACTCAAGCATGAGGTGAGCTCTACAACTCAACCCATTCTGGACTTCTCTAATCTGACAAGGTTCCTTCACTTAATTCTTTGTCAGGGTTTCAACAATATTTAATGTTTTTGTTTCATTTTTGTTTTTTTAATGGTTTGAGGTGCTTTGAATTCCATCCTCCCTGCTGTGCAAGTTCTGTAGGGTTTCAACCCAATTTTATTTTTATTTCTCCCTGCAGTGCAAGTTCTGTAGGGTTTTAACCCAATTTTATTTTTATTTCTCTTTATATTTATTTTCTGTTGTACTTATTTTTTATTTAGCCATGAAGATGGGAAATAATGGAAGAAAGGAAATACTAACATGGAAATGACACAAAAACACTGGGAAGCCATGGAATTCAGAGACAAAGGCAGTCTTTAACGATTTAATTAGTTGGGTTTCTCCATAATTTGTCGAAGTGAATCTAGCAGGCTAGATTTATTTTTTGCTTAAATTGAAGGGGTTTAATTGTAATTAGATATGGAAATGAGTAAGCAAGTAAAAAATTCCTGTGAATGCTAGTTGTCTGTAAGTTTGTCCAAAATCTCTCTCTTCCTATAGTCAAGCAGTTGTGTGGGGCATAAGTCTTTACGTGTGGAGCGATGGATTGATTGCATTTTTCCAGTATTGATAAGAACCGTTAATTTCTATGTGAAATATTTGATTCTTGTTCTTACCTGGTTTTTGCCTTCATTTATTTGTAGTTTTTTGTATTCTTGTCGTGTGCATCTTCCACCTTCTATGTGGAATTGTGATCTTGGGTTAATAGTGATACATCCTAAGAATTTGATTCGGGTTGATAGCAAGATGATCTAGAGTGGAACATCTCCTACAGATTTGAACAATGTTGTTTGTGACCATGTTTTAATCTAAACTTAGCTTTAACTAAATTTGTTGCATTTCATTCTAAATTGCTTGCTAATTCTGGTTACAGGAGATTAGATAACCATACCATGTTAACTAATCAATTTAAATTGTATGTTACCAGATATTTCAATCTCCTGTTACAGTGAAAAAATCCTGTTATAGTGAAAAACTCTGTTGCTGTGAAAAACTCCATGAGATCCATGCTATGGACAACCACGCTGCTACTCTAGGGTAATGCAAGTGAGAACCCTTAACCTATTCTCCTTACGCTAGAGGCTCGCTTAGTACCTAGTGACTTGTATCTCATGGAGCTGACTGTGCTACTGAACTAAACTACTTGTCTTTGAATAAGGTAGTACAGATCCATATCTAGGGTTAACTCCAATGCATTGCAAGGCAGTGATAAGGTTCCTCTTCGTCATGATTGCAACGCAATCCAAGTGATAAAGTAAGCTTAATTTTGATTTAAACCATGACTCATAGACTGTGTTCATGTTTATTATCCAATTTCATAAGGGTGAAATTGCAGAGCTATCCTGGTCATTTAGGCGATTCCAAAAATTGGGCATTGGGCTCCCACAACAGGTTCATCGCTAAACCATAGCGTGCCCCCATTTAATGCATTTGAGTTCACTTATTCAAGGGTATCGGTAACTCGTGCTCATTTAAAGGTCTCAAACTATTGTTTCAATGTTACACTATAATTTGACTTAGTTAATTATTTATTGTCACAGATTTCCATTGTGATTACTAGCGATCCTCAAGAGTCACATGCCCATATCTACCTAGTGATTACTAGCAACTCCAAGCTGACCGTCATGATCTACATGGTAAGAGATTTTACACCCTTATATAGATGGACATATTTATATAGATCTAGAAATCTACACCGATCTGCGCATGAACCTTGAAGGTAAGCTAATAGTAAATGTAAGCTACAAATTCTCATTATACAATTATTTACCATAATTATTTAACAAATATATGAAATTTGAAAAAATATCAATTCCATATTTCATTCACCCCGATCCCATTAATCGTTTGCAAATACATGAGATTCATAACAATATGTTATATATATCCCAACTATTTTACCATTCAAAAGATATATTTAATCATTGGAGAAGTACATATAGAATTCAAGTATTCACAAATAACAATCTGAGCTTAGATTAAAAGTTTTAAATAATATATAAATCGTTTACTTACAAAGTGTTACACTTTTCCGTGGACTATTTAATTTTTTGTTGTTTACTGTTTGGTAGTACTGGATACCAACCCACTCAACATTGAACTGTCATGTTAATAGTGTTATCGACCAATGAACAATAATGCATATGGACCTATTTCTAGTGCAGGGGAGTTGAACATAGAATCAATGGTATGGTTAACTAATCTATGTTACAGGAGATTGAAATCTCCTGTAACATGAGATTGAAATCAATTGAATGTATGTTAGATGAGATTGAAATAAATTGAATGTACGTTACAATAGATTTAAATTGTTTTGACTGCATATCCAATTCAAATAAATAGACAGACATTGCACTACAAGCATCTGCAAATTGTAGTAAGTTCTTGTGACTTGGATTTAAGCCTCCACCCATTCTTTTAAAATCCATTTAGAGATCAGTGGAATTATCAATGCTGATCCTTATACGCAAACTAAAGAATAGAATTAGAGAAGTATTCTCCTACATCATGTTATTAAAAGTTATTTGACAATACAGTGTCAACATTTTATACTGATTGTTTGCATTTTTTTCCCTTGTGTATTTGCAAAATATGTGGAAGTGCCTAAAGTTCAATTATTTAAAAATTAGGTTGGATCAAGTATGAAAATTGCTACTCTAATTTGCATATTCAAAATGTGCCTTTCTCGGGACAGTACTCTTCTAATGTCCCTGAGTATTGAAAGTTTTTAGATCCTTTACTTTACACATGCTCTTGGATTATTTTTCTCAATTCAGTTATTTTTTAATCTCCTCTTCGTTGGTATTTACTATTTTATACCACAGTTAGATGTCTACAAAATTTAAGGTCTGTAAAATGTAAACAGTATGTTCTACATGTTCTTTGGTGTTTGTGAACATTTTTTCTACAGCTACCCTAGTCTCCATTTGACTTTCTTTTCTATTTTGCGACATCTATTAGAATACAATGATCGAGTAGACATGGGCCATGAAGAGAGGGAAATGTTGATTGAATATTTGGTAACAAATTGTTTAGCATGGGCCCTTTTGTGTTGGTTATCAAGATATATCATATGTTCCACATATGCTCAGACTGTCAGCAAATTATTTAGTTAATTGGATTTTTGTGCAGAGGAGAGAGGTTACTTCCTTATGGAAGACAGATGAACTCAAACGTCATAATCTCACACTTGTAGATGAAGCTTGGTATGGTGAGTGTCAAGGAGACTGTAACATAGTTTTTTCTTTCATGAATATTAATCATCTTACCTTTCTACAGGGTTTCATATTGTGGAAGTCTCTTTCTAAAGATGTGCCTCACTATCTATGTAGAGTTAGTGCTTCCTTAAAAAAGATTGATTTCCTCACCATTGAACAAATTAGATTGATTATTTGGATGGTAGATATCAATACTTAGTTTTCATGTCACTTAGTTTTGAGATATAACATTCTAAAATAATTAAATTATAATATTGCTATCGTTTTATAATTTTCCAGCATACTGGTAGGCCACTTCACATGCACTCCTATGTGATTTTGTTCCTAGATGGGAGGTGATATATATGGTAATCCAAATGTAACTGCTAAGGAACTTATGACTTGAAAAACCCATCAATAATCAATAAAAACTGCAGAATTTGCATTTCTTTCCCTTGTATAAATGGCACAAGCTCTCTTACAAGACATGAACATGGCATTTTTTTGGTCTTTTGATTAACTTCATAGGAGGAGGTAAAGTGCTGCTTGTTTTTGGAGATACAAGGACCTAAACCTTGAGGCAAATAATATATTTCTCTTTTACCATGAGTTTATGTGCAGGTTAGAAGGGGTGTTTGCTTCTTAGCACATTGGATGGCAACATATATGTATATTCGAGAAATTGATAGTCTTCCTTTTGAACATTCAATGAACATATGCAGTGAGGAGTTGGAAAATTTTGCATATGAAATTTTGGAAGTAGGTCCCTTTACCTATCTTTGCTTTAAACTTGTATTCAACATGAGTTGTACCTAACATTATGCTTACTACCTTGTATGCTATGAATTTTTATTTTCTTGTTTCTCCTTGATTCTGGAATATTTTTTCTTTACGGTCCAATTTTGTTTCTAATAATTAGATGTCCTTTTGAATTGCATTAATTTTAAAATCATAGTAGGTATGGTGACTAATTTTAGGGTTTGATTTTCCAATGTTAAATATCACATATGTTTCTTAAGCACATGTTATATGTATCTTTCATCCTTAAAATGGAATGTAGCTTATTTTCCTATGTTAAATATCATATCTCTTTCTCAAGCATATGTTATGTGTATCTTTATTCCTTGAAGTGGAATCTACTTGTCGATTTGCCACTGGATTACTTGTGGACATTAATGAAATTTGTAAAATCAACATAAACTTTATATATTTAGCATAACATTGATTGCTATAAATATTCAGCATAACATTGAATTCCTGACTCGAAACAAATAACAGATACTAAAATCAAACATAAAAAATGATCAAAAGTGTTATCATTGAACTATCCATGGGTAGTCTATTTTTCGATTGGAGGCCATTCCAAACAACCACATCTGAGTATAATGGCTCTCTAGCACATTTTCTTATTTACCATATGGTCTTGAAATGCACCCTTTGCTATCATGGATGTCTCTTCCCTGCTTCTTGTCAATCTATTGGCATGGACAGTCCTTTTATGATCTCACCCCATTTTTTTTAATATCCAGCATATTCTATTAAGTTTTCATAGAGAGGAAAAGGTATTCTATTACTAAGAAGTTAAAATAAAGTAATCAAACAGAATGGAAAATGATTATATAAAAAAGGGATGAGACCTCTTTTAATTTTTTTTTCTTTTTTGAATGATGGAATTCATTGAATAAGGAGGGAAAGTGAAAGAGAAAGTGAGGAAAGGTGTCCCAATGGGGAATTTGGGTAAAAGAATTTTATATGATTTTATTACTTTTTCTTTTTGAAATTTACTAACTTTGAGAAATAGTAAAGGGGAGGTGTATGGAGAGATATGGTATGTTCATTAATTAAAGGGGATAGTAATAGAGGTCCTCCTTTGCGCAGTATTGATAAAATTCTTGAATGTAAAGGGAGGAAATAATAAAGTTGGTAAAAATTGGTATTTATGAATAAAAAAGGGATGGGAAAAGGAAGGCTAATGGAAAATGGGGAATGGACATTGATTGATGGGATTTAAACAAAAAGGGGGTTTATTTCCTCTTTCTAAAACCATGGACATTGGTGATTTCATGCAACTAAGGGCATCCAGGGGTATTTTCACTTTTTGGATTTGGACATGGGGAAATCCATGACAATGGATGCACCTGACGAATTAATAGACCCCATGAAATTGACCCCTTTTTAATTGACATGACGCAAAAACATTGACTTTTCAAAACTTCAACTAGCTATTGCAAGAGTCAAAGGGTGACGATTTTGGCCATACAAAATATAGGTGAGACAGGTATGACAAGATGAAAATAACGATGTTGACTACCTAATATGATAATTCCCAGATGAAAAGATGGTAAATCCCCATAAATTGACTCCACCATGACATGGTAATGGTGAAAATGTAACTTTGAACACTTGTCAAAGGGGTCATATGACAACAAAAATGCTGAAATAAGATATGGACCTGACAAGCACATCGAGCTGGGCATGGTAGAGAAAAAAAAATGATCTTGTGAATATGTTTAATTAATTCACCTCTACCATCATGTTTTGACACTTTAGACTCATGTTGATGTTGAGAATCAATAGAGTGCTTCTATGTGTAAGTACTATACATTTTACTAGTGTTTTATATAGTATCTCAACATGACAATATGTTATAATCTTATAGTATGGATTTCTAGTGATGGAAATAAGTTATAATGATTCATTATAAAGTTGTTTTAGTTTTAACGAATCATTATAGAGGACTGGTAGGTTAGGCTCCCATATTCTTAAAGGGTGTTAGCTCAATGGAAGAGCGCCTGAATTACAAGAAGGAGGTTGGTGGTTTGATTTCTCTGTGCCTCACTAATACAAAATTTGGGATAAGTGACCAAAAAAATGACCAACATATGCATATAAATGACCACTTTTGAGTTGGCGGCCATTGGTGGAAAATTAGTAGTCATTTATCACGCGACCAAAAATGTGGTCATATTTAGCTTGGTCATTTATAGCTTGTCTTGTGGTAATATATTTTGTTGTTAATTTGGTCATTACTTGTGAGAATTAATGACCAAATTAATAACCAAATATATGACCACAATATAAGCTATAAATGACCAAGTTAAATATGACCACTTTTTTTGTCGCGTGACCGATGACTGCTCATTTACCACCAGTGGTCTCCAACTCAAAAGTGGTCATTTATATCCGGATTTTGGTCATTTTTTTGGTCATTTATCTCTCATTTTGTACTCGTGGAATGAGCATCCCAACTCACACAAAATCCCTTGAAAAGAGTGACCCAAGTCACACAAAAAATCATAAAAAGTGCGACTTGACTCCCGACATGAATTTTGGTTGTTTCCTTCTTTTCTCAAGCAAAAAGAGGAAACTTGTGCTAAGACTCTAAATTGGCACAAAGCATGGAGATAATTCCGAACAGAAAAAAAATTCCCTGATCCTTATCCCAAAATTCATTCACCAAGACTAAATGCACCCCAAGATCCTCCATTAAAACAAGAATCCTTCATTTATTGCTCAAACCATTACTTTGTGAAAATTTCCCTGAGATCGGAGCTCGCTTCTCTTGTTCCTTTCTTTCCTTGCTGGATATCTAAACCATGATGTGTGGTCGGAGGATTGAGGACTGCAAGGAGAGAAAATAGACCCTCCCTTGGACAACTATAGGGGCCCATCCTACTACGTATTATGAGGTTAATCTAACTTATGTACACACATTTTAATGGAAAATGCAATTTTTGATTCTTTGAAATTATTATGTTTTGTTTGCCAACTGTCAAAGAATGCACTAAAATGTTAGGTTAAATTTGTTTTAATGTTATCTAGATTAGTTTGTATGTATGATAGATTAATTTTACTTTGTACATTTCGTTGGGTGTGTGCAAGAAGATGAGGGTCACTTTAGATGCAATGCTACTTTTTTCAAATCTCGTTCCTGATACCTAAAACATAACGCGTTTCTGATATTTACCACCTACCATGGTAAGACCCGAGCCTAACATGTCATTGGACATGTAGGCTAGGTAACAATAACGCGTACGCGTTATGTAGTTAAAAAACGCGTACGCGTTATGTATTTAAAAATCCCGTACACGATATGTAAAACTAAAAATGAATTTAAAAACACAGTCGGCCGATTGCCGACCACCCGCGACACTCACGCATCAGAAACACGAATAGAGGCGAAATTGACCCTGGACGAGGACGCTTTGTGGCCCACTCAACTATCCGTGTTGCTCGATTTAGCTGGAGGGGAGACAAATTCACCGGTGCATTCTCATCTAGTCAGGTAATTCATTCACCCAAATCATTTTTTTGTGATTTTTTAATCCAAATTACTATTTTTTTATTGTTTAACCTAGTTTTGTAATATTGATCAAATTGGGAATAACCCAATTTGTAATTAAATTCACACCTCAAAATGAAACCCTTTTCAAAAAACTCAAAACTTCATAATCAAACCAAAAATTGAAAAAATTAAAACTCCCCCCTTTCTACAATGTATTCATCTAAGTCACCCGACACGAGGACACGGGACACGAGTGTCCCCACGAGGCTTCAAATTTGAAGCCTTCAAGCCACTTCAAATGTTACCCACACGTCATAGAAGGCCACTTCAAATTTTACCATGCAAAAAAAAATTAATTTCATGGTAAGCCCTTCAATAATTAAATTAACCACTACTGTTTAAAATTGCAACAGAAGGGTAGCTTCAAATTTCACCCATCAACAATTTTTAGTGGGAAATTGGGAATGCGGCTACTAGCTAGGTGACTTGGGAGTGGGACTCGCTTACTCTCCAATATCCACGTGTTCGATCATCCATGGATCATGGACCATTGGGCCTCTAATAATATCATTGAGCAACTTACGTGGACGGGCTTACACTGAGTAGCCCATGGCTTGAACGCTTCGAAGTTCTCGTGTTTGTAGCGAGCGCTTACGTGTTTAACACATTTAATGGCATCAACAAAATTATTAAACCTGGAAGGTGGCTCATACGTGTTGTTGCTAGCGGGCTTACCAAGTTACAAGTTATCACATACCAATTCGTGAATGCTGACTCCGTGAGTTAATTGAGTATTCAATGTATAATATATTATGTTAATATGCCCCCGCGAATTTGGCATTTCAGACAAAATCCACAATCCATAAACTTCTTGTAATGTTGCAGGTTGTTGCTCCTGCCCGTGGCCCCTACCTATAGACCTGTGTTTTCTTTGTTGTATCAAGTTAATCCTACCATCTACGGCTCCCAGCCTCACACCCTGTGTTTTCTTTGTTGTATCAAGTCAATCCTGCCGCTCCCAAGTTCCACCTTTTGTTTTCTTTGTTGTATCAAGTCAATGCTGGAATTCCATGCTTCCATGGCTCCGACCATATTGCATGAATAGAAACAAGCTTTTTCTTATACCCCTATTCCACTGTGGTTGAGCTACTTCCAAGTTCCACCTACCCTATCTCCTCCAATCCTCCAGGATAGTTTGCGGAGCGAAGCTGGCAATGCCAGCCTGCCATAAACATATTTAAAGAAATTCGTTTTCTTTGAGGAGCTCAACTTCAAGGCTAACTAGATTTTTGACATCCTATGAATTTACAGGTCTGCTATATCCACTGAAAAATAAAGCCTCTCAACTTTACTACGTTAGTAAACATTGAAATTTTGATGTACTATTACATTTTCAAATGAAAAGAATAACTTATTATTAATAAAAAAATCAAATCATATTAATATATTAATGAATTTGAATTTAGATTCCCAATTATATTAAAATAAATTATACATTTTAAATGATCCACAACCAAATATTATACTGAGAAGGAAATGGAAAAAAATGAATTTCCTCAACACAACATGCTATTTCCTTATGATGATGCTTTTACGTTTATGATTACCAACCTTGGAATCAGGTTTGGTTATCCGAAGGTGTAATATCTTCTAAGCTAAGTCAATAGGTAGGGATGTTGGTATTGATATAATTATGACAAAGTTTTATAAAGGATTAGGAACAATTCCGTTGGCTTGTAGATGACATATTTATGGATAAAAAGCTTGTTGTTATGAGATAATGACATCATGCCTCAAAAACATGTCCCATACAATCTAATGTTAATGGGCGCTCTACATAGAAATTGGAATGTCAACATTTGTGAGTACAATAAATATGTGGATGATTTTGGCCTACTACAACTTTAATATATTGAGTGGATTGATAACCTTCACAATTATATAAGAGATTGTAGCTATGACTAGGAGGAGAGTTAACAATGCAACAAAATCAAGTAATCGAATTTTGTGCATAAAATGAACATAAGACTCCCACCAAATTTCACTGAATCTACGTCTTAACAAAAGAACTCATCGTTTCACGGGATTCCACCCCATCAATCCTTTTAACAGTAATGGCCATAACAGTTTCTACAACCCTAGCACGAGAAAAATCAATCGAGCTACGCATGACAATACTTGAAACCAGACTTTTTGAACTCCCTATTACGTCATAGGAATCAATACTACTTTCTCCACAACATGTGGCACCCTCAATATCTTCCATCACCGCAATTTACATTTGATAAAAAACTTGTTCCCAAATAGTAATTACCCCATTCTTTGCTCTAAAAAGGCCTCGGTTAACCTAGAATCCAATCCATACAACATGAACACATCCATATATACACATAGAATAAATATTAATAAATTTCTCATAGCCCTTCAATAGTGTTCAATATCTCATAGCCCTTCATAGTGAAATGGGACCCCACCCTTCAAATTTGATCCCTGGTCCCCACCAGACACGGTGAGCCCCGGAATTATGACACGTAGGACACGGTGACCCCCGGAATTATGACACGTAGGACACGGTGACCCCCGGAATTAATATATTTTTAAAATATATTAAAATTTAAAAATATAGACATATAGATCATCCAATAAAATTTAACATTTACAATTACAAATATTCAATAGAAATTACATTTACAATTACAAATATGAAATATTCAATAGAAATTAGATCATTCACAAATCACAACACATTTGTCATTCACAATCACAAAACACAATGAGACATTGAGACACATAGATGCAAACTCATCACTGCCTTGATCCTCCTCCTCCATGCCTGAATCAACAAACTCATCACTGCCTTGATCCTCCTCCTCCATGCCTGAATCAACAAACTCATCACTGCCTTGATCCTCCTCCTCCTCCTCTCTGCCAATCTGACTAACTTACTTTTTAATTGTCAAATGTTTAATTTTAAGTTTTAAATGTATGTAAGTAAATGCCATTAAATTGCTTATGTGAGTTTGATTTAATACATGTTCAATTTTGAAGAGACGTCATTATATACCATGTATATGTTTCTAATGATTTTCGTATTAATGTCTTTATTGCAGTTGCGGCTATGGATGCCAATGCCGAAATATTGATTGAGCTTGCCCAATTGAGGGGCATAAGTGAAGCTTTTAGTGGTGGCGACAGGATTCGCCGTTCACTTGCATCAACCTTGGATGCAATTGTGGACACAATTTCACAATCTACGAATGTCCTATATGATATTGCATCTTACAGAGAAAGAAAAAGACAACAATATGCTGATGGACTAGATTACAATGCAGTAAAAAAGTTGAAAATATCCAAAGAGGTTATATTTGCATTGTTTAGGGACCCTCGGACGGGGGAAATCCCTAATGCAAGCAAGCTGCATATCTCCATTGAGTGGTGCACGTTTCAACCATTTGTTGATAACTGGATGGACAGATGGTACATGGTTTTTGATATGCCACCACTCAACAACAGGGAAATTCCCTTATATTTCCTTCGAAAGATGTACGCAGAGTTCGTGTTGCATAAACATGTTAACTATTTTGACATCTTACAGTTCCAGGGGATCGGTGGGGGGATGCCCCAAAACCGACCCAATGCCAGGCTTCGAGACCAGGAACGCCCTATCCCTGCACCTCGCAGGCAGTTGCCTGGGCCAGATGTCCCACCAGCACATCGCATTATTCCGCAGACACGGGATGCATTTTTGAGTTTGGCACGGACGGTTGTTCGCCATGGCAGGATGGTTCAACATATGGGTGAGGAAGGGACATCTGTCCCTGGTGTGGTACATACACCAGCTCGTCACCATGCAGGACCATCAGCTAGTGCAGGACCATCAGGACCATCCACTAGTGCAGGACCATCAGGACCATCCACTAGTGCAGGACCATCAGCTATTCCCCATCCTAGTACTGATCCTCACGAGTGCACGTCATGTGGTCGTCCCTGCTATGGTATTGCCTCAGATGTTGCCTTCAGTGGCTTTTTGAGAGAGGTATCTTGATGGTTAATTGTAATAAATTCTTCATTTATTTTCGTCTTTGTACACATATATATAGTTTGAGCTAATATATTAATTTTGTGAACTTGCAGTTGATGATGATTACCGGCAGTGACGCCCCAGAGCCGGATGTTCCAGACTCGACAGGGGGGCATGATGCTACCCATTCGGCAGGCCCATCTTATATACCACCTATTGCCGTATCTCACACCGAGGTAAACATTTTAAAATTTCAGTTTTTTAATACTTGTTAATTTGTTAATTTCCACATACTTTACATTTTAGTTCATTAATGCTATATACGGTCTAATATTTACAATTATTAAACTTGCAGATGGCAGATCCTTCACAGGGGCAAGGTAATGTGGAGGTAGTGCCCATGGTCATACCGTCCCCTAAAACGTCTGGGCTCCAGGTAAACAATTAAAAATGACATTTTTTAAATACATGTTTGTTTGTTGAATCATGCATGTCTAACTACATGAACACTTGCTGACTGTAGGCACCATCCGACACATCTGGCCCATTGCCTGGATTTGCATCTCCCTCCAGGCCATTCGTGAACAAGGGTCGTGTGTATGTGAGGCGTTCTACTCCGAGAAAGACTCCAGCTGCCCACGACCATGGGCTTACTCACACCACGGTAATGTATATCCTTCGATGATATTTGTTTTTTAACTTGAAATCCAGTGCATAAATCGTTTTTGTTAATGTTTGAATTGCATGTTTACTGCAACAGGAACCCGAGTTGTCTGCTGAGAACCTTGCATCGATGGTTGATGCAGCAGTTAGTGCCGCATCTGCAGTGGCGACTGATCACACACAGGTATGTAACTATTTCAACATTATCTTTACCTAGTTTATTATTGTTGGACCTATTGTTTATTCATGCATTTCTAACTATTTCAACATTTTTTCATTGTAGCCACCACCAGCAGGAGCAGTGCCTGGCCCCCCTGGTTCAACCATCCTGGATGTTCAACCGATGGCTCCATCTGGTACACAAGCAACAAAATCTCCTTTGTCAGTTGAGGTGAGATGTCCTTCAGTGACCAAGTGTTTCATGCACTTTCCATGCACCAGTTGATAATTGTTGAGATAATGTATTAGTGTACATAGTTAGTTGAATTTAACAATTGATATTTAATTTGCAGGATCCAAAGATGCACATTGATCCTAGGGATGTGCCTAGAGGATCAACGTCGGGAAAGAACAAGAGAAAGCTTGAGTTTTGATAGTTTTGGATAGTTTTGGACACATGTGCTTTTGGATACTTTTGTATATATATGTACTTTTCGATACATTCAGTTTTGGAGACATGTACATTGACTTTATTGTGCATGTACTTTTGGAGACATGTACATTGACTTCATTGGATACATGTACTTTTCGATACTTTTGGATATACATGTACTTTTGGAGACATGCACTTTTGGAGACTTTTGGATATACATGTACTTTTGGAGACATGCACTTTTGGATATATATGTACTTTTGGATACATGTACTTGTGTCATTCTAATGTGTTGATTTGTGTGGATTATCTATTACTCATGAATGCACTATGTCAAAAGAACAAACTATTATATTCAAAGGTTTCAACGAATTCACTACATGCATGCACTAATTGGTATCTAATTAAAATTTGTGATTTTGGATGATCATTACAAGTTATTTCAAAGTTCTTGCTCGTGTAATTTAATCAAACTAAATGCAATACAATGTTTTCAAGGTTTCAACGAACTCACTCATGCACACCCATTGCCATCAACTACCAATGAAAGTCTAACATTATGAGGTTCTTCTTAAAAAATGGGTAATATTTCCTTGATGATCGTAAATTGAGAACCATTTGTAGCCACTCATATAATACCATCTTCACTTATCTTTGTACATGATAATCCATATAATGTGCTATGTTTTTTAACCTAAACAATCATCAAAAACCTAGAATTATAGGGATATGACAAAGAACCTTATGGGGCACCTTATATATTAACCTTGTGTATACATTAGGATCTTTGTCATACCATTGTTTGAAATGTCATTCAATACCTTCAATTTTATCAACATCAAATTAGTAGACAAAGTGACCCATCTTTGATCTCTTGTATAGGCCTTTGTGTGCCTTATCAATAAGATGTACATCATGAATATTATCATAGGTCTCATACATAGGTGCATCCTCATCCATGCAAACAAAGGTGTCATGGATCAACCTATTATCCCTTTATTCTCAATAATATTAATATCATTATCTTCCATAGGATCAAATTCAACTCCATCACCCCCATTATTACTACTCTAAATTACAGCCTTAGGAGTTTTGATCATGTGTTTTTGTCTCTTTAGGAGTTTTGAAATATTATACTCTTTCAAAAATAATATGGAAGTTCAAATATTTAAAAGTGGCTTAAATTATAAAATGGGCGGAAATTCACCAAGTGTCCCTGAATGGCATTTTCATGCGACTTGCAACTTGACATAACTCGGAAACCGGACGTCGGACCGACGAACCGTCGACTCCGTTGGTCTCCTGGCGTGCGATTACCTCTAGGGGGCCGTCTCCCTCGTCTCCCCATGGCCCAGTGGCTTCATTGTGCATTCATTTCGTAAACTAGGGTTTTGCTCAGTTTAATTGCATGCAATCTCGCATTGGTGGGTCAACTCTGCAAAAACCTCCCCCGAGCCAGTGTTGGCAGTGTTCCCACGTCGGCATTGCCCACACACACTTGCGGGAGCCAACGGCACGCAATCTTCCTGCTCCGTTTGCTTTTTGGATCCCGGACGGAAATTCACCAAGTGTCCCTGAACGACATTTTCATGCGACTTGCAACTCGACATAACTCGGAAACCGGACGTCGGACCGACGAACCGTCGACTCCGTTGGTCTCCTGGCGTGCGATTACCTCTAGGGGGCCCTCTCCCTCGTCTCCCCATGGCCCAGTGGCTTCATTGTGCATTCATTTCGTAAACTAGGGTTTTGCTCAGTGTAATTGCATGCAATCTCGCATTGGTAGGTCAACTCTGCAAAAACCTCCCCCGAGCCAGTGTTGGCAGTGTTCCCACGTCGGCATTGCCCACACACACTTGCGGGAGCCAACGGCACGCAATCTTCCTGCTCCGTTTGCTTTTTGGCTCCCGAACGGAAATTCACCAAGTGTCCCTGAACGGCATTTTCATGCGACTTGCAACTCGACATAACTCGGAAACCGGACGTCGGACCGACGAACCGTCGACTCCGTTGGTCTGCTGGCATGCGATTACCTCTAGGGGGCCCTCTCCCTCGTCTCCCCATGGCCCAGTGGCTTCATTGTGCATTCATTTCGTAAACTAGGGTTTTGCTCAGTGTAATTGCATGCAATCTCGCATTGGTGGGTCAACTCTGCAAAAACCTCCCCCGAGCCAGTGTTGGCAGTGTTCCCACGTCGGCATTGCCCACACACACTTGCGGGAGCCAACGGCACGCAATCTTCCTGCTCCGTTTGCTTTTTGGCTCCCGGACGGAAATTCACCAAGTGTCCCTGAACGGCATTTTCATGCGACTTGCAACTCGACATAACTCGGAAACCGGACGTCGGACCGACGAACCGTCGACACCGTTGGTCTCCTGGCGTGCGATTACCTCTAGGGGGCCCTCTCCCTCGTCTCCCCATGGCCCAGTGGCTTCATTGTGCATTCATTTCGTAAACTAGGGTTTTGCTCAGTGTAATTGCATGCAATCTCGCATTGGTAGGTCAACTCTGCAAAAACCTCCCCCGAGCCAGTCTTGGCAGTGTTCCCACGTCGGCATTTCCCACACACACTTGCAGGAGCCAACGGCACGCAATCTTCTTGCTCCGTTTGCTTTTTGGCTCCCGGACGGAAATTCACCAAGTGTCCCTGAACGACATTTTCATGCGACTTGCAACTCGACATAACTCGGAAACCGGACGTCGGACCGACGAACCGTCAACTCCATTGGTCTCCTGGCGTGCGATTACCTCTAGGGGGCCCTCTCCCTCGTCTCCCCATGGCCCAGTGGCTTCATTGTGCATTCATTTCGTAAACTAGGGTTTTGCTCAGTGTGGGAGTGTGCAATTTTTGCACACAGGGGTCAACTTTGGAAAATCATCCACCGAGCAAGTATGGCTAGTGTTCCTAGCCCGAACCTATCTAGACACACCTGCAGGACTCCCCGGAACCCGGTTTTGTTGCATGGTTGGAGTTCTATGCCCCGGGTAGGTATCCAGCAGGTGTCCCTGAAGGCCTTCTGGTAGTGAGACGGGATGAGCCATAGAATGAAGACCGTGGCTCGGATCGACGAACCGTCGACTCTGTTGGATTCAGCACACCGGGATAGTGCCAGGGGTGCCCCTCCCCTCCTACCCGGTGGCCCATGTGTCACCTTGCAGGTCCATATTGGAAACTAGGGTTTTGCTCAGTGTGGGAGTGTGCAATTTTTGCACACGGGGGTCAACTTTGGAAAATCATCCACCGGGCAAGTATGGCTAGTGTTCCTAGCCCGAACCTGTCTAGACACACCTGCAGGTCTCCCCGGAACCCGGTTTTGTTGCATGGTTGGAGTTCTATGCCCCCGGTAGGTATCCAGCAGGTGTCCCTGAAGGCCTTCTGGTAGTGAGAAGGGACGAGCCATAGAATGAAGACCGTGGCTCGGATCGATGAACCGTTGACTCCGTTGGATTCAGCACACCGGGATAGTGCCAGGGGTGCCCCTCCCCTCCTACTCGGTGGCCCATGTGTCACCTTGCAGGTCCATCTTTGAAACTAGGGTTTTGCTCAGTGTGGGAGTGTGCAATTTTTGCACACGGGGGTCAACTTTGGAAAATCATCCACCGGGCGGGTATGGCTAGTGTTCCTAGCCCGAACCTGCCTAGACACTTTGGAAACTAGGGTTTTGCAGGTCCATGATGATGATGATGGTGATGATGATGAAGATGTTGATGATGATGGCTTGGTCTAAGGTGGTGCTCTCAACTAGCTAATTCATTATGAAATATTTAACAAGACATGAATTAAATTTAATATAAGTGTATTGTTTAATATAGTGAGCATGAATTGAATTAATTTTGTTGGGTGAAGCCAATAACCAACATGATGAACATAATATAATTTTAGGGTTTACTGATCATATGTAAAAAATGGATTAAAAAACACAATTATTATAATTTTAGTTTAATGTTTATCCACTTTAATCCATATATTTTTTAGTTTTGACTATGAATACACAATAATTATTATATATATGTGTGTGTGTTTTTGTGTGGATAACTTAGAGATGTATAATAAAAATGGGTAAAAGGTGGTTGTCACTAGAGACTTTCATAGTTGTATAGTGAAAATGTAATAGCTATTAAAATTTGGATTAGAAAATTATTAAAGAAAATAAATTCTATAGAAATGGGTAAAAGGTGGTTGTCGCTAGATTAAGAGAGACTTTCATAGTTGTATAGTGTACAATTGTCTAGTGGTTATGGCAGTGATGTGTAAAATCTTATGATCACATGAAAGAGATCACAAATAGGTTCATAAAACTAAGAACAACAATACTTTGAGCAATTTTTCAAAGGAAACTAGAATAGAGCCAGTAAAGAGAAAAAAATACTAAAAGCTTGATTTCATACTAAAATGAATGAAAAATGGTTTTACATAAAGAAATTTGAATTACTCAAGGAACCAATTCGATTGTCTAGTGATTCATAAGGATTTAGTTGGGCTTAACATAGAGCTTAAATGCCCTTAAAGTTAGCTAAGCAACCCCTCAAACATGATTAATATATGGTTTACTGATCATATGAACATAATATAATTTTAATCCATCTCTTGTAAATTTGGCATATCAAGAACGCAAAATTGACATATTCATATGAAACATACATGTGAAAATTGAGCATATATCAATATTCAATTACAAATAGTGAAAATAGTATAGTATTAAAAGTATGTAACGTACCTCATCATGCTAGATCCCACCTATTATCATACAACCAAGCCCTCCGGATCATCTCTTATACTGATGGTCTCCATTAGTCTCTCGTGCTCTGTATCCGGTAAGAAGTAGCGTACCTTCGATGTATTTCGACTAGGCATTGTTCGTACCTGAAGGTTTGTGCCAATGATTAAGTTGGTAAAGTGATATACACTTGCACCTGGTTTGTAATCCCTGTAAACATATCCACCCTTCTTTCTTCCATTGTTGTCCCGTGTCAAGTATTCACCTTTAACAACCATAGACCCAGTTGGAAAGTGGTTGTTTTCATCGTCAGTCATGGACACAATGAGAGTTTGCTTTCCATCTATACAGCGTGCCAACCAGTATTCATCACCCCATTCAGTATCTTTTGAGGCAACCACTGCGTATATGTGCCCTGCATTATATGATTGTAGGTATATGATCAAAATATTTTTCGTGCGATACAAGGCCATTAATGTGCATTTGAATACTACGTAAACAAACAAAAAATGTTAAGGAAATGCATCATACCGGGTTGTACAAGGTCTGAGACATGATCAAAATCTGCAGAAATAGATGATTGGTCTTCTTCCAACGGAGTTAACTCAACAATTGCACGCTGATCAAGTGGAAGTGATATGCGATCCCATCCATCAACCCAATCCAATGATTCACACCCATCCCAGTCACCATCACAACAAGGCGGGCAAAAACAAGCGAGTTTTCTGGTCCAAATTTCAAATACTGGGTTATCAGAGCTTCGAACCGAATGAAAGCCACGAGTCCTAGGCACAGTCTTGCATTCCCATGCATGTGAACGATCTATGTCTACCACCTCCCAAAAAAATCTCTCCACATGTCTCTTTCTTGTGGATTCTACTCGCATAGTTGATTCCTCTCCCATTACTGACGTGCACCACCTGACTATAGATTGAGCATTTAGAATAGTAGATTCTGTAGATACTTTCAATTCCTCTCTTCGTAGGGCTGTTTTGACACATGCTCCGGCTCCATCATGCTCTCCTTTACCATGCCCAGTCTCAAAATAGTTCCACATATGTGGCACTTTGTAGTTTTTATGCAATGAACACAACCACTGAAATATGCGTGCATTTTTGAACTGACCAGCACACCCATCAGACCAAATCCAGTGTCGGTCCATCTGTATGTTCCTTCCCTTCAAGTGATCATAGAACATGATGAAGCAATGACGTACATAGTGGAAGTCGTGGCACCTATCATCACTTATGTAGAAGTGATATTCCTTCAGAATTTCTCTTTGCTCTTCAGTGCTATTTGGGCCATGCCTATATGTGATATGGACCATCAAGGAAACCTGCTCAGAGTGATAATACTGACTTTGGATCTCATTTTGAGGTTGCAGAGTGTAGTTCTCGGCAAAATCAACAACTGAAAGTATAGTACCAAGGGGAAATGTATCTCTACATATTCTAAACTTCTCATCCTGCCATCGTGCCACGTGGACATGCTGAACATATTGATGTGTCTTTTCAATAAATTCCTTGATGAAGTCACTAACTTGTACCTGGTGACACAAAATGATCTCAATGTCAGTTTTTTGTTGTAAGTAAGGATTGAAATGTAACCGTTACAACATAATTTTATAGATATAAATGCATACCTGAGATGTCACCAATTGTATTTTTTTGCTTTCTTTCCCTGGGACTATTTCATAGTTGATATATTTGAAACTTTTCATGTCTGTAACCATTTTCCCAAATTCACTGTCTCCATTCTCGTGCATACATTGGCTCAATAATGCCATTCCAGCACAGTTGGAGCATGTTCCATCCAAACAAGATTTTGCATAGTATGTTTGCCCCTCGGGCCTATTGCACATGATGCTATGAATGAATTCTCTTGATGAAGTCGGTGGTATTGTCATGGAGCAATCCTGCACAATGTTAGCATGCAACACACGACGAATGTACAAAAATGTTTCATAGTAATATTCATATTCTACATGGTATCTACAACAACAAGTGTTACGAAGAGTATTTATTCTAACATACCATGGCTTATATATATAAAACGCGTGCGCGATATGTAGTGAAAAAACGCGAACGCGATATAGTCAAGCACAATAAATAGGTTAGGTGCACGGCTAGGGCAACGAACAAAATCAAAGAAAACTAATAATTTATATGATTGCATACAAAACAAATGTTTTGTATGGTTTAATACCCCCTAGCTCTCTCCCAATAATCCCTAGATACCCCCTATCTCTTTCTAAATATCTGTCCCTCATTCTCCCTACATGTTTCTTTCATGTTTCTTTCTCTCCCTTCAGCCATGTCTCTACCACCCCACTCTCCATCTCTCCACCTTCTCTTTATCTTCGTCATTATCCCTCCCTATAGCACTCTCTCCCTTCTTCTCCCTTAATCACTAACCCTCTACGCCTTTATCCCTCCCGCCTGCCCTCTCTGTCTTACCTTGTTCCTAGAGCCCCTCCCCCATAAAGGCCTTTAGACCCTCTTCTAAATATTAATCCCTAAGTGCATAAGTGCACAAGATGATGAGGAGGAGGAGGGTGATGACAATGAAGATGATCATGATGTAGATGAAGATGATAAAGATGATGAGGAGGAGGAGGGTGATGACAATGAAGATGATCATGATGCAGATGAAGATGATAAAGATGATAATGTTGATGAAGATGATGGTGATGATGATGAAGATGTTGATGATGATGGTGATGAAGATGTTGATGATGATGGTGATGATGATGGTGATGAAGATGATGGTGACATGATGGAGATGTTGATCTGATGAGGAAGATGATGATGATGATGGTGATGATGGTAATGATGATGAAGATGTTGATGAGGACGATGATGGAGATGAAGATGATGATGATGAAGAAGATGATGATGATGGAGATGTTGTGTTGATGGGGAACCTAGAGATGACAATGATGATGAAGATGGTGATGGTGATGGTGATGGTGATGACGATGAAGATTTTGATGATGATGCTGATGGCGATGATGATGAAGATGTTGACGATGATGGTGATGGTGATGTTGAGATGATGATCATGATGATGTTCAGAAGATCATGATGGTGATGATGGTGATGATGATGGAGAAAATGACAATGATGGATATGTTGATGAGGAACCTGCAGATGCCAATGATGATGATGATGGAGATGTTGATGAGGAACCTACAGATGCCAATGATGATGGTGATGACGATGAAGATGTTGATGATGATGGTGCTGGTAATGATGATGATGATGATGATGACGAAGATGATGGTGACATGATGGAGATGTTGATCTGATGAGGAAGATGATGATGATGATGATGGTGATGATGATGAAGATGTTGATGACGATGATGATAGTGATGAAGATGATGATGATGAAGAAGATGATGATGATGGAGATGTGTTGATGGGGAACCTAGAGATGACAATGATGATGAAGATGGTGACGGTGATGACGATGAAGATTTTGATGATGATGCTGATGGCGATGATGATGAAGATGTTGACGATGATGGTGATGGTGATGTTTAGATGATGATCATGATGATGTTCAGAAGATCATGATGGTGATGATGGTGATGATGATGGAGAAAATGACGATGATGGATATATGTTGATGAGGAACCTGCAGATGCCAATGATGACGATGATGGAGATGTTGATGAGGAACCTACAGATGCCAATGATGATGGTGATGACGATGAAGATGTTGATGATGATGGTGTTGGTAATGATGATGATGATGATGATGATGAAGATGAAGATGATGGTGACATGATGGAGATGGTGATCTGATGAGGAAGATGATGATGATGATGATGGTGATGATGATGAAGATGTTGATGACGATGATGATGGTGATGAAGATGATGATGATGAAGAAGATGACGATGATGATGGTGATGAAGATGATGATGATAAAGAAGATGACGATGATGGAGATGTGTTGATGGGGAACCTAGAGATGACAATGATGATGAAGATGGTGATGGTGATGACGATGAAGATTTTGATGATGATGCTGATGCTGATGTTGATGATGATGATGATGATGATGATGATGAAGATGTTGATGATGATGGTGATGGTGATGTTCAGATGGTGATGATGATGATGATGATGATGATGATGATGATGATGGAGATGTTGATGAGGAAGGGGGAGATGACAATGATGATGAAGATGTTTATGGTCATGAAGATGATGATGATGGTGATGGTGATGATGATGGAGATGATGGAGATGATGGAGATGGCGATGAAGATGATGATGATGATTATGATGGTGAATATGATGAAGAAGATGATGATGATGGAGATGTTGACCTGATGACGATGAAGATGATGATTATGGTGATGATGATGAAGATGTTGATGCTGATGATGATGGTGATGAAGATGATGATGATGGAGAAGATGATAATGATGGAGATGTTGATGAGGAACCTACAAATGCCAATGATGATGATGATGATGATGGTGATGACAATGAAGATGTTGATGATGATGGTGATGGTAATGATGATGAAGATGATGATGATGATGGTGATGGTGATGGTGATGTTTAGATGATGATGTTCAGAAGATGATGGTGACATGATGGATATGTTGATCTGATTCAAGGAAGATAATGATGATGATGATGATGGTGATGATGATGAAGTTGTTGATGATGATGATGATGGTGATGAAGATGATGATGATGAAGAAGATGATGATGATGGAGATGTTGATGTTGATGGGGAACCTAGAGATGACAATGATGATGAATATGGTGATGGTGATGGTGATGGTGATGACGATGAAGATTTTGATGATGATGGTGATGGTGATGATGATGAAGATGTTGATGATGATGGTGATGGTGATGTTTAGATGATGATCATGATGATGATAATGATGATGGAGATGTTGATTTGATGAGGAATATGATGATGATGATGATGATGGTGATGATGATGAAGATGTTGATGATGACGATGATGGTCATGAAGATGATGATGATGAAGAATATGATGCTGATGGAGAATATGATGCTCACAACTCCCTCTAGTCTCTCTCTCCCCAACCATCAATCTCTCTCTCTCTCTCTCTGTCTCTCTCTCTCTCTCAAACACACACACATACACACACATTATGTCACTTTCCATTCTCAAACCCATACCCCCTCCATCCATATCTATCTCCAACTTTCTCCCTCCATCCCTCACCCTACCTTCTCTCCCTCCCTCTCTCATCGCCTGTCTCTCACCTTCTATCCCTCCCTCATCTTTCCCTCAACCTATCCAAATCTCTCCATCACTCCCTCTCTCTCCATCGCCACCACTCTCTGCATGTCTCCCACCAACACTTTCTGTCCCTCCCTTCCTATCTCTTATTTCGTTCTATCCCCATCTATCTCTCACTCCCTCCAAATCCATTCCTCCCCATTGTCCATCTCCCTCCCTCGCTCTATGTCTCTCCCCCCCTTGTATTCTTTATTTCTCTCTCACATCCCCCTTGCCTCCATCCATTCCCCCTTGTCACTCAAGTCTCACTTTCAACTTCTAACCCTATACCTCTTCAGAACCTATTCTACTCCTAATAGTGCTCTCAAGCTCCACTTCCCTTCACCCCCTGTAGCCCATCATGTTCTCATTCCCTTCATCTCTCCCCACTCAAGCTTCCAACATCCTTCTAAGCCCTTGACCCTTTCCCACCCCTATTAAATATTAACCATAGATTCCCTTGACCCTTCCCCACCCCTATTAAATATTAACCATAGATTCCCTTGACCCTTCCCCACCCCTTCTCAAATATTAAACAAAATTTCCCTTGACTTCTACACCCCCTCTTTCTCAAGTATTAAACATGTATTTTATGATTTGAATAACGCGAGCGCGTTTTGTAACTATATAACGCGTACGTGTTATATAACGCGTACGCGTTAATTATTGATATAACGCGCATGCGTTATTTAGTTATATAACGAGTACGCGTTATTTAAATCTAAAAGCGCGGCAATATTTTTGAATTTAAACAGGCCGAGTCACATGCTCACATGTCAACAATAATCCTATGTGTATGCTTTGGAGTTTGCTTCGGTAATTCCAAACCTGTGCTATGTTAATGAAAAACCAAAGCTAATTGGGTATTTCTTCCAGTTTCTGGAGAAGCCTGTGCTTAGCCACTCGTTACAATATGCTACACAGAGTCATTTTTGACGAAATCTTAGACACAAATAGCATTTTTTCTGCAGATTCCAAATATGTAACTTTTATTTTGAAATATTAATTTTTCCTATTTTCTTTCAATTTCTTTTCTGTCCTACCTCCTTAACTCGTGAAACACATTGTTAGTGTTTCTTCCATAACTTTTTCAATTCTCAATCATTTCAAAAAAAAATTGTATGGTGCACAAGAGGACACTAACCTCCACGTTCTATGAAAAACCCATTTCAAGAATTTTGCATTAAGACCTTCAAAGGCTCTACCCACAAAATATGTACTATTTTTGAGGTTTGATCACTTAGACAATTATAAAAAAATTATAAAATTACTAATTTAATTTTCGAAAAATAATGGCGCACAAGTGCTATGTGTTCTCTACATGCATGCCGATTTTTGTAGCTTGATTCCATCATTTAGGCCCTCAAAGGCTCTACCCACAAAAACATATACCTTATCATTTGCCTGAAAAATAAAAAGTGTTTGTTAGGAAAACTGAAACTTGACATAGCTATGCAAATTTTCAATACATAAAAGTTATATATTCAGAAACGTGATTCAATTTCCTACATTTCATCTTTTTTACTCAATGCAAGATATTTTCCGTAAGTAAATCAAAAAATCCAAGTAAGTTGAGGGATGCCTGCTTTTTTAGTTTTCTATTGCATCTAACGTGCCAAAAGTGACCCTCATCTTCTTGCACACACCCCGTTCATTTCTATATTTTCTTTTGAAACTCTCCTAAGATCAACACAACACTTAGTAGGTTCACTTTTGCATGGGATGGTGTGAAAACAACAACTATAATGAATAAGCCAATTGTCTAACCACTATACTTATCCATTAATGTATTTTTTGTTAATATCCAATTTAACTACGACTTGAGTCACTGTCGTAAAAACACTCTCTTTAGGAGAAAGATCTACTTCCAAGGATTCTAGGCCATGTTATTACACATATCCCAAAGGAACTTTTATAGCCAGAGCACCATCAATAGCCTTGGAATCCTAACATCTACCAAAATGCTCCTAACCACCTATGTTTTGGATCAAAATAAATCTACTGAGTTCTTAGAGTCAAGTATGCCAATCCCAAATCAAATTACTACTCAATTTATTCTGTGAATAAAAGAGGAAGCATATTCATCCTCTAGTTAGTACATAAAAAAATGATCCATAACCTAAGACAAGGAAGCAAACCTTATGTAACCATGAATTTAGGGTTGACTCATAAACATGTCCACCATGAACTTCCCAATGACTGTTGCACTATAATGTTACATGACATCCTCCTCCTTGAGGACTTTTCCAAAACCATATAGACTTTTGAATACCTTTGCTAAATAATTTTTCTAGAATGCTTCAATCTCTCATTGATGATGAAATCCAATATTTTTCAACAACCACCTTCTACTACACAAAGGTCTTAGGTCTAACATTGAGCCTATGAAGCTAGGCCCTTGCACACAATATTCGAAGTCTAAACTAGTCTAACCCTTTGATTAAGAAATATCTATATCTTTGCAACTTCATTTGGAACACTAACTAAGCCTCGAGACTTGAAATCACTAGAAAATATATAGATTAACCAACCTTATCACCTTTGGTAGGAATTTGAATACATATACCCACTTTTTTCTTCACTATTTTTTATCCATCACCCTTAGATCCATGCTCCGATCCACTAGTACCATCTCATATGATATCTAGGCAAGTAGTCCTAACTACACCCAAGATATACTCTTTTTGTCTCTTTTCTAAATTCGCAGGTCAATCAAAAGACACCCCTTGCCCCCCACACCCCAAATTCTAATGACCTCCCAAACACCATCTCTTGGCACAAAATGGTAGCTAAGATTGGAAGAAATAGGAACTCCTACCCATGGGTCCCTTGAATAGCCGATAATGTACTCATACCTATCTAATAATCTCTATAAACTTGGAATTAGTCCATAATCTATCAAACATTGAGAAATTAAACTGAGGATCTACCAAATATTGAAAAATTAAAGTCATTAAGTTATTGACTTGTACTTAAGTCTTTTCACTCTAATTTTTTTTACATCTCCAATATAATAGAATGAGTCCATAATCTATCAAACATTGAGAAATTAAATTAAGAATATCAAATATCAAAACATTAAACTCATGAAAATAGTAACCTTATCTTAAGTATTTTTACTAAATAAAAATCTTTTTGCAATTCCATAGTTGTATTCCTTCTAATTCCTTAACTAAATTGGATTTAGAATAATATAAAACTCAATAAAAATGTATGATAAAATTTTATATATTATGTGCTCCAAAATAATAATTGGTATGTATTCATAGTAATTTGTTAGAGATAATGTTTCATTGTAGATTTGGTTTGAGATTGTAGATTTGGTTTGAGATTATTTAGGGTTGTTGGAGATTGTTGAGATATTTTGTCAATTTATCTTTTCAAGATTGGAATATGTTAGATGTGATAACATTCATATAAGTGTGTTGTATTTGGGTTTGAAAGTAATATATATGAATATTGTTTTGTGTGAATTATCTGTATAATGGACACTCTCTCAAATTCTAATCAAATTCTAAGTTGGTATCAGAACTGGTTTGGGCTGGGCTTGACTTCGTCACAAAAAGGCCTAGGAAGATGTAAGATTCATGAGAGCTAATTCCTTGTAAATATATAGGATTAGAGTGTATTAGTGTGTGTGTTTATATTGAATCGGTTGCTGCATCAAGACTGGTGTAGCTGCTACCTTAAGAATCGCCTGCTAATTGCTTGAGGAGATCGTTGTGAAACAAGAGATTTGCTAGATCTGAAAGGAGCCTGCACCAAAGCCACAACAAATTTGAGCCACCGATCGCTTCATTCAACAAATATCTGTTGCAGATCATTGTATGGTTGTAAATGCCAACAGAAGATGTCGGTTGTGGTATAGCATCGCTGGAACCATTCTTTGAGCGCTCACGAGTAAAGAAAATACAGCTGATTGTTCTCTTGTTCGTTATCCACATTACCTATGGAAATCAGGTGGCAGAGAGCCGTGACTTGAAGCCTATGCTTTTGCATTTGAGAATCAAAATGGCCAGACCTCATCGCTCCAAGCGAAGCGTCACTTTCAGGTTACATTTATGTAATATTTTATGTGAGCTTGTAAAGGTCATTGGTAGGATTAACTTCTGGATACGTTCAGTATCTAGAGTACTCTCCTAGATCGTGTTGGATTCAGTGAGCTGTGTGTTAGATTCAGTGAGCTATGCGTTCAAGAGATGGAAGTACCTCCATAGATATACCCAGTTACTACTTCTTTGTCAAACTCAGTGAGCTATTTATTTTGGCATAGTAAAGTATTCAATATTGTTATTCACTACAAATACTTTATTGATGGTCAGAATCGGTTGCATTTTAAATGAGTCAAGTGGGAAGCTCAAAGTTGTGGAGAAGAAAGAGCGTAAACGGGAGATTTCAGAGTGGGTGTAAGTGCTGATGAACACTAGTCAAACAAGATTCAGTATTGTATTTTCTGTTTTTCAATTATGTTTTGTAATGTAAGCATTAAAAGGGAGTGTTAGAGATAATGCTTTCATTAATGCATGTAGATTTGGTTTGAGATTTGTTAGGATTGTTGGAGATGGTTGAAATATTCTTTCAACGTATCTTTCCAAGATTGAAATAAGTTAGATGTGATAACACTTATATAACTATGTTGTATTTGGGTTTGAAACTAATATATAGGAATATTGTTTTGTGTGAATTATCTTATAATGGATGCTCTCTCAGATTCTAAGTTAATTATGGTCAAAAAGTCACATGCAAGTTGGAGGGGATTTGTTTGCCTATGATTCACAAGCGACCACATAATTTGTAAGTTCTGAAAATATATTAATACACTTTTTCTTTGCAAAAATGTCCTCAGATAAGGTGGTAAATATCATAAATTGCTATGGGCCCTACAACAACAGGGAAACTTTCTGGAATTCGGCCTGTTCGGGTCATCTCTTGGCTTTGGACAATTTGATTCTTGCAGGAGACTTGAATTTTTCATGGGGTGCTGAGGAAATCTGGGTTAGTACGGCCTGAAGGGACCCTCTGGAGAATTACTTCAAAAACCTTTTCTCTACATACTCCTTGATTGATGTGGAACCTAGGCCATTATCCCCAACGTGGTCTAATGGACGGCTAGATGAGCATTTGATTTCTAAAAGGCTAGATCGATTTATGTTGTCAGAGCCTCTTTTGAGATCGTTTCATACTTATAGATCATGGTGCTTGCAGACTCATATCAGTGATCATACCCCAATCATTCTGCAATTTGAAATCGATGCTATGCACCGGATATATCCATTCAAATTCAATTTTGTTTGGTTAAATGACTCTGATTTTGATGTTGGTGTCCGAACTCTATGGACAGATTCAGATGTCTTGGGGGAGCGGTCGGCTATGGACAAGTTGGTTGTCAAGTTAAGGTCCCTAAAAGAATTTACTATGAAATGGGAACGCTCCAGAAAAGATGAACAGTCCATTGAACTACATGCCCTGGAGTTAGAAATTGGTGCTTTTCGGGATCTATCTCTGAGAGGGGGAATCTCTCCTTCTGATCATTCTCGCCTTACTATGCTGGAGGAAAGAAAACTAAAAATTCTTCACATTCAAGAGGAATCCTGGCGTTTAAAGAGTCGGGCTATCTGGCTCAAGGCTGGTGATTTGAACACAAAATTCTTTCATCGGTATGCTGATGGTCGCAGAATACAAAACAACATTTGGGATCTGAATGATCATGATGGGCGACGGATTCGTGGGGACGACAATTTGATGTCTGAGGCTTCGTGTCATTTTCTTGACTACTATACTGACCCTAAAACTACTTCCCTTCCAGAACAGTTTAAACTCATTAAGGAATATCCTCGGATGTTCACAGATGCGGAGGGGGACAAAATTTTTGAGACTATCTCCTGCATAGAGATTCAGAACACTCTTCGAGTTATAGCTAAGGATAAATCTCCTGGGCCGGATGGGTGGATGGTGGAGCTATTCTTACATTTTTTTGATGTTATGGGAAACGACCTGAGGGAAGCAGTTGATGAATCACGATCCATGGGATTGGTCTCTGGGGCACTAAATTTCACTTATCTGGCACTGATACCTAAATCTACATATCCTGAGAGTTTTGATGATTTCCGTCCGATTGCTTTGTGCAATATTGTTTATAAGATTATATCTAAGGTTATTGCTCAACGTATCAAGCCGTTTTTGTCCACATTCATTTCTATGGAACAATATGGCTTTCTGGAGGGGAGGCAGATACACGATGCCATTGGAGTGGCTCAGGAGGTTTTTCATAGTATTTCCCAGAAAAAGATAGAGGCACTCATTCTTCAACTTGACCTGGTAAAAGCCTACGATCGTGTCAACTGGACTTTTCTTAAGTTGATTCTGATTCAAATTGGCCTTCTGTGGAAGGTTATGAAGTGGATCATGGCCTGTGTTACTACGGTCAACTATGTAGTGCTTATTAATGGCCAGCCAACGGATTTCTTCAAAGCGTCCAGGGGTCTCCGTCAGGGATGCCCTCTTTCTCCCCTCTTGCTCCTGTTGATCATTGAGGGGTTGAGTCTCTCAATTCACAAAGCAAAATCCGAGGGCTCCCTTATTGGTATAAAAATCTCTGCTGAAGTTTCTGTTACACATTCGTTGTTCATGGATGATGTGATGTTATTCGGGTTGGGCATTTTGGCGGAATGGTTACAGTATAAGAGAATTCTTGACCTCTTCTGCTGTGTTACTGGTATGCTCATTAGCATGGTGAAATCATTATTCCTGAAAAACTCTCTCGAGGAAAACGTGGAACAGGATGTCAGGGATTTTCTTCCTTTGCAATTTAAAGAGCTTACTGATGGCATCAAATATCTCGGCTTCTTCCTCAAACCTACAAATTATAGAACTAACGAATGGCTATGGTTTGTTAAACGCTTTGATTGTCGCATTAGCCATTGGAGCTTGAGATATCTTTCTCTGGGAGGTCGGATTACTTTGGCTAAGTCTGTTCTACAGAACATGGGAGTATACTGGTTCTCCCTTTGCAAAATCCTGTCTTCTATTATGCACATTCTTCGAGCAAAATTCTTCCGATTTATATGGTCTAGTGGGGGTGAAAAGAACAGATTTCATCTGATAAATTGGAAATGCATAGCAAAACCATATTGCCTTGGCGGCTGGAATATTAAGAATTTGGAATTGTTTGTGACTGCACTTCATGCGAAGAGCCTGTGGCGAGTTTTATTTAATAACTCAATGTGGGGCTGTATCACTCGGTCCAAATATCTTAAAAAGATTACGGTCTCGTCCTGGTTCTGGCTTGATAGGCATATATTAAACGGCACCTCAAATATTTGGCGCGGGCTTATGGGTGCTTATTCTGTTGTGGCAAAGTGGCTCTCTTGGATCCCGGGCAATGGCCGGGATATCAGACTCGGTTTGGATCCTGTCATGGGGACTGCGCCCATGTTTCGCTTCTCACCTGAACTACTTGCGCACCTACGGGCTCGTGGGCTCTGCAACCTGTCCCACGCTGTTGCGTTCAATAATGAGGGGTGGATCACTGCTCGACAACTTGGAATACAGAGGGGAATGGGTAAAGAATGGTCGGACTTCACCTTGCTCCTCAGACAGGCAAACATTCATCTCGGCGATTCTCCGGACAGACTGTTTTGGTCTTGGGATGTTGCACGTGGAATGGTTACATCGAAACTTGCATATGATTCATTATTTGCTGACTGTAAACTGAAGGAGATATGGTGGCACTCTCAGATCTGGAAGCTAGCGCTTCCTCCGCGGATTAGCTGTTTTATATGGTTGGCTTTGGGAAACAAAATTCTTACCTGGGATAACCTCTGTCGTCGTGGCTTCAACGGACCTGGTTGGTGTCCTTTATGCTGCACTCATGAGGAATCGGTTGACCATCTGTTCTCGTCGTGTCCTGTTTGGAGGGAGCTCTGGAAGCTCACTGTAAATTCAATTGGGATATCTATTGTTTGGCACTCGGTCTCGTTACTGGATAGTTTTGGAAAATGGCTCTGTGATTCCCATCATGCTCGCTGGCTTGAACTTCCTTGTTTTTTGATGTGGGAGTTATGGAAAATGCGTAACCGCCTTGTTTTTGAGGGGACTGCTACTAATCTGAATTGGTTAAGCGGTCGTATCATTGCTTCTTTTATGGAGTGTAATGCTGGCTCTGTTCTTTCGGGTGGCAAGAATGTTACTTCTGGTAAGCTTCCCGGTTATCGCATGGCTCCTCCTGTTTTAATGTACACTTGTGGGTTCTTTGACGGGGCTGCGGCTGGGGGGGTTGGTGGTTGTGGGGCGGGTGTGGTGCTCCATCTAAACACCTCTGTTTCATACCGATTACTTTTAAATTTGGGTCCTGGTTCTAATACTCGCAGTGAATTATGTGCACTCTGACTCCTTTTATACTTTGCTCGGCGAATACAGGTTTCATATATTGTTGTTCTGGGCGACTCTTCATCGATTATATCTTGGGCTTTGGGGTCATCCTCATTGAATGTTTTGATACTTACTGAATGGATGGCTGCTGTTAGGAAATACATTAGTGAATTTCAGCATATTCACTTTGCCCATGTTTTCCGCGAGATGAATATGGAGGTAGACTTACTTTCCAAGCGGGCTCTGACTTCTCTGTCGGGCTTTATATTGTGGGAGGAATGGCATGAGGACCTTCTTTCTACTCAGGGCATGATTGACCTGCTTTGGAGCTGACATATGTTTTGGGTCTGTTTGGGATTTTTTGGTATTATTTCTCACATGTATATATTCGGATATTTTATGCAGGTACTTAGTTTCCTTTCTCCAACTACTTGTTGGACTTTTGATCCGGTTCGGTTATGCGGCTCTATTTGGTTTTATAGACTCATATGTCGAGGCCTCTGGCTGTTTTGGAATTTTTTGGGAGGATATATCATGTATTTATGTATTGACATCTTGATACTATGCTACTTATGGTCTGATACTCTTTGGTCATGCAGTTGGTGAGTATGTCCCAACTGGATGATTCCTTTTATTGGTTTGCATGGGATGTTATGGCTCCTAGTAGATGTGATGTGTTTGGGGACACATGTGCCCGTATGTTTCATGGGGTTCTTGTGCCCGTATATTTGGGGCTTTTGATGCCCATATGGTTTATGATCTTTTGGTTAGAAGACCTGATGTAATGTTCCTATTTACTATTTCGCTTTATTAATAGTAAGATATATTTATGTGTGGAAAAAAAAAAGTGAGGTTAAGTGTTTTTTAGGTTCATATCTTTAGGTGAATGCTGGTGTAATACTCAGTGGAGTTTATAGTAAGATCTTATATATTTACAACTTGTGAAACCAAGATGATAATTTTTGTGCCACTATTAAAAATATATTTCTGAGGAATATCTTCACCTGTAATGCTCAATAGGAGTTTATAGTAAGATCTTATATATTTACATCTGGTGAACGCAAGATGATAATTTTTGTGCAGGAGTTGAAAATATATTAATATAGTCTTTCTTTGCAATATTCTCCTTCACTTTCGATAGTCAATCTTTGCAATATTCTCCTTCTTCACTTTCGCTTCAATAGGTAAGGTTAATTGCTTTTGATGAATATCTTTTGGTGAAGGCTCCTATAATACTATATAGGAATTTATAGTAAGATCTTATATATTTACATCTTGTGAGCTTAGGGTGATAACTTTTGTGCAAGAGTTGGATGTCTTGTGTGAGGATGATTCATAAGGGATCACATGGACCTTTAGCCATTGAAAATATATAATCTTAGTTTTCTGTTCAATATTCTCCTCCTTACTTTCTCTTTGTTGAGTGATAGGTCCTCTTTTTAGTCATTGAAAATATATAATCTTAGTTTTCTGTTCAATACTCTCCTCCTTACTTTCTCTTTGTTGAGTGATAGGTCCTCTTTTTAGTCATTGAAAATATATAATGTTAGTTTTCTGTTCAATATTCTCCTCCTTACTTTCTCTTTGTTGAGTGATAGGTTCTCTCTTTAGTTGAAGGCTTTCCTTAGTCATTATATGTGGCTTTTCCAAACATACCATTGAAAGAAAAATGCTATAGAAATTTTGTGACAGTAGTTCTGAAATTTACTCCGTTTTATAGAGCGTTACTTATCGTTTGTATAATCTATGGAACGTAGTGCGAAGAGATATTCATAAAAACCATGGTTAGGAAAACGCTTTTCATAAAAACCAGGTTTAAAAAGAAGCGCAAAGGATTTATGAAGATCGAGACATTGGATTTCTATTGTCTGCTTTTGTAGTAGAGTTGGGTATTTGAAATGAGAGAGCAGATATATGATATCGTAATGCTTTTTATTATCACAGAATTTGCAAAAACTACATCAATATCTACATAAGGAAAACTTGGGCTGATATCTGGGCTCTAGGATTTCGTGAGCTTTTCGTTTTCCCATATATCAGGCAGGCAGTTCAGAATTGCCAAAATGGAGCTCCCTGTTATGGGAAAGCCAAGCTTGGTTGAAAACAAAGCTCTTGATTTCTGTAAAATCAAGCAAAACTGAATAAAAGGCTTGTGATATGGATTTAGTTTCTACTTTCTACCCATAATTGGCTTGATGTTTTCCTCTCCATGAATGCAAAATTTTATTTATTTGCACTAGCGTATTCAACATTGACTTCGCATTAAAACCTAGTGACGACAGCTTCAAGGCTAGAAGAAAACTCTACCGCGCTCAACACCAGACAAATCTCAATATGGGATGAGTTGCATGAGTAACTTATATCAATTCCCTGACCCTGATGCTTCCTTTAAAGGTAATTCTATAGCCTCCTATGAGAGACATTAATGAGCTTATCAAGATTCTTCAAATCCTCCACACTGATTCCATCTACTGATATACAGAAATCATGTGAACGGTGTGACAGCCTACATTTTTCCTTTTCATTTTCTTCCAAAAGAGATTTCAGCACCCTCAAATCATATGGTGGATTTCGAAAACCTAGTTACGGCGCTTGAAAGAGACTTTCTTTATAATTGAACGTTTGATCGAATTGATCACTGCACTTGTAGATGCAATTTTTGAATTTGAGGATTCATTCTGTTCGGTAGTACGGGTGCTGCTTCTGCTGGTCTTGGCGTATTGAATTGGATCAGCGACTTTGTCGATTCTGCAAAGTTCTTCGTTTAAGAAGTGGGCATCTTTTCTCTTTGATTTTATTGCTGCAAGAACTTCCTCTCGATCTACAATTCCAACAACAGTCACCTTCTGATTCGTGAAGTCTGCTTCTACTGAATACAGCCCTGTAAAACAAAACATTAAAAACAATATCATTTGTATTTTTAGGTTTGCTAGATATTTTTTGCATAGTCATACATTAGAGTATATAACACTAAAACACAATATAATAACACAGATAGGTGTTTATATTTTAGAATTGGGAGGACTACTATCTATGCTTTTCCCTAATTCATGCATAGATAATAGATATACAACCTATTTAATTAAAGAAGGTAACAAGTAGTTGAGTTATAGAGAATAATAAGTGATTACAATTAAGCATGGAAGATAAATAACAGATAACTTCTTCAAAACACTTAACTTGTGACCTATCTATATTTACCACCATAAATTAAGTGGCTGTGCTAATTTGTGTATATAGATTATTTATATTTGCATAGGCAAAGACAATACAACAATGGTAAATATGTTCAATAAAACAGTAGCCATATGATGATGTAAACTGGGGATGGGTGTTCATTGTGGTGACTGTCAGATAATCCACATATACCCATCAGTTGCAGAAGGCGTTTTTAGAATGTCTTTTAAGAGCTGGTTCTTCTGTGTTTCAGAAAGGTTTACATTTGGAAAGATTTGATAGATCTTTTTAAGACTAGACGGGATGGGTGTTCATTGTGGTGACTGTGAGATAATCCACATATACCCATCAGTTGCAGAAGGCGTTTTTAGAATGTCTTTTAAGAGTTGATTCTTGTGTGTTTTAGAAAGGTTTACATTTAGAGAGATTTGATAGGTCTTTTTAAGACTAGATGACTTTTGATAGATTGATCTCTTTACTACCAAAATTCTTTACTACCAATAAATTCAAGGTTAAGATCCTTGAAACATTAGGTTTTAGTGCCATTTGACATCATTGTGGTGCAGAGTAGATAGCCCAGCCATCAATTGCAAGGATCTTTGAGAATGGTATAAAGGTCTTTCTCGTGCTGAAAGCAGGCTACACTTCATTGACACAGAGAGCTAACTCTTAAACAGACCTTGGTTTTAGGGAAAATCTCTGTATGAGACCCCTTTTGTCAAAGGATTTGATTGATATTGTTGTGAGATATGTAATTCCATATATAATAATGGTTTTTATTATTGTATAGATATACATTAGAGCACAAAATAATTATACAGATAGGTATTTATATCTTAGAATTTGAGAGGGCTACTATTTATGCTTTTCTATAACTCATGCATAGATAATAGATATATAACTTATTTAATTAAAGAAGGTAACAAGTAGCTGAGTCATGAAGAATAATAGTTGATTACAATTAAGCATCCTGAACAAATAACAGATAACTTCTTCAAAGCACTCAACTTGCACTTAACTTGTGACCTATCTGTGTTCACTGACCACAAGTTAAGTGGCTGTGCTATTTTGTACATATAAGTTATTTGTATTTACATAAACAAGGACAATGCAACAGTCTTAAACATGTTCAATAAAACAGTTGCCAACCTGTTCTTGGTTGAATGGTAAACTGGGGATGGGTGTTCATTGTGGTTCCTGTCAGATAATCCACATATACCCATCAGTTGCAGAAGGCGTTTTCAGAAGGCCTTTTAAGAGCTGATTCTTGTGTGTTTCAAAAAGGTTTACATTTGGAGAGATTTGATAGATCTCTTTAAGACTAGACCGCTTTTGTTAGGTTGATCTCTTTACTACCAATAAATTGAAGGTTAAGATCTTTGAAACATTAGGTCTTAGTTCAATTTGACATCATAAATTGAAGGTTAAGATCCTTGAAACATTAGGTCTTAGTTCAAATTGACATCATTTTGGTGCATAGTAGCTAGATAGCCCACCCATCAATTGCAGAGGATCTTTGAGAGTGGTATAAGGATCTTTCTCGTGCTGAAAGCAGACTACACTTCATTGACACATAGAGCTAACTGTTAAACAGACCTTGGTTTCAAGGTATGAGACCCCTTCTGTCAAAGGATTTGATTGATATTGTTGTGAGATAAGGACTTCCATCGGTGCATGGATTTGATTTCTGATTAACTATTAAACCTTCTAAATTTATATATATAAACTACAAGGACAAGAAACAGAAAAAATATGTCAACAAAACCAATGTGTATAACCATAACAAAAAAGCAAAGAAAAAATAGCTGACCACATCCACATCAACAGCACGAGGGATCTTTGGAGAGTGGTGTAGGGCAGCTCTTTTTAAGTATTGTAAGCAGACTTCATTACAGTATTCCTACACAGTGATAATTTAAACATAGTTTGGCAGGAAAAAAATGATAGAATGACGGCAATACCTTTTATGTGGGAGAGAGCGTTTCGGATCTTCCGCTCACAGCCAGTAGAATACAGTGGTACTCTCATATCCACCCGTTGCGGGGTGATATTCTGCAACCATCGTTTCAGACAACAATCTACGTAAAACATGGCTTCTCAAAGTCAATCCACACTCATTTTGATGCACTAACTGCAGCAGATATGATACTAGTTATTAAGTAATGAATTCCTTACCTTTACGGCCTGCGTTACAAGAACAAGTTGCAGGTTCGACATTGTATTTCTACAGTTGGAATATGTTTGATCTTCGAGCCGTCTGAATAGTAGAAAGCCTTATAAAGCTTCCCGCACAAGTGACTGACTGTAGAGGTTTTGGAGTGAGTTACATATATATACTTGGGCACACTAAAACGTCTACAGCTTGGAATCTGAATAATTGAAAGAAAGCAGATACAGAGGGAGTGGCTTCCAGTAAAGTTAATGGGAATGATGGACGAGGAAGGACAGAGCATCTGACACTATTATTAAAGAAAAGTTGGTAAAGAGAAGATTAAAGAGATGCAGAGGCAACTTTGGTGATCGAGATTGGACGGAAAGATAGTGGAGGTGGAAAGAGACTTTAGTTGAAGATGCGTGTTGGGCCTTTTTCTTTTACTATGAGGCCGAAGGCGTCAATCCAGGGATCTAGGGCTTTATCCACTGACAAATAATAAAGAATTGAAACACATCAAGCGAAAATAATTTTGCTCATGGTAAAGGGACAATGGCACCATGGCCCTTTACATTACTTAACTTACTTTAATAGTGCTCATGATAAATCTGTAATATTTTATGCATAAAAGTACTACACAAGTCATTTGATGATGTGTACAAAATTTAAATGTTTATCCTCGTTCTACTTTATTGGTCATATTTGAAACATATAATAATTATTTGGGTGGAAGGGGATGGAGAGGACATTGTGTATACAAAGTTTAAATGCTTATCCTGTTTCAACTTTATTGATCATATATGAAATATATAGTAATTCTTTGGGTTAAAGGGATCGAGAGGACACTAAAGACATTGGGTTATTGGGTTAAAGGGGATCAAGAGTACGAGTGTAAAAATTTGACGTGTGAATTTTAATTCCACAAGTTATTAATATGTATATCCTAAGTTTATATATATATATATTTATATTTTTTTTTATAATATGGAAATTTTAATTTTGTTATGATATGATTGGTTGTCTCTCTTTATTAGATAAACTTGATTAGATCATTGTTTTTTTTGGGTGGCATATATATATATATATATATATATATATATTTCTATTTCTAATATGGAATTTTTTATTTTGTCATGGTGTGGTTGGTTTTCTTCCTTTGTGAAGTAAACTTGACTTGGTCATGGCTTTTTGGACCCATGGTATTTGGTGGCCCATGGTAATGGCCCAATGTATTGCTTGTGAAGAATCTTATTTAAAGGTTTTGATGATAAACCGTCTTTGTCATTATGTGTGTGTTTGGTTTAATTAATAAATTTTTTTATTATTATATTGTTGTAAAACTTTTTATTTTTGTATTATATGAGGCAAGATATGAGAATTCAATGTTTCATTTAGTTATTATAAATGTTGTTTCAAAAAAATTCAACTATTATTATGACTCGTAAAATTAAGATTTAAATGTTAAATGAAAAGTAATGTTAAAATTAAAACGTCATATAAAAATATCTTGACATGCAAGATAGTAGTACATGAAATTTCAACACTGGAGAGGAGATTGAGGACATTGCATACTATTATGTTTAAGTTTGTGGATTTTTATTTACAGCTTAGGGTGGATAAAATATAAATACATAAGAAAATTATCTTTTAGGCTAAGATGTTAGAGATGAGTTATTGAAAGAATATTGAAGGATTTAAGGTCTAATAAAAATAAAAATACTTTTAATATATTTGAAAAGAATAATTATGACAAGATAATTTAAGCAATGAAGAAGTATTAGAAAATAAAGTAGTTAAGTAAAATATTTTTTAAAAGATTATTGCATTTATTAATATATATTGAGTAAACATGGTAAGATTAGTGAAGTATAGAGATGAAATAAGTAAATGATGGAATGGAAAATAACCATTAATATTATATTTAATATGTTTAATATAATTAAAGAGATGAATAATATTAATTATGATAATGTTGATAATGTTAATAATTAAATTATTTAAAACTAAAAATTGTCAATTAATATAATATATATAAAATATTAAGAAAAAGATAAATTTAAAATTTAAATAATATAAAAATTAAAATTAATCTAAAGTAATATGAAAAAAGAAAAATAAGATATAAAAACCTCATAAATAAAGCACTTATTTTCCTTAATTTATTTAAAAGGTATAAAATATAAATTAATAAAAAATAAAAATAAAGATGGAGGGATTTAAAAATTTAGTAAAATTGACCTTGAGTGAGTGTAGGAGCTTGAAAATAAATCTAATTATAATTTATTTATTTAAAAAGTATTATTTTCAAAAGGCCCTCACCATGTAGAGTTTGGATGTTCGGTTGGGAAATAATATGAGAAGAGTGATGCTTTGGATTTTTTTAATGTTTTTTAAAGAAGATTATCATTTTTTAGTATTATATTTTTTTAATTAAATGTTACAATACTCTATTTGTTATTGGATACTTTATTCTTAAGGGATTAAAACGAAGATGCTTGAGAAAGAAATGAATAAAGTGAGGTTGAATATAAGAGAATTGGAGAAATAGCCAACTTTGGTAGAAAACACAAAGAAAGGAGTTCAAATATATAAGTAATGAATAAAATAAAATAGTTAAAATAAATAATAATTAAAAATATAAAATAATATATAAATTAAGATGAAAGAGACACAAAAAGATAAAATATATTATTACCAATAATAATAAGATGGGGATTTAAAAGATTATTAGGAAATGTAATCCTCAAACTAAGAACACACCACATTAACCAAATAATTAAAGAGGATTGGGAATGAGATAATTACAACAAACCAACAATAATTGAAAGATAAGGGATTGTTGAAGGGCTTGTCAACACATTAGGTCCAAATTTAGTAGCTAGCAAATTTGAAATTAACAATTAATCTAATTTAAATTAGAAATAAATTATGTTTGATTTTACTTAAACTAAGAACAAACCACATTAACCAAATAATTAAAGAGGATTGGGAATAAGATAATTACAACAAACCAACAATAATTGAAAGATAAAGGATTGTTGAAGGGCTTGTCAACACAGTAGGTCCAAATTTAATAGCTAGCAAATTTGAAATTAACAATTAATCTAATTTAAATTAGAAATAAATTATGTTTGATTTTACTTAGAGACAAAGCTAAATCAAAATCACGACATATTGTAAAGTTCATTATATTTACACGATAATAACAAAAAAAAACTATTAATATCTAAAAACACAATAATAAAACATATTAAGTTAACTAGTTATCAATGGACAATAGATATATTATTCTTTTTTAACTGTAATGGATAATATTATATTGAAAAGCAAGCCAGGCCGAAGCTTAAACGACCTGAATACAATGATCCAAATATTCACAAAGCATCAAGTGATTTTGTAGAACTTTCTTCCTTTCTATAGACCTTACACATCCATCATGAATACATATACGCCTACCTATATGACACATTGCCAAAACTTGCTTCTGGGATGTTCCTATTGTAAAATGTAAGAAACAACTATTTCCATAATAATTTTTTTTTAAATGCAATTCCGAGAGTAGGTTCGAAATCCCGGAGGGACCAAGATTCGTTGCTCATCCGCCATAGATGCCAAGGGAGAGAATGCAATGCCAGAGCTACTAAGAAGGGACGACTGCCAGCAAAGGCGTTTCCACCTTTCCTTTAGGCGTAGAATCTTCTTCTCCCATTCGAGCCTCTCTATTTCATGTGACAGCTCCAACAACCTTCTTTGATGCCTTCCAAGCCATCGTTTGAAATCCCCATCCCTTCTTCGCTGTCTGCCAGACTGTTTCAAGGGAAATATGCGGGCCCTCCGGATTAAGGAATGAAGTGAGGAAAAGTGGTTTCCCCATTCAAGTTGAGGGAACCTTGAGGAAAGAAGCAACCCTTGTTTTCCATTATGTCCACTGTTTGATTTGAGCCATGCAAAATGTGGTAAATTTCAAATGTTGAGAAGCCTTGTAGAGTGTTACAGATCCTTTCTAGATTCTTATTCAAATTAACATTTCCGAACTGGTTCTCTGAGTTCAGAATTTTTATTAAGATTTGCGAGTCACCGAATATTTGAACATAATTAGAGCCATCATCCAGAGCAAACTGAAATCCTTTTAGAAGAGCTAGAGCTTATACTTGATTGTTGGTGTCGTGGCCTAGTCCCCAGCTAAAGCATGTTTCATGAGTTCCTCCATGGGAATAGATCACCCCACCTGCTCTAGGAGCTACGGGGTTCCCTTTGGAAGCTCCATCAAAGAACACTGTTTCTTTGTCTTTACTTCTCCACCAACCTTAAAAATCCAAGTCTGGGATTCTTAAGAGCCGGGATGAAAGGGAGGTTGGCCGAGTGAGTAGTTTTCCTCTTGTGAAGCGTTAAGGATCACATCCATCTTTTATCTTTAGATGTGCTTGATGTGTCTAGAGCTATTGCTTGATTGGCTATTGTCTCCAGGAGTACAGTTTTTTCTTTAGCAGCCACTTGCAATGGATTCAGGTCCTTGTGGTTAAAGATTTTGTTATTCCTTGCTACCCAAATTTTCCAACAGATAAATTTAGGAAGATTCAACCAGATATTTTCCTAGACAGGTTTGTTAGAAAAGGTAGAAGGATATCGATTTTTCCAGGGGGTGAAGAGTGGCACAATCAAGATCTGAGAAGGGGAGGGAATGTTTAAATATTGAAGAGAATAAGACCAAACATAGAGAGGAAAAGGGAAATCCACAAAGAGGTGATCAATGGTTTCTGACGCATTGCAACATAGAGGGCATCTATGAGGTCCTAAAATGCTACGTTTAACTAAATTTTCCCCTGTTAGTATTTTCCTATGCATTAACAACCACACAAAAAATTTGACTTTAGGGAGGCCAAAATAATTCTATATGTGCTTCCATAGAGAGGGGGTATGTATCGGTGCCCTACTAGCTTGGAGAGCTTTGAAGCCTTGTGTTGCTGAGTAAACTCTTGTTTTTCCCCAACCCCACTTGTCTTTTGCACGGAGATGTAGAGCAGTCAGACCATAAAGATTTGAACGGAGATCCTGAATTTGAGTAGAGAGTCGATCGGGAAGCTCAGGAAGGGACCAATCCAACCAATTCCTTGAGTCATCCCATAGAGAAATATATGCTAAACAGAGAATTGTAACCCACCTAGAATTTAACATTTTATGTTGTCGAAAACAATTATATTAAAAGTTATTGTAAAGTTTTATGTTGTTGACTAAGGATGGTCAAAGATGACTGTAATTGAATATTTTATTATTTTTATTAACAAAAGGAGAGACAAATGTCCAAAGGGACTGTTGAAGAGTGTTCATTGACCCACTAGGAGGAATGACAAGTGTGGAATGAAGAAGCTACAACTGTCAGAAACAACATTTACTTTCCAGCTAATGCAGGAGGCATCCTCCCTCAAAAAGTGGTCATGTTCCCAAAAGATAGGGAACATTGAGCAGGTGGCTCATTAATTACAAACCTGACCCAAAGACCTAGGCAACCAATATAACTATCGAATGAGGAGGAGGCTCACACACTAGATTTTGTAGATTTGCTACATACTAAAAAGTTAAGCACACAAAATAATTCGATGAGGGGAGAGCTGAAGTAGAGTTGTGGTCAAGTGACTAACAAGAACAGAAGTTGCAACATAGATATTCTACACATTGTCTTCATCCTGGTGGTTCAGTGAACAGGCTCGAGGGTTCCAGGGCAAGTGATTTGGTTGTGTTAGAAGCAGGTTGGGAGGAACAGTGACCTTTGGACTAGAAATATTGTATTGTATTCATGTTTAAAGGTGTGTTAGTAAGTCAATTTTGGTTGTAGAAAGAGTATGCAATAGATTATTTAAAATAAATATCACATAGATTAGTTACTTACAGTATATATATATATATATATATATATATACAAATGAAAAATTTGAATTTAAATGAGATTTCATTCGTAATACAGAGTATCTCTGTTAATCATATATTAACTAATATATGTAAAATTCATACTATATCTATAGATAGTATTTATATAAATATACAATTAACCTAGAATTCGAGAAGACACTATTGAAGCTACATAACATCTTCCACATAGTACAGTAATACCAAATTACTAAATAAATTCTATTAAGAACATAAATATCATTTAAACATAGTTAGAGTATAGGTCTGTATCGAATCCATGTAAAGGATCATTATTCACCTCTTCCAATCCAATTGTAATAAACCAAATTATATTGCAACACTAACCAAGCATATGAGAGCTTGTTAATACAAAACAAAAAAACCACAGAGCCAATGTCGGCTAGTTGAACAAAACATCCTTTTTAACACATACATAATATACACTATCTGTAGTTAGGGATTCACCCTGATTTCAAAAGAAATCTCTTTTAAAATAGAAATAACAAACTAAGTTAAATAGAGCCATTACCGGTAAGAATCAACTATTCATCGAATTAACCGAGCACACAGTTGTGCTTTGGTCTTTGCCGAAAATTATTAAGACAAATTCCTTTACTTATTATAATAAACAAAACCATAAATACAAATACCAAATTGCGTGAATGGAGTCAAAACGCTATTACAGTCACATTGGAACCTTGAAGAAATAACAATAGAAATACATATAATAGAAAACAAAATTTCCCATATAAGTGTCGAATGGTCAAATTGGAATTCTGTATTCATATAATAAAACCACCGACATAGTTGGGTGAAACCCCAACAAAAGGGCATTTAGTCCAGAAGTATTTACATTACAACAATGTTGTACAGGGTTGCCATTATGGCTTACAAATAAACAAACTAACCCTAATAGACCAAATAGTGGCATCAAAACAACAACTTAATTTTTACAAGTTGAATGGGCCGAACTCGCCACATTATAGCATAACCAGAAAACAACTAAGACCCTGTGCTAAGGAAAACCACATCTTATAGAGGAAACACAGTGAACAGGATGTTCCAGCAAGGCCGAAGGCTTACCACGGCAGTTCCAAACCCTTGAGCTTTCCTCTTCTTCTTCCAAACTCTTAATACATGACCCGAGAACTCAGAGGAAACTCAAAAACTTCTGTCAGTACACACAAAAAACACACTACATTATAAACTTTTCATTAAAGAAAATATTTTTAAAAATTGCACAATAGATTTAGGCACAATGAGTTTACCTCTGCGTTAACCATGGTGGACCAGAATCTATCCTCTGCATGGATTGGAAATTAGTGGAGTTTCTCCATAGCCATGGCGACCGAGATCTTTGCTCACCTCCACAAAGCAAAAGAACAAAAGATTATCAATGCAACCCTTTTGAAGTTAGAGTTTAGTGTTTTTCGCCAATGTGGAGCCAAGTTGGCAAGCGTTCACGTGGTCCCTTAAAACCTCCAGCTATTTTCCACTTAAAATGAAATACTTACTACTTTTCTATAGTTGCATGCATACATTTTAAACTTTGAATTAATTCCATCAAACCCTTAGCTAGGATTTCGATCTCCTAGTTACTTTCACATGTTTTAACCTTGGAATAATGCCTTCAAGTTGCTAGTCAGGACATCCACTTTTCCCTATAGTTGGTGGTCACGCTTAACATTTTTGATGCATTAAAAACTCTTAGATAGGGTATCAAATCACTTTGGAAATTTAGTTTAACCTCCAATCCAAACTTTGGTAATATAAATCCTTACCTGGAAACATGTACAAGTATATCAACATGTATTAGCTTCACGAAAGCTAAGTAAGCCCAGGGTCATCACAAGAACACCCCTTCAAACAAAGAGAATGTAATAAGGATTTCAACATCAAAACTAAGAAACTTGTATACGATGATTTCAGGACATATGAACTAAATATCCGACAAATAAACATTGACTATGACATGATGAGAAAACAAACTAACATGCACTTCACAAAACAAGTAGAAATAGCCAGTGCAAGTTTACACTCCAACAGTTAACAAAATAAAGAAATAAATCTTAAGCAAATTTGTAGAGCTTAGTAGCAATAATACGATATACAAAAAAAAATTATGGATGGATTTTTAGAGTTGTTACATGTGGTATTAGAGCACGGTTACAAACACTAGGCCTGAAGATTGGCTCAACTCGCACGTTCCATATAAAATAGGAAAAAAAAATACTGACTTATGTTTAAATTGTTTCTGTATAGAAATAAAAATTTCTAATTTGCAGGAAATGGAAGGAGTAGAGGCATCTGTTGAAGATGGAACACATCACAATCATGAACAAGAAAATGTTAATAACGATAATATATGGGTGGAACTGAATAATGATAGAAATAATAACTCAATAGAATTACTCCAAACTGTGAGAGACTTAAAAGATGAAATACAAAATGTTAAGGAAGATAACGAAAGAATCCCGAGGGAACAAGAAGAATTAAATCATGTATTGCTGAGTAAATTGCATAATGAAGAGAAGGATAAAATGAAAGAACCCGAATCTGAATCTGGAACTATATCTTACAAGCGTAAAGGAAAAAAGTTAAAATTTTCTGATAATGAAAGTAATTCCTTCACAGAAAATAATGTTTAGCCACATAGAGAGAAATATAATTATTCCAGTGAAAGTAGTGACAATAGCCCTAAAAAGAGAAAATATAAACCTTATGAATAAATTTTAGGAGAGTTTAGAAAGATAAAACCACCAATGTTTAATGGTGAGATAGAAAAAGGGGAAGAAGCTGAGGCATGGCTTTCTAGAATGAAAAAGTATTTTCAAATCTATAATTATTCAGACAGACTAAAAGCAAAAATGGCTATATATAACTTAACTGGAAAATATGATATATGGTGGGAGGACATAAAAATAGTGAAAAATATTAAGGAAAAATATGTAACTTGGAGGACCTTTAAAAAATACTTTAAGAGAAAAATTTTGTCTGAACAATATTACTAAGAAAGGGCTAAGGAATTTTATGACGTGAAGTTAGGGTCAATGACTATGAAGGAACTAAGTAGTAAATTTTTAAGTTTACTATGATATGTACCTCATATCATTGATGAAAATTCCAAGATACAGAGGTTTCTAAGTTGTATACCTCTTATCTTTAAGGACATAATTGAATATGATAATCCAAAAACCCTTGAGGAAGCAATGAGGAAGGCTGATTTATGTTATGAACAAAGCATAAATAAAAGAGAAGGTGTACCTAACTGGAAGGTTAAAAGATCAAATAACTTTGAACAAAGAAGAAAGAACTTTAAGTTTAATAGAGATTTTGGAAATAGTTCTCGAAACTATCCTAAAAATAATTATCAAGGGACAAATTTTAAGAGTAATACACAACCGAATTTTACAACAGCAAAGAACATAGACATACCTAATACATATGTTAAAAACAATGAACAAAGAGAACCTGTAAAATGTTGGGATTATCAGGGACCTCATTATGCAAAGAACTGCCCTAATAGAAAGAGGAATTTCAGCAGCGGGCATACAGTACAGGAAGAAGCAAATGTTGGTGACATAACAAACAAGATGCCTGGAATTAATGCAGCTTTGGAGAATCGACAGGCTGATCACCAGACATCTATGGTTGAGATAGAAGGTATGATAAAGAAAAAACCAATTTCTATTTTGATAGATCCAAGTGCAAGCCTAATCTATGTGTCAACCTAGTATAGTACAAAGTTATAATTTTCATTTCAATAAGTGTGAAAATTCTTGGCTGGTACAGTTAGATACAGGAAATAACAGAAACATAGTTAGCTATGTTAAAGATTGTGAAATGTTTATGAGTCAATTCAAAACTCAAGTGAAATTGAATGTGTTACCTCTAGGATCATATGATGTTTTAATAGGTATGGATTGGCTGGAAAAACACATAGTATTTTTAAATTGTTTTGAGAAAACATTTACATGCTTAAATGAAAAAGGAGAAACTGTCATAGTGAAAGGAATTCCTAGGAAAGATTCTGTTAGACAGATTTCAACCTTACAAATGAAAAACTCAGTACTTTGAGGTTGTAAAGTTTTTTTGTACATGTAATGAATGATGAACACATGAATAAAGAAGATAAATTAAAATTTGAAGACATACCAATCTTAAAATAATTTTCAGATGTATTCCAGGAAGAGATCCCAGGATTACATCCAAAAATGGAATTGGATTTTACTATTGAGTTGGTACTTGGAGCTGTACCCATTTCAAAGGCCCCTTACCGGGTGAATATCCTAGAACTTAATGAATTAAAACTACAACTACAGGAGTTAATAGATAAAAATGATATAAGAAAGAGTGTATCTCCTTGGGGAGCACCTGTCATATTTGTTAAAAAGAAAGACGGTACCTTACGCTTGTGTATAGATTATCGTCAGTTAAACAAGATGACAATTAAAAACATATATCCATTGCCCCGCATAGATTATCTGTTTGATCAAGTACGTGGAGCAACGATATTCTCAAAGATAGACTTGAGATATGGATATCATCAAGTCAGAATTAAAGATGAAGAGATATTTAAAACTGCATTTAGAACCCGTTACGGGCATTATGAGTTTGTAGTTATGCCTTTTAGGCTAACAAATCCTCCATGAGCTTTTATGTGTTTAATGAACAAGGTCTTAAGTAAATATTTGGATAAATTCGTAATTGTATTCATCGATGACATATTGATTTATTCAAAAACAAAGGAAGAACATGATGAACATTTGTAGATAATATTACAAGTCCTAAGAGAACAAAAATTATACGCTAAATTTAATAAATGCAAATTCTTTAAATATAAGATAAAATATTTAGGTCATGTGATATCCAAAGAAGGAATATCAGTTGACCCGGATAAAATAAGAATGATAAATGAATGACCTATCCCTAAGGATGTAACGGATGTGCGATCATTCATGAGAATTACAAGTTTTTACCAAAAATTCATAGAAGGATTTTTGAGAATTGCGAATCCTATAACATCCTTACAAAAAAGGGAAAGAGATTTGTATGGGATTTAAAATGTGAAGAAAGCTTTTAAAAGTTAAAAAAATTATTAACTACCGCACCTATCTTAAAAATAGAAGATCCATACAAGGACTTTGTTTTATGCATTGACGCATGCAATGAGGGACTAGGTGGAGCTTTACTCAAGAAGGTCATGTAATAGCATATGAATCAAGAAAGTTAAAAATGCATTAAAAGAATTATGCTACTTACGATTTAGAGTTGGTTGCCGTAATCCATGCCTTGAAAATGTGGCGTTGTCATCTAATCGGTAGAATATTTCTACTAATGACCGACAACATAAGTTTAAAATATTTCTTTGATCAACAAAATCTAAATGCTAGGCAAGAAAGATGGTTAGCTTTCCTTAGCGAGTATGATTTTGAAATCAAACATATAAAAGGGAAGGAGAATAAGGTGGTTGATGCTTTAAGCAGAAACACAAGACTGAATTGTATAGCCATTGTTAGCAGCTACAAAACAGATCTGGAAGATAAGTTTGAAGATGGAGTAAAAATGGATAAAAATTATCAAAATTTAGGAGAAAAAGTTGCAGAAAATGAATTTGAAAAAATAAAAACAGGTTTCAGTTTTAATGAAAAAAGGTTTAATGATGTATAAGAATAGATTATGTGTACCTAATGTACCAGAAATTAAATTGTTGATTTTGAACGAAGTTCATAAGAGTCCTTACTCAGGACATCCCGGTTACCAAAAAATGATAACAATGCGAAGAAAAGATTATTTTTGGCCTAACATGAAGAATGAAGTGGCGGAATATATAGCTAGGTGTATTGAATGTTAGCAGGTTAAAGATAAGCATCAACACCCAGCAGTTCTATTGCAGCCATTACCAACCCCAGATTGGAAATGGGAAATTATCACTATAGAGTTTATAACACGACTGCCAAAAAATCAAAAGTGAAATGATTCTGTCATGGTAGTAGTAGACACGTTTAGCAAGGCAATTCACTTTATACCTATTAAATCTACTTATAAGGTTGCTATTATTGTCGATGTCTCTAAGAAAGAATTTTTTTGTTTGCATGGAATTCCTAAGATAATAATTTTTGATAGAGATTCTAAGTTTACTGGTAATTTCTGGAAGTCACTGTTTAAAGGATTGGACACTAAATTAAATTTCAGTACAGCTTATCATCCGCAAACGGATGGACAAACTGAAAGAGTAAATCAAGTTTTAGAATATATGCTTAGAATGTATGTTAGGGATCAACCAAACAAATGGAAGAATATTTGCACTTAGTATACTTTTCTTATAACAATCATTATGAAGCTTCTGCTAAACTTAGTCCTTTTGAAATACTGTATGGTCGGAAGTGTAATACTCCCATTTCATGGAGTAATCCAGTTGATAGATTAATGTTAGGACCTGAATTTTTGAAAGAAATGGAACTAAAGGTGAAGCAGATACAAAGAAATATGAAAATTGCACAAGATAGATAGAAGAGTCATGCAGACCTTAAAAGAACTCAGAAAGAATTCTAAGTAGGTGAGCATGTCTTTGTTAAGGTAAAACCTAGAAAAATCTCTTTTAAGTTGGGGAGTTGTGCTAAATTAGCACCCATGTATTATGGACCATTTGAGATATTTTCAAGAGTTGGACCAGTGGCTTACCAGTTAGATTTTCCACCTAATCTGAAAATACATAACGTATTTCATATTTCTATATTAAATAAATATGTACATGATTCTACTCATGTAACCGATTGGAATGTTATCTAGGTAGAACCAGAAGGAGATTTTCAGGTGGAACCAGATTGTATCCTCGACAGGAGAGAAATTTCTCTCTGGAATCTCACCATTGAACAGGTAAAGGTGCAATGGAAGCACCTTAGTCCAGATGACGCAACCTAGGAATTGGATAGTCATATGTAGGAAGCATATCCAATTTTGTTTCAGGAAGACTCAGAAGATACTTAAGCAACATCAAGGATGATGTTGAACTTAAGAGGGGGTGTTTATAACCCACATAGAACTTAACATTTTTTGTTGTGGAAAAACATTATCTTAAGAGTTATTGTAAAGTTTTATTTTGTTGACCAAGGATGGTCAAAGATGACTGCAATTGAATATTTTATTATTTTTATTATAAAAAGGAGAGACACATATCCAAAGGGATTGTTGAAGAGTTTTCACTGACCCACTAGGAGGAATGAGAAGTGTGAAATGAAGAAGCTATAGCTATCAGAAGCAACATTTACTTTCCAGCTGATGCGGGAGGCATCCTCCCTCAAAAAGTGGTCATGTTCCCAAAATATAGGGAACACTGAGTAGGTGGCTCATTAATTACAAAACTGACCCAAAGACCTAATCAAGCAATATAACCATCGAATGAGCAGGAGGCTCACACACTAGCTTTTGTGGATTTGTTGCATACTGAAAAGTTAAGTACACAAAAGAATTCGATGAGGGGAGATTTGAAGTAGAGTTGTGGTCAAGTGACTAACAAGAACAAAAGTTGCAGCATAGATATTATACACATTATATTTGTCCTGGCGGTTCAGTGAACAGGCTCGAGGGTTCTAGGGAAAGTGATTTGGCTGTGCTGGAAGTAGGTTGGGAGGAACAGTGACCTTTGGACTGTGTTGTCTCCTATTTTTTCTAGGTTCCTTACTGTTTCGTTTACTTATAAAATAAATGTTTATTTTCTGCTGATAGATAACTTATATTTGGTATGGGTTTATATATTGTTATTAGTAAACTATTGATCGATATCTAGGTTAGAAATATTGTATTGTATTCATGTTTAAAGGTGTGTTAGTAAGTTAATTTTGGTTACAACAAGAGTATGCAATAGATTATTTAAAATAAATATCGCATAGATTAGTTACTTACAGTATACATACATACATACATACATACACACATACATACATACATATATATATATATATACAAATGAAAGTTTTGAATTTAAATGAGATTTCATTCGAAATACAGAGTATCTTTGTTAATCATATATTAACTAATATATGTAAAATTCATACTATATCTATAGATATTATTTATATAAATATACAATTAACCTAGAATTCGATAAGACACTATTGAAGCTACAGAACATCTTCCACACAGTACAATAATACCAAATTACTAAATAAATTCTATTAAGAACATAAATATCATTTAAACATAGTTAGAGTATAGGTCTGTATCGAATCCATGTAAAGGACCATTATTCACCTCTTCCAATTGAACTGTAATAAACCAAATTATAAAGCAACACTCGCCAAGCATTTGAGTGCTTGTTAATACGAAACAATAAAACCACAGAGCCAATGTCGATTGGTTGAACAAAGCATCCTTTTTAACACATACAGAATATACACTATCTGTAGTTAGTGATTTGCCCAGATTTCGAAAGAAATCTCTTTTAAAATAGAAATAAAAAACTTAAGTTAAACAGAGCCATTACCGGCAAGAATCCACTATCAATCAAATTAACCGAGCACACAATTGTGCTTAGGGCTTTGCCGAAAATTATAAAGCAAATTCCTTTATTTATTATAATAAACAAAACCATAAATACAAATACCAGATTGCGTGAATGGGGTCAAAACACTATTACAGTCACATTGGAACCTTCAAGAAATAACAATGGAAATACATATAACCGAAAAAAAAGTTTCCCATATAAGTTTTGAATGGTCAAACTGGAACTCTATATTCATATAATAAAACCACCAACATAATTGGGCAAAAACCCAACAAAACGGAATTTAGTCCAGAAGTATTTACATTACAGGAATGTTGTAGAGGTTGCCATTATGGCTTCCAAATAAAAAAACTAACCCTAACAGACCAAATACTAGCAACAAAACAACAACTTCATTTTTACAAGTTGAATGGGTCGAACTTGCCACATTATAGCATAACCAGAAAACAACTAAGAACCTACGCTAACGAAAACCACATCTTATACAGGAAACATAGTGAACAGGATGTTCCAGGAAGGCCCAAGGCTTACCAGGGAAGTTCCAAACCCTGGATCTTTCCTCTTCTTCTTCCAAACTCTTCATACATGATCCGAGAACTTAGAGGAAACGCAAAAAGTCTTGTCAGCACACATCGAAAACACATTACATTATCAACTTTCCGTTAAAGAAAATATTTGAAAAATTTGCACAATAGATTTGGGCACAATGAGTTTACCTCTGCATTAACCATGGCGGACCAGAAGCTATCCTCTGCGTGGATTGGAAATTAGTCGAGTTTCTCCATAGCCATGGCGGCCGAGAGCTCTTCTCACCTCCACAAATAAAATGAACAAAATATTATCAATGTAACCCTTTCCAAGTTAGGGTTTAGGGTTTTTCGCCAACATGGAGCCAAGTTGGAAAGCCTTCATGTGGTCCCTTAAAACCTCCATCTATTTTACACTTAAAATCAAATAATTAGTACTTTTCTATAGTTGCATGCATACATTTTAAACTTCGAATTAATGCCATCAAACCCTTAGCTAGGATTTCGATCTCCTAGTTACTTTCACGTGTTTTAACCTTGGAATAATGCCTTCAAGCTGCTAGTCAGGACATCCACTTTTCCCTATAGTTGGTGGTCATGCTTAACACTTTTGATGAATTAAAAACTCTTAGCTAGGGTATGAAATCAGTTTGGAAATTTAGTTTAACCTACAACCCAACCTTTGGTAATATAAATCCTTACCTGAAAACATGTACATGTATTTCAACATGCATTTGCTTCACGAAATCTAAGTAAGCCCAAGGTCGTCACAAGAACGCCCCTTCAAACAAAGAGAATGTAATCAACATTTCAACATCAAAACTAAGAAATTGTTATACGATGATTTCGGGACGTCTGAACTAAATATCCGACAAATAAACATCGACAGTGACATGATGAGAAAACAAATTAACATGGACTTTGCAAAACAAGTAGAAATAGCTAGTGCAAGTTTATACTCCAACAGTTAAAAAAATAAAGAAATAAATGTTAAGAAAAAATTTAGAGCTTAGTAGCAATAATACGATATACAAAAAAAATTATGGATGGATTTTTAGAGTTGTTACAAGAATACCTCTTTGGGAGAGCCAATCCCTAATATTTGCAAGAGAATCTGAGCTTCCTAGAGAGGGAGGGCCAATAATTCTATTTGAGCAAAGCTGGGTTTTTGCACCATTTCCTGGGATGCGATACAAAAGTTTCTTAAAATACTCTACTCTTGCTCGGCATAGGTTCCATATTGCAGTGCCTTTGGTGATTCTTTTTTCTTGTAGATTTCTCAAAGGACCCCTGTGGAGATATTTTTTCCACATAATTTTATTAACTGGGTGAGCACAATTAGAGAACAAGTTCCATGAGATTTTCCCACCTAGGGCCAAATTTGCTAAACTTGGATCACTGATCTGGAGTCTTCCTTCTAAGATTGGCCTTTTAACTAAATTCTAACTAACTAAATGGAATTTATTTTGGTTCCCTTTTCCTCCTCTCCGGAGGAGTTCTTTGATTAGTCGAGAGATTTGATCCATGATAGACTTAGGTGCCAAGAGAATTGAATATTGATAGATGGAAAGAGAGGAGAGCAAAAATTTAATCAAGACGAGCTTTCCTACGTAGGTGAGCCAATGTCCTCCCCAATATACAATTTTTTCTTTGATCTTACTTATAACATCTAGCCAAAGAGAGGCCTTGGAATTTCCCAAAGTTAAAGGAAAACCAAGAAAATTATTTTTTCTCGGGAGGCATAGCTCAAGAAGCCCAATAAATGGGTGATTTGGAGGATTCTGTGTTGCTCTGTGTTCCAACCATAATTTTTTCTTTTCCTGTTGTTGACTAAAGCACCAGAAATCTGACAGTATTGTTGTATTATCTCTTTGAAGGAACCGACAATCTTTAAGGAGGCCCCTCCCCAAAAAAATGAATCATCAACAAAAAGGGCATGATTTAAGGAAGGGATTCCTTTTGCCAATTTTATTCCTGGGATTGTCCCTGATTATCTGCAAGCTGCCAACTTCTTGTTTAGTGAATATTCCATCAGAATGTAGAGAAATGGAGAGAGAGGACACCCTTGATGAATCCCTCTCGTGGCTTGAAAGAAATTTTTTGGTCTTCCATTTATTAAAAGGGAAATCCAAGGCTTATCAGTACAAGCTTTGACCATATATATGAATTCATTTCTAAACGCAAAGGAGAGAAGGACTTTGTAAAGATAAGAGAGTTTAACCTGATCAAAGGCATTTGCCATATCCAGTTTTATGAGCATTCCTTTTTCTTTTCGAAGGTTGCTGGAGTGAATTGATTCCTGTACTAAAATCACATTGTCCAAGACTTTTCTCCTTTAATGAAGCCTCCTTGTATAGTAGAGATCATCTTGCTGAGCAATGGTTTGATCCTATTTGCTAAATGTTGGAAATAATTTTATAAGAAGCATTGCAAAGCGATATAGGTATGAATCTAGAAAAGGAACCAGGATTAACTTCTTTGGGAATTAGGGCTAGGAAGGTAGAGTTAGTGCAACCTATGACTTCGGATTTATGATGAAATTCCCTAATCATTCTATAAAGATCAGATTTAATAACTGTCCAGCATGCTCTGTAGAAATGAATTGTAAATTCATCTGGGCCCGGGGCATTATCAGGATCCATAGACCAAATCACATTGACAATTTCTTGCTACGAGAAAGGTTTCGTAAGAGTATGATTGTCATCAGTGCTTACCATTGCAGGGATATGAGAGAGAAGATCAGATGTTGCCTCCTCATTTGAGTAGCTATCCTCCATGTACAAAGGCCGAAAGTGACCTTCTGCAGCTTCCTTGATTTTATCAAATCCTTTAATAATTTTCCCTTAGGGTGAAGAGATATTTGAAATATGGTTACGAGATTGTATGGATTTGGCTTGTCGATGAAGAAAGGAGGTGATACGATTAGCTTCATGTAACCAAAGGCTACGAGATTTCAGTCTCTAGTATTCTTCCTCTTGGCGAAAGGAACAGTAGGTGTTTATTTGAATTTTTTGCTCCTTCTCCATATCTGAGACATAAATTTCCTTTTCTTATAATTCCAATTGTAAGGAAGCCATCTTCTGGACTGCTTCCTTTCTATGGGAAGAAGGAGCCTTGGAATTGTTTTTAGCCCAATTCTTTAAAGCGAGTTTGGTGTCTATTAACTTTTGTTCTGAGACGAAGCTTGGGGATCCTATGACAGGAGTAGCCCAAGTCTTGGATACTATTTCCATAAATACTTCCCATTCAATCCAAAGGAGACTGAATTGAAAAGGGATGGGGCTAGGATCTTGCTCATCTTCCAACTGTAGTAATATTGGCTTATGATCCGAGGCTAACTTGGGAAGAAGTTTTGAAGAGATTATTTTACTTTTGAGAAAAATATGGCTCTTTATTAGGAAATGATCCAAGCGAGTTGCGATATGCGAAGACCCAATTCAGTTATTTGTCCAAGTGAACTGCCCCTTTTTGGACTTAATATTGAGTAGATCCCAAATATGGATTAGATATTCAACCAAAGGAAGTGTAGGATCTCTTCCACTAATGCCTCCTTTATTTTCTTTAGTTCCCAATACAATATTGAGATTCCTAGATATGATAATATTCGAAGGGGTATAGATCTCCAGGAAGTACGCAAGTGTGTTCCAAAAATATTTTTTTTTCATAGTGGTGAATAGGGACATATAGATTAAATAAGGCAATAGCTAATTTACTGTGAATGTGATGAAGCTCAGTGAAAATACAATGCTGAGTTGCAAAAGAACTTTCTAAGATGAACTTCTCTTATGACCACAAGGTTTCAAGTCCTCCTGACGATCCTCTTGCACTTGATACCTTTCCGACATTCTTTTTCCATTTAGATTTTCTTAAAGAGAGAAGAGTTTCCTCTTCTATTTTAGTCTCTTGGAGCATGAGGATATCTGGTGCTTCTATTTTGAGAAGATCCTTAACTGCATCATATTTCTAAGGATTCCCCAGTCCTCTACAATTCCAAGAGACCAGAATCATTATTTACCAGTGGAAGAAGGGGGTGGGCCTCCTTTTAGGGGCCTAGCCCTGGTATTTCTTCCATAATCCATCTCAATGGTACCTTGACTTCCTTGCATCTTTTTTCTTTCAGCTTCCTCTTCTCGTGCTTCCATGTTAGATTTATTGCCTACCCTCTTTGAAGATCTCTCAAAGGATTCTTCTTCTATAGAAATGGTCACTTCCAGCGGATTTTTTTATCATATCCGCGTATGAAGGCGAGGAAGAAGTTTATTTCAGAGAGGCAGTTTGGGTCATGATAGAAGTCCCCAAAAATTTCCCTTCCTCCTCTACCATTGTTTGTACCAGTTGTTCTACACCTTCTTATATGTTGTTTCAGGCTGTTCCTATGGTACACTAAGGACTTCAAAGGGGTTTTGTGGATATTCATCCCTAGGATGGGCCACAACTTTGTCGATTTGAGGCTTCACGATTGTGATCAATGCAATCCCAGAAGGGGTATCTTTCCCTTTATCCTGGTGGATGCTTTTGTTGTAAATGGTTTTTGAACCTGCTTCCATTGCGCTCCTTTAAGTTTTCCAACATATTTCTCTGTCTTTTTTTTACAGTGTCTGGAAAAATGACCATAGCCATGACAATTCCTACATTTGAAGGGGAGTTGTTCATAATCTAGTTCCCATATGTGAGACTAGTCTGCAACTGTTAAATTTATCGCTTCTGGGAACCCTATTTTGAGATCGACTTCCACGCATATTTGAGCACAATTGTATTGATACCTTCATTTGGCCATATCTATATATCTTCCCAAAGTGTTACCTATGTCCTCTAATGACTCCAAGTTCCAACAATGCAGAGGAAGTTGTGGAAGTCGAACCCAGATTAGGACTGCTGAAGGTACATTTTGAGTGGGGTCAAAATCTGGTGTCCACTTATTCAAGTATAACCCTTGAGGGCCCATAAAATATGGCCCATTTCGGAAAATGAGATCGCGATCTACTATGCTATCAAGAATGAATATGAAGTAGCCCTTCCCTACCAGGTGACTTTTGATTTATTCAGTGATAAGAGGTCTCCAGTTCCTCTCCACCCACTCTTCTATGGATTTTGGAGAAGGCCATATGCCCGTAAAATGTCCGATGAGACTTCTTTCCGATAAATTTAGGGCAGTCCTATAGGGACTTTCAGCTGGAAGAGAAATAGAAGGAATACTTGCCAATTTTTTCAAACTATTATGTTGGGTCAAGTTTGTTGATCTCTTCCCACATGCTACAACCAACTTCTTGAATGCAGTAATCTCAGGAGGAAGGGGAGGAGGATCCGATCCTAATCCAATCTCCATGGTGGTGGGAACCCTAAGCTGGAACGAAGACCCTTCACACTAGAAGCCTTTGCTTAGGTTAGCAGTCCACTTGGAGCTTATGTTTCTTATTTTTAGGGATAATAGATATATTATCAAACCAATAAAATATCATAATAATATAAGAATATTGCATAAAATAAAGCAAAACAAGTTCTATTAATCTGAAAAATGGCTTTGAGAAGATACCAAAATACTATTATTATCTAAAAACACAATATAAAACATATTAGGTTAACTAGTTGTCAATGGATAATAGATATATTATCAAAACCAATAAAATATCATAATAATATAAGAATATTGCATAAAATAAAATAAAAGAAGTTCTATTAATCCCTCTATTCTATTTAGTGTTATCCATTGACAAAGAGAAAAAATGGAACTTAAGAAAAATAGTTTCCTCTAGCTCCATCGATCATCCCCCTCCCTCTACATCAATATCATGCCCCTTTGATAAGCAATATGATCCTTATGCTTGTTGTACATTAGGTGAATCAATGTGATTTGATGCTTTTCATTAAATTGGAGATATGCTCGTGATTAGTTGTAACTATATCCTATTGCTAGTAGTCAAATCCCTTCTATTTCTGCTATTTTAGAGTGAGTTGACGAAATTGTTTTATCTTATTGAAACTGGGTTGAACCTTCCACAGAACTTGTATTCTTTCTGTTGAATTTTGCATATCAAGATAAACCCATTATATTAAAAATATAATTAACATATAAAGAAAGATAAATCAAATAAAATGAAACACAAAACTAAAATCAAAATGAAAAAGAAAACAAGAAACTTCATGACTCCATTTGAAAAGACAATGCAACTTGGATCCTTTGAATCTTGATCAATAAGCTGGTTCCACACAATTTGAAAGGATCGATGAAATAGTTTAAATCTTATCTCATTAATTGAAATTATGAGATAACTTTAAACCTTCGACCGAGATCGTTGCACACATAGTGTTCATTAAATACTTCAAAATTTGACGACAATATTTTGTTCTGGTGATTTCAGGTTCTCATGCACTGCCATCTGCATAGCTGATTCCTTTCTACTTTGATGTATTTGATCCAACTAAGTATTATACTAGCGTGCAATGCTTCATGATTTCCTTGTATATGTTAATAATTATATGGATAGGTGTTTATATATTAGAATTTGTGGTGGACTACCATCTATGCTTTTCCTAGATTGAAGGAGGATGAGACAAGTGGACCATCCAAATTGATTTTATAAATAATAAACAATTATAAAAAAATAAAAAAAATAAAACTGGTAGTTGATGCATGGATAACTTGTAGCTCATGCATAGATAACAAGTAGCTCATGCATGGGTAACATGTAGTGATAAATAAAGTCATTACAACTAATCATGGAGAACAAGTAACATATAACTTGTTCATGGCACTTAACTTGTGACCTATCGGCACACCGACCACAAGTTAAGTGGATTTGCTAGATATTGAATGTGCAAAATATTTTTCCATCAACAAACGCAAACCTATAGTATGCTATCTCTATGTTCCTTCATGATTTGATGCAATGAGCTGGTCATATTCAAGCAAACTGTTAAGAATTGTAATATCACTGGTCATGAGTGCATTAATTAGTTGAGTGATTACTTAGTTAGTTTGAGTAGGACAATTTGATGTCCCATAGTATTATCTGTGCCATGGTATTGAACCGCAGTATTGTTGTGATGTAATCCTATATATTCTTATGGTTAATAATGAGAAGGAAATGAATATGCCCAGTTGTGTTCCATTCTTTACTGTCTTATCATCTTTAACATGGTATCAGAGCTACATGGCCTGATCCATAACCGTTGATTTTGGGTAGGCCTTTTCAAATAGTGGAAAGCACACACACGAGATAGAAACACATCAGCATGGAGGAGCTTCCTCATAGCACTAGGGTCGTATCATTTTTATTTTTTCCTTTGAAAGCGCTGATGCACGTGTCCCTATCAGGAACTGCATCACCCTTCCACCGACACACCTTCTGCTCAGGAAAATTGCGTCGCCTACGCACTCTCTACACAGACTAACCGCGTCACTGGCGCACTTGTTTTTAGAGGAAAGTGCCGCAATCACTGTTCACTTACATGCATTTTTCCTGACGCACCATGTGACGCACTGTGCTAGTTATACAAGTTGCAACATTGTTTTTAAAAGATAGTCATAAAATATGGTTAGTACCATTATGAAGCAGATCTTGGGACCAATGTTGAACTACAACAACTATGAATTTTGGTCAATCAAGATGCGGATGTTTCTCCAACTCAACAAATGGTGGGATATGGTTTAAAATGATTTTAAAGAACCAGATGTAACCGCTCTGGATGTTATGCATAATGCTAAGAAGAAATCCTAGAACAAAATCTCACTACAAAATTGTTGATCCAGAGATGCATTGAGGAATTATTTTTCCCGCGGATCTCAATAGCCATCACCGCGTATCAAGCCTGGAATATTCTTGCATCTGCATACAAAGGTATAGACAGAGTCAAAACGGTAAGACTCCAAACCCTTCGACTTCAGTTTGAAATTCTTAAAATGAAGGAAATTGAAACTGTAGATCAGTTCATGACTTGGGTTTCAACTATTGTGACTCAATTTCAAACCTATGGAGAGGCCTTGGAACAAAAGATTGTTGTCCAAAATATTCTTAGATGTCTCACTAAAAATTTTGTTATGGTTGTTACTGCTATAGAAGAATCTAAAGATCTATCCAAATTTAACCTTGAAGAGTTAATAGGGTCCCTTCTATCCCATGAAGCTCGTCTCAGTCAAGAGGAAGAGTCTCTGTCAAATGCACTCAGTACTCATGCTTCCCTCAATATAGTTCGAGGTAGAGGAGGTAGAGGATGAGGCATAAGGGGAAGCATTTATCATCCTATAGAGGATATAACCGCCCATGTGAACTCATATCAATGTGACAACTCCCACAACTCTCAGAACCATAGGGGGAGAGGAAATATATGGACTAATAGGTCCAAAATTTAGTGGAACTATTGCAAGAAGTATGGCCACTATGAACAAGACTGCAGAAAGAAGCAAGCAGACCAGAATAGTGGCAGAGCCCATGTCTCCAATGGTGAAGAAAGCTCATTTGAAGTCATGTTTCTTTCATGTCAAGTAACTAAAGAAGAATATCATTCAGATGTATGGTCGCTGAACAATGGTTGCAACAATCATATGACAGGTAACAAATCGCTTTTGCTGATCTAGATCTGTCTGTCAATAAAAAAATCAAGCTTGGTGATCGTTATCTTGGTCCTACTTAAGGAAAAGGAATTGTTCTTGTTCTTACTAAACAAAATGAGAAGAATTTTATACATGTTGTATTATATGTTCCTAATTTGAAAGTCAATTTGACAGGTGTGGGTCAATTGATTCAGAACAAGTATGATGTTATTTTTATTGATACCTATTGTGTTGTTTATGACAAATCCCCTAGTAGAAGACTCTTAGCCAAAGTAGAAATGATCAATAATAGAATATTCCCACTCAATATCAGAAGTGCCATTCTTCCACCTTACTATTTCAAGTCTAGATGAAATCTGGTTGTGGCACTGTAAGTTTGGTCATCTACCCTTTCAGAGTCTTAGTCTTATGCAAAAACAATCCATGGTTAAGGGGTTACCAGTTTTGAATGGACAATCCAGTTCTTGTGAAGACTGTATCTTAGGGAAACATCAAAGGGACAATTTCCCCACTTCCACATCTCGAGACAAAGAACACCTTGAGTTATTTCACACAGATCTATGTGGACCCATGCAAACCCAATCCATAGGAGGTAGTCTTTATTTTATGACATTTATTGATGATTATATCAGGAAAGTATGGGTCTACTTTCTCAGACACAAATCACATCCCTTCTCCAAGTTTAAAGAATTCAAGGCATTAATTGAAAAGCATTCTGGTAAATCCATCAAAGTGCTTAGGTCAGATGGCAGAGGTGAAATGATTCACATGATTTTTCAGTTTTTGTAAAAAGAATGGCATCCAGTACCATTTCACTGCCAGATACACTCCACAACAAAATGGAGTTGTTGAACGGAAGAACCAGACCATTATGAACATGGCCCGAAGTATGTTGTCATATAAGAAACTATTAGATTATTATTGGGATGAAGTTGTTGCATGTTTAATTTATTTATTGAACAGATCTCCCACAATGAGTATAAAAGACAAGATTCCTAAAGAAGCTTGGAGTGGCACTAAGATTAATGTCTCACATATCAGAGTCTTTCGATGTGTGGCATTTGCACACATACCTGATGAATTAAGAAAAAATTTGGACAAAAAGAGTGAAAAATACATCTTCACTGGTTACAGTGATCATAAAAATTCCTACAAGCTGTATAATCCCATCACCAAGAAGGTTGCGGTGAGAAGAAATGTCAAGTTTATTGAAGACACATGCTAGAGTGATCTACCAGATATTCATCAGAAATAAAGTCTAGTTCCACTAGATCTACCACTCAGAATTCCAATATTGGAGGTATCGCAACAACAAAAAGAAGCAACATCAGCAGACAGTCCACCACATAGAACAAGAAGTTTGAGGGAGTTATATGAGCAGAATCTTGTTATTGATGAGCAATTACAATATGCTATATTTTCCTATCAGCCCACATGTTTTGATGAAGAAGTAAAGGATGCACAGTGGTTACAATCAATGAATGAAGAAATTTATTCTATAGAAAGAAATCAAACTTGGGATCTTGTTGATCTCCCACTAGAAAAAAAAAAAGTAGTATAGGAGCCAAATGGGTCTATAAGACCAAAGTAAATGAAAAAGCACAGATAGAGAATCATAAATCCAGGTTGGTTGCAAAAGGATGTTGTAACATCCCTCCAATTTGACCCCAATTAATATTATTTTTGTAAAAGTAATTGTGATTATGTAAATATTACTGTAATCGTTTCTGGTGAGGAGCTCAAGGCCAAGGCCCCACCAGTAAACGTTGTACTTAATGGTGTTTATTTCCTAAATATTGTAAAACATAAGTGGTAAACCTAAGTCACTCGAAGTTGCGAATGCAGCTACACAACAAGCAAATCAAAATGCACTAGGGGAGAAAGAGACCGATTGGCTAGGAAGCCATGATAGACAAGGACATTGATGATCGAGGGTCATCTTAGTGCCAAGGGTACTTGAGGAAGAGTGATTTTACAGGAAAACCCAAAATTTGTAAGTGTTGTCGTCATGGGTGGCGAGAACGGTTACTCGTCACAATATTTCCAATTAGTTTTAAAAACCACCTTTTCAGTATGAAGATTATAAAAAGAAATTGTAATATTATAGGTATGTGTATTATATGACCTGAATACATTTGGGTGAGTTAGTGGAGTACTCGACTCAAAGTTCTTTGACGCCACTTGTAAACATGGTAGAAGACTCCATATTTTAGGGTGACGATTGCAATTTGGTTACGTAATATTCTCTTAACCGAGTTTGTCAAGTCCACTATGGACTCCCTCAAGGGGTAAATTTCGTATTCATTGAATGAGTATCGTGGTGGAGGACACCGTTATTCATGTGACACGCGAGGATACATATGGGGAGAAAAACTCGTGGCAGCTCAACATGAGAATAGATACATCTTGGTGTCATAGTTATGATATCTAGTGTCACGATCGGCTGAACGACCCTTGCTCATTAGTTGAAGACCATCTAACCACCGTTTGAAATGATCGATCTCATTTAAACTTGGTGGTAAACCTTTAGCACACGATCTCTCTTTAAAAAGGAGCCACATCATTTATTTAATGGGGAAGTTTTTATTTAGAGAAATCATTGCAAGTTTGTCTCCTACTATGAGGGACAAACTTAGCAAACTGCCACTTATCCCCTTTATTACCCCACGATGGAATTCCACCGCCATTTCCTTTCGCGGCACGTTCATGCCTTCCACGACAAGCGGTGTAGATCCTCTCGAGGAGAAGGCGGACTCCTCAAGGAGAAACGAAGTTGAAATATTACATATAACACTGCACAAAGGGAAGAAGGGGGGTACGGGTAGAGGAAATTGATTCATTGTTTTAGAAAGAAGAAATAATTTGACAGTGGGAAAATGTCTCCGGGAATTTGGAAAAACTCTTGGTTGTGGAGGTACTCTTCATATTGGAGGAGGAACCTTTGCGTCGACAGAGAGAAGAAGATTGTTGTAGCTGGGGCAGAGTTAGGCTTGCTAAAGGAGAATGCGATCAAGGAGAATCGTGGTAGCTCAGGAAGAAAGAAATCGATATGGGTAAGCACTGTTGCTGGACAGGATCTCTACTTGCTGGAGGGAACACTTATTGCTATTTTTCCAGTCATTTTCATTATAATCAAGATCTCTGAAGAGGTGAGATATAGTATTTAACTCTTAGTTAGAATTGGATTAGTATGGGGCTGGGTGCGTTGTTAATAACGGAGTTATTGGTCCTTGGGAGAGGAGAGAATAGTTCAACTTGCATTTGTGAAGAAGAGTAGGGATATACGAGCTTAGAGATATCTTGTTATCACTCGAAAGCATGATCTTATTGCTTGGCCGCAATCTCTGCGAGACGTAACGGAAAACATGAGCTCTATGTGGAGATCTCTGCGTTTAGCAAAGAAATGGAAGTTTCTGCATAAAGAGGAGCTGTGATCTCTGTGAAGAGCACAACAAGGCGAGTTAACATGAGTAAGGATTTATGTTGGAGGGGTTTACAATATGCTAACAAGATCCCACTTGGGATATACTCCAATGATCTCTGGATTTGGACAGAGTGTACAGGGGAGAGGAGCACCTCTTGAGACTCTGGTTAAAATATTCTTATTTGTGATCCCTGTATAGATAGATAGATACGACCGATTAATATCCAGTTTAAAACGACATTTAGCTAGAGCTTGTGTTAGATCTACAAAACGCGTCGACTCATGGAGACTCAGCGTTAGGGTTTGAAATCAGCCATTTCGAAATATTTTTGGCTCAAACGTGAGGAGAAGGGACAAATAGACGCTGTAATCCTGTAAGTTCTCTGGCTTTATATATTTTACAGTTAGATGATGGACCCTGTTAAGTTTCTCATACTTCATATAAATTGATATATGTGTATTTTTTTGGTTTCTAACACGTTGGATCAAATGCGATCTGGAGAGAAATGGAGTTTGGTACATATTTATAAACTTTCGTGAATTAAGTAGGCGAACTAAGTAACAACTATAGTGTACAGACATATTTATACTGCCTGAGACCAAGGAATTTGAGTTGTAACAAGCTCTCTGATTTTCAATTGCTGGGTCAATTTGTTTTATCCAATTTTCTTAAATAGCACCTAGCTTCCGTGAAAATCTCTATGTACCATAGAGGTTGTTTTATTCTTCCTTTCTTTTTCGGTGCCCCTTTTAATCGTGTTTATGGTGATATATTCTCTAAGTAGAATTGATAGGAGAGATTTTTTTGAGTTTTCCAAGTTTGAGAGAAGTTGTTGCAAACGATCTCTACGAGATTTCTCTCCGGATTTATTTCTCGAGTTAGTAGAGCTGAACTGGGTTCTCCCTTGGCTTAGATTACCTTTCTATGCCTTTTTCAAAGTGGACGTTTTCATAGTTATGTTTTCCTAAACTCATTAAACCTCTGTCAATTATCGCGGAGTAGCTTGTTACTAAAAATGTTTCATGTGTCGAAGAAGGTTGTTTTTACTGCGTTGGGAATTGGGAATTAATAACCCTGAATTTATTATTCATTTCAAATAATAATTTAATGTTTTAATTAATTACCATTATTGCGTAAAAGAAAAGAAGGTCAAGGATTTCTGCGTATAGTAATTATTAAACATTTATCTTAGTTATGCAAGAGCGAGGGTTATAAATATGTACATCTCATCTAGTAATTTTAATTATGTAGTTGGTAAACATTATAGAAAGAATTTCGGAATTGGTTCTTATTTTTTTTCCTAGTTATTTCATTTAGATACTTAAAGTAACTCCAGCGAGGGTGTAGCCTAATTTACGGTTGTCTATTAGAGAGTTATTGCTATATGAAAAACTAATTATATACTTTCTTTTTGTATATGACCATGAAGAAGGGTGAATCCCGAGTAGAAGGAAGGAAACTTCAAGCTTGTGTATAAGACCATTTAGGGGTTTTCAAGTAAATGTAGGATAGTAATTGGATTATATGATTACAGAAAGATAGCAACAATCATGTTGCAAGAATGTAATCCCTTCGGGAATTGTTAAATAATACACACACAAACCTTTGTGGACTAGCCCGTGTATGGGTGAACCACGTTATATTTTGTCTCCTATGTTTCCTATGGTGTTTTTCAATGTGTCTTATGTATGAGTACTTGTTTCTGTCCTTAAAAATGTTTATGATTACTTTGATGTATACAATTCATATAGAAGGTTGGTTGTTGATATAATGCTTCTTTTATGATTATGATTGTGTTGTTACCATGGATATTGTTTTATTTAAAGAAGTATATGTTTCTTAAAGGATGTATATTAAGACATAATGAAGTTTGTGTTTTCCCGCAAGATTTAAGAAATGGTTGACATCTTAAAGTTAAGCATTGATTTAGTTAAAAGTAAAACATCTATTCATACAAAAATGACGGGAGATAGTACTTAATATACATGAGTTTCATTGAGGGATCTTTTCCTTGATTATTATAATGACATTTATAAACAGTAATAAACATTGAGAGGTTTTAATTATTGTAAGCAATAATTTAAGAAAATAAACCCACACTTTATATTTCCGCATATATTTTAGTGGCATTTTAGGCACTTAGAAAAGTTTTAAATTTTACGAAATTTTGGGTCCGTGACATATGGTATCAAGGCTGTAGGTTATAACACTTGGGCCTGATGTGCTCAACATGAAATAAATAGATATGAAAATTGACTAATCAAATTGTTCTTTTGTTGCTGGATGCATGGGATTTGAATGGACGAGGAGTTAATGTCATTCAGGTTCAAGAGAGTAGAGATAAGTATCTCAACATTTGAAGGAGGTATGTTATCCTTGTCAAAAGTTTTCTTTGCTACAAGAAAGATGTAGGTACTCACATGATTATCGTGGGATATTTAGTGGAAATAATTTAGTACATGTGAATGTAACGAATTCTGTATTATGATTTATTAACTTGGTTAACCTTGTTAAAGGGAATTTAAGCACTATAATCTCTTATAGGATTGTTGATTCATAATTTTAATATTCTTTGGTAAAATACTAAACTAGAAGAAATAGATGAGTATATGGAAAACTTGGCTGAAATATGTTATTACCTTAACAGAACAAAAGATTATGAGACATGCCGACTAATAAGTAATTTCATAGAAGTATCATATATTTTCCGCATTTTATCAAAGTTTACTAAATTTGTTACCTAAGAGCATCTCTAAGTTAAAAGTATCAGTTTTATTAGTATACTCCAATGAAGTAAGTTTGTTTGATTAAGCAAAGTCAGTTAAGCACCCTCAAATTCAATGCATGATTGTTAGTTCATATAATGCTACTTCATAAATTTTTCTTCGTAGATATGTAGAAATCGGGTAAAATATTTGTTGGTAGAAGTGATAGTTACTGATTATTTGATGCATACGTTATTGAATGAGCATGTGTATCATGTTATGGAACTAATATGTTCAATTGTTGAGCAATTGAAGAAAATAAATTTTTCTTTATACTAACATTTCAGGAGGTGATTTTGGATCATGACCAATGTCGTAATTCGGGAGGAATATGGATTATACAACCACTTACATAGATAAGTTGAGTTGAATTGATCAAGAGTAAGTAATGGTTTACTTTACATTTTAATTTGGATTTCAGGGCTTTATGGATCATGATTGGTGGTAAGACTTATGATTGATGATGTGTAATCATCAAAATGCATAGAATGAGATATATTCGTTAATATTTTGTTGATATTATGTCGCATGTGGAATGCAAGAAATATTAAATTTGTTACTAAGTAAAATTCTTGGACTCAAATGAGAAGATTTGAGGGGAAAATAATATTTCCTGAACTCAAGTAGAGGCTGCATCTTGCACTCACTTACTAGCTGTTGTAGGGTGCAACTTCCCTAAATTGTGGTCATGTTCCCCATGGAAGTGGAACAGAGCAGGTGGGTAGCTCGTTGAATGTTATACTGACCCAAAAGTCCTAGGCAAACTTTATATCCATCGAATTGAGCTGAGGAAGGGCTCATGATTTTTCCTTGTGTTGTTAGAACGGAGCGCACAAGAGGTTCTCTGAGGAGACTAAACTTTTTCCTTGTGGTGTTAGAACTGAGCCCACAAGAAGATTCGATGAGGGGAAGCTATGTAATGAGTTGAAGAGTAAGACTGTCATATTTCTGCTGTATGCAGAGGTTTTCCGGCTGAGTTACATAAGACTCATGTTTTGTATGGCAAGTCTTCACGATTGCAGAAAATACATAAGAGTTTTGTATGCAAGTCTCCATGATTGCGGAAGTACAAAGAGGTTTGGTGATTACAAAGTTCAGTTGAAAGAATTGTTTTATGATATGAGTTAATGATAATGATTGTCTTGTAGCTAGACTATCACATGTATTTATGTGTGAATGTTATGAATGCTAAAGTAAGCAAATATTTCATCAAGGATGAGGATGAATGATAAACATTTAGCGTTTTGAAATTTTGTACACTTATGTTATGCTAAAGAACATTGGAATATCTTGTATGATCTATATGATGTGCAGGATATAAGTGATAAGAGCTTGCGGAAAATGCGAAAATGTAAAGATGACCAAAAGAGTAAAAACAAAAGCAAGCGAAAGATGATGAAAGGATGCGAAAGACAAACTGTTGAACACCGAGGACGATGTTAGGACGGTGTTATCTTTAAGGGGTGGAGTATGTAACATCTCTCTAATTTGACCCCAATTAATATTATTTTTGTAAAAGTAATTGTGATTATGTAAATATTACTGTAATCGTTTCTGGTGAGGAGCTCAAGGCCAAGGCCCCACCAATAAACGTTGTACTTAATGGTGTTTATTTCCTAAAGATTGTAAAACATAAGTGGTAAACCTAAGTCACTCGAAGTTGCGAATGCAACTACACAACAAGCAAATCAAAATGCACTAGGGGAGAAAGAGACTGATTGGCTTGGAAGCCATGATAGAAAAGGACATTGATGATAGAGGGTCATTTTAGTGCCAAGGGTACTTGAGGAAGAGTGATTTTACAGGAAAACCCAAAAGTTGTAAGTGTTGTCGTCATGGGTGGCGAGAACGGTTACTCGTCACAATATTTCCAATTAGTTTTAAAAACCACCTTTTCAGTATGAAGATTATAAAAAGAAATTGTAATATTATAGGTATGTGTATTATATGACCTGAATACATTTGGGTGAGTTAGTGGAGTACTCGACTCAAAGTTCTTTGACGCCACTTGTAAACATGGTAGAAGACTCCATAGTTTAGGGTGACGGTTGCAATTTGGTTAGGTAAGATTCTCTTAACCGGGTTTGTCAAGTCCACTATGGACTCCCTCAAGGGGTAAATTTTGTATTCATTGAATGAGTATCGTGGTGGAGGACACCGTTATTCATGTGACGCGCGAGGATACATATGGGGAGAAAAACTTGTGGCATCTCAACATGAGAATAGATGCATCTTGGTGTCATAGTTATGATATCCAGTGTCACGATCGGCTGAACGACCCTTTCTCATTAGTTGAAGACCATCTAACCACCGTTTGAAATGATCGATCTCATTTAAACTTGGCGGTAAACCTTTAGCACACGATCTCTCTTTAAAAAGGAGCCACATCGTTTATTTAATGGAGAAGTTTTTATTTAGAGAAATCATTGCAAGTTTGTCTCCTAGGATGAGGGACAAACTTAGCAAACTCCCACTTATCCCCTTTATTACCCCACAATAGAATTCCACTGCCATTTCCTTTCGCGGCACGTTCATGCCTTCCACGACAAGCGGTGTAGATCCTCTCGAGGAGAAGGCGGACTCCTCAAGGAGAAACGAAGTTGAAATATTACATATAACACTACACAAAGGGAAGAAGGGGGGTACGGGTAGAGGAACTTGATTCATTGTTTTAGAAAGAAGAAAGAATTTGACAGTGGGAAAATGTCCCTGGGAATTTGGAAAAACTCTTGGTTGTGGAGGTACTCTTCATATTGGAGGAGGAACCTCTGCATCGACAGAGAGAAGAAGATTTTTGTAGCTGGGGCTGAGGTAGGCTTGCTAAAGGAGAATGCGATCAAGGAGAATCGTAGTAGCTCAGGAAGAAAGAAATCGATATGGGTTATCACTGCTGTTGGATAGGATCTCTACTTGCTGGAGGGAACACTTATTGCTATTTTTCCAGTCATTTTAATTATAATCAAGATCTCTGAAGAGGTGAGATATAGTATTTAACTCTTAGTTAGAATTGGATTAGTATGGGGTTGGGTGCGTTGTTAATAACGGAGTTAATGGTCCTTGGGAGAGGAGAGAATAGTTCAACTTGCATTTGTGAAGAAGAGTAGGGATCTACGAGCTTAGAGATATCTTGTTATCACTCGAAAGTATGATCTTATCGCTTGGCCGCAATCTCTGCGAGATGTAACGGAAAACAGGATCTCTATGTGGATATCTCTGCGTTTAGAAAATAAATGGAAGTTTCTGCGTAAAGAGGAGCTGTGATCTCTGTGAAGAGCATAACAAGGCGAGTTAACTGGAGTAAGGATTTATGCTGGAGGGGTTTACAATATGCTAACAAGATCCCACTTGGGATATACTCCAATGATCTCTGGATTTGGACAGAGTGTCCAGGGGAGAGGAGCACCTCTTGAGACTCTGGTTAAAATATTCTTATTTGTGATCCCTGTATAGATAGATAGATACGACCGATTAATATCCAGTTTAAAACGACATTTAGCTAGAGCTTGTGTTAGATCTGCAAAACGCGTCGACTCATGGAGACTCAGCGTTAGGGTTTGAAATCAGCCATTTCGAAAGATTTTTGGATCAAACGCGAGGAGAATGGACAAATAGATGCTATAATCCTGTAAGTTCTCTCGATTTATATATTTTACAGTTAGATGATGGACCCTGTTAAGTTTCTCATACTTCATATAAATTGATATATGTATATTTTTTTGGTTTCTAACACGTTGGATCAAATGCGATCTGGAGAGAAATGGAGTTTGGTACATATTTATAAACTTTCGTGAATTAAGTAGGCGAACTAAGTAACAACTATAGTGTACAGATATATTTATACTGCTTGAGACAAAGGAATTTGAGTTGTAACAAGCTCTCTGATTTTCAATTGTTGGGTCAATTTGTTTTATCCAGTTTTCTTAAATAGCACCTAGCTTCCGTGAAAATATCTATGTACCATAGAGGTCGTTTTATTCTTCCTTTCTTTTTTGGTGCCCCTTTTAATCATGTTTATGGTGATATATTCTCTAAGTAGAATTGACAGGAGAGATTTTTTTGAGTGTTTCCAAGTTTGAGAGAAGTTGTTGCAAACGATCTCTACGAGAGTTCTCTCCGGATTTATTTCTCGAGTTAGTAGAGCTGAACTGGGTTCTCCCTTGGCTTAGATTACCTTTCTATGCCTTTTTGAAAGTGGACGTTTTCATAGTTATGTTTTCCTGAACTCATTAAACCTCTGTCAATTATCGCGGAGGAGCTTGTTACTAAAAGAGTTTCATGTGTCGAAGAAGGTTGTTTTTACTGTGCTGAGAATTGGGAATTAATAACCCTTAATTTATTATTCATTTCAAATAATAATTTAATGTTTTAATTAATTACCATTATTCCGTAAAAGAAAAGAAGGTCAAGGATTTCTGCGTATAGTAATTATTAAACATTTATCTTAGTTATGCAAGAGCGAGGGTTATAAATATGCACATCTCATCTAGTAATTTTAATTATGTAGTTGGTAAACATTATAGAAAGAACTTTGGAATTGGTTCTTATTTTTCTTCATAGTTATTTCATTTAGATACTTAAAGTAACTCCAGCGAGGGTGTAGCCTAATTTACGATTGTCTATTAGAGAGTTATTGCTATATGAAAAACTAATTATATACTTTCTTTTTGTATATGACCATGAAGAAGGGTGAAGCCCAAGTAGAAGGAAGGAAACTTCAAGCTTGTGTATAAGACCATTTAGGGGTTTTCAAGTAAATGTAGGATAGTAATTGGATCATATGATTGCAGAAAGATAGCAACAATCATGTTGCAAGAATGTAATCCCTTCGGGAATTGTTAAATAATACACACACAAACCTTTGTGGACTAGCCTGTGTACGGGTGAACCACGTTATATTTTGTCTCCTATGTTTCCTATGGTGTTTTTCAATGTGTCTTATGTATGAGTACTTGTTTCTGTCCTTAAAAATGTTTATGATTACTTTGATGTATACAATTCATATAGAAGGTTGGTTGTTGATATAATGCTTCTCTTATGATTATGATTGTGTTGTTACCATGGAGATTGTTTTATTTAAAGAAGTATATGTTTCTTAAAGGATTTATATTAAGACATAATGATGTTTGTGTTTTCCCGCAAGATTTAAGAAATGGTTGACATCTTAAAGTTAAGCATTGATTTAGTTAAAAGTAAAACATCTATTCATACAAAAATGACGGGAGATAGTACTTAATATACATGAGTTTCATTGAGGGATCCTTTCCTTGATTATTATAATGACATTTATAAACAGTAATAAACATTGAGAGGTTTTAATTATTGTAAGCAATAATTTAAGAAAGTAAACCCACACTTTATATTTCCGCATATATTTTAGTGGCATTTTAGGCACTTAGAAAAGTTTTAAATTTTACGAAATTTTGGGTCCGTGAGAGATGTACTCATAAATATGGTGTGGACTATGATGAAACCTTGTCTCTAGTAGGAAAGATGGACATCATCAAAGCTGTGCTTGTTGTAGTAGCTTGGAATCAATGGCCTGTTTATTAAATGGATGTGAAATCTTCCATTCTCAATGGCATACTTGAAGAAGAATTATATGTATAACAACAACCTGGATCTACTGCCAAAGGTCAAGAACACAAAGTGTGCAAGCTGAAAAGGGCCTTGTATGGTCTAAAACAAGCTCCACGAGCTTGGTACAATAGGATTGATTCCTACCTCATCAACAATGGGTTCAATAGGAGTAGCAATGAGCACACTCTCTATGTCTAAACAGATCAGCAAGGTAACATTCTAATTGTATGTCTTTATGTTGATGATATGATTTATACTGGAAATTTGATGCTGGGGGAATTTAAGACAGTCATTGAAAAGGAGTTTGAAATGACTGATCTAGGCCTTATGAGGTACTTCCTTGGTCTAGAAGTTGACCAAAGTGAAAATGTCATTTTTATCTATCAGCATAAGTATGCTACAGACATTCTGTAGAGATTCGGAATAGAGAAATGCAAATCAACAGAAACCGCCATTGCAACAGGAGAACAAGAATGATGATGGACCGACAGTGAACTCAACAATTTAAAAAAGATTGGTAGGCAGTTTAATATTGTAGTTGACTGCAACTAGACCTGATTTGATGTATGTTGTCAGTTTGATCTCTAGATTTATGGAGTCCCCCAAAGGCTCTCACTGGAAAGTTAGTAAAAGAATTCTGAGATATGTTGCAGGCACAATTGGCTATGGAATTTGGTACTCCCATTCACCAGGAAGTACTCGTACATGGTAAATTGGTAGTGATTTTGCAGGCATTATTGATAATAGGAAAAACACATCTCGTTATGCTTTCTATTTGGGTACTAATCTGATTTCATGGCCCTCTAAAAAAAAAACCATTTTGAGCATGTCTTCTGTAGAAGCAAAATATGTAGCAGCAACTACAGCAGCATGCCACACAATTTGGCTGAGAAGAATTTTGAAGGATATGGAACACACAAAAAAAGAACCAACACCTATTCATTGTGACAATAGTTTAGCAATCACTTTGTTGAAACATAATGTGTTTCATAGAAAGAGTAAACACATTGACACTCGCTACCACTTTATTCGCGAGTTAGTCAATAGTGGAGACATTACTTTTCTATTTTGTGGTTCTAAGGAGGAGCTGGCTGATATGTTTACCAAACCTTTGGGAACATTTGCATTTGAGTTTCATAGAAAGCACTTAGGCATTGATAGTGTTGAGAATATTGTCCTAGTTGAGATTAAGAGGGTGTGTTAAGAATTGTAATCTCAGTGGTCATCAATGCATTAATTAGTTGAGTGATTAGTTGTCTAGTTTGACTAGGACACTTTGATGTCCCATAGTATTATGTGTCCCATAGTATTATATGTCCCATGGTATTGGACAGTAATATTACTATAATGTAATCCTATATATTCTTATGGTTAATAATGAGAAGGTAATGAATATACTCACTTGTGTTCCATTCTTTAACGTAAACTATTCTCCAATAATCTTATTCTTATGGTTAATAATGAGAAGGTAATGAATATACTCACTTGTGTTCCATTCTTTAACGTAAACTATTCTCTAATAATCTTGAAATTTGTTCCGGTATATTCAGACATGCTAATTTTGCGATATATTCATTCACTGTCTCCTTTTAAGAATTGCATGTCAACAATAACTTGTCTCCTTTTAAGAATTGCATGTCAACAATAACTTGGCGATGGATCCATTCACAAATCAATGGAGGTGGCATCAACATTCAGCTTTAGCATTTAATAGAAGGATCCTTGCTGGTAGTGATATAGTATCTCAACTCAGAGAATTCTGGTGAGAAGTAAATATTCTGTTGGTCTAGCTTCCTCAAAAATCCGAAACGTGGCATGATTCAATAAAAATATGTCGTGTCTTCTCTTTGCTGGAACGCAATCATTTACGATCCAACCACTTTAATTTGGTGCTTACTCTTAATATGCTGGCAGCAAATGCACTTTGGTTCTAGGGACCTTCTTAACATCCTGGCAGGTTATTCTCCTCACACCCATTAATGCCACACCGAAAAACAAACAAAAGATAAAATTCATATAACATAAAAATGATGCAAAGTTTCAGGTCTTAACTTATCAAAATTGAACATATCTTTATCATTCCTTCTAGCATATAATATATGTGAGACATGCCACGTTGATGTTATGTGGGAAAAATAAGTTGGCTCTAAGTTTTAAAAGAAAACCATAAAATATTTTCAAATTATTAATAAAGTTTTCTATTTGTTAAAGCTTCATGGATAAATGCGTTGGCATTTAAGGTTTCAAGTAAGATATGTGAAGTTATGAAGATATTTCTTTGTTAAAGTTTTATGTATCAATAATTGACAATTATATGTGAAGATATAAACTAAGCACACCAACTAATAAAGTCAATTTTTTCAAATCCCATTTGAAAAGTTGGTTGTCAAAATGTTGAAACATTTTGGAGAATTAAATAATAAAAAAATTTCTAACCTAAAAACATTTATTTAATTCTATTTTAATAATCAATTATTAAATAAAAATATATATATTAGTGATCACATGAAATTTCTAAATACTAACTCCAAAATCATTAAACAATCACAAAATACCTTAATTTAAAATACTATTTAACCTAAACAATTCTAAGTTCAATGATCAACCAAGGCATATAGAATCAAAACTTTTGTATGCAAAAATTTAACCATACGTGTTTTCTCATGAGTTTAATAATGAATTAAGTGAGCATGATTCAATTAAGCAGAATAGTAATCGAATCAATTAAAATAATGTAAAGGTTATTATTTTAATCGAAATAAAGGTTTTGATAAATAAAAAAATATTTTATTTGATTAGAAAACAATCAAGTGATCTCAGATCACAAATATTTATGAAATTGTAAAATATTTTTAAACAAAGACTAAGGTTTAGTAAAAATTAATGCTTTCTTTAAAATAAAAATTGATTATCTTTTCCATAAAATTTTAAAAACATTTATCTTAGATCATGGTATATGTATGTATGTATGTATGTGCAGGTGTAGGATATTAGAAATTAATGCTTTGTAAGTAAATCGAACTCTAAAAGAGTTGCCATGAAAAGGTAGCAACAAGATGTTGGAAGGGAAAATTATTACTTGTGTTCTAATTGATTTTGAAAAATCATATGTATGCATGCGTTTTATGATGAAATGCTAAAAACAACTTGTGTTGTTTGTGAAAAGTACAATTATGAATGCCAAGAAACATCGAAGATATCCAAAGAAGATGTCAAAGCAAGCAAAGATAGATGAAAATTTATGTTTACAAAGACAACTGGAAGTTGAAGTTAAAGTTTTAAAGGGTACGAACACCGAGGACGGTGTTATTCTTAATGGGGGAAGGATGTAATGTCCCTCTTTTAACCCTCTTGTTTTGCAACAAAATGTGCAAGTGTGTACCTGTCCATGGCTAAGAGCTCAAGGAATAAGTATGGTTATGATTTCCTAAGTTGTAATGTGAATTTGTAGACTTAGGAGACTAAAGACTTAACACAACTAAACGAAAGGGGCAAGAATCCACTTGGGGGAAAGGGTGAATGGATGGGTAGCCATGAGTTTGATGACGAGTGTCATCCTAGTGCCACAGGCACTTGAAGAAAAGTGAACTATGATGTTCAATATGCGGGCACTTAAGTTTATAAGTGTCATTAGCAGTTAGTCCTAGATAAGGACGCCGAAGAAACGATTAGTCACCGCAAGGCAGTAAAAAGCTTATATGACCTACCTATTAGCATAAGGCTAACTAATATTACGTGCTATTAAGTAAAATTAAGGAGTCACTCTAGATATCATTGATATCTTAGGCTCCGCAAAGGATACGAGGAGATATGGTTAAGCAACTGAATAGAAAAGAGCCAAGCTTTTTCTAATTCTTCCTCAAGGTATAAAAGTTATTAACTATTAAGTTATTAATTATTAATATATATGTTAATAATTTAGAGATATTATAAACTCTAAATAAAATAGGGGGTCGTTTTTGTTAATGAATATTATTTTAGTAAAATTATAAAAAGGCATGTATGGCTTAAGAGCACATGCTTTTAAAACACTAAAAATTCGTAAAATCCCAAAAAGCTTCAAAACAATCCTAAAAGGAGAATAAAAACTCTCTCTACGTGACAAGGCGAAGTGGGAAAAAGGAGGGTGCACAACCTTTCTTGGAATTTGGTCGACCTAAGTTGGGCACGTTTTAGCTGGAAGTGCCAAAGCGCTGTGTGTAGCTTTGCTTGTGGGAGGTGAGAACAGAATGTGGGAAGCGCAGCCTCTATAGAGTATGGCGGGCAGCCTTCCGGCATTCCGGTTGGTTGTGTACGTAGCGATCCCTAAGGGAAACAAACTTCAGTACCGTACCCCTCTGATTCTTTTTACAGTTGGTTAAAAGCCAAATGATCTACAGGTATGGAATCCTCCAGGGTTCAAGTATTGGACTGTAAATGTTTATTTTTACTGTTTTACAATAGTGAGAAGGAGCAACCTCAAGGACAGGACCGTCTCATGATATCCATATATCCATATATATATCAGAGTCATTACGTTCTATAGATTGACATCATATATAAACACAGTTAAAGTTACTTTGAATTGGTATGTAATCAAGGAAAGAGGGCGGCCTCTAATAGGAGAGCCAGCTCCAACCACTTGATTTTTCCCTCATAAATATATATCTGTACATAGAAGAGAGTGTAATCTAATATCTGGTTATATAAATCTGCTCACTGGCTTCTTAAGAGATCGCCCTCCTGAAACACTTAAGAACAGTTTATATCTAGAGATGGGAGCTAAGGTGCAGCCCACGCCGTGGTTTCTTTGATTGCTAATATAATACATGTGTAGCTTTTCCAAGCGAGAGATAGGGTACATCCCCAATTCTTTGTTAGTTATTCGGTTTGGGTTCTTTTATTTAAACCTTTAGACTGTATGGGTTGCTTTCCCATTTTTAGGTTGGAAGGGACCAGTCCCATAGCTGTAAGGGTGCATCCCTAGGCTGTAAGGTTTGTTCTTTATATTATTTTTAAATCACATGTTTGAGCCTGAGAGGGGCACAGCCCAAGACTAAGGCAATTCATGCTATTTAAATTACATAAATTAATACTTAGCTTAATTATTGGATGAGCCAAGAGGGTGTAGCCAAGGAGGGCGCAGCCCCAAGCCTAAATCCTTATAAACGTATTGGCATTATGTTATGCCTCAAGAATAATACATATCGTTCCTAGATACTCTAGGAAGGAATCGAGATGTTATTTTATATAATTGATGGATTAGTGAAGGGTCCTTGAGGGTTTCCTTAGATACTAGCCCTAGTGGATTCTTGCCCAGCTCTCTGGTGGCCTCTCGATGGAAGGAATATAAGTTGGATACAGAGCAAGTAGGTTGGGTGAACATTGCAGTAATGTCTTTAGCCAGTCCAGTCTACATGATTCAGATTAGTATGCTAAATAGGTATTACTATTAAATTATGTTAAGTTCTATAAAGGTTTATTTCTCCTTTCGATGAGTTGATGAGATATGTTCTAAAGTCTACAAGTCTTGCTTCTTATACATATTTAAGTTGTTAATTCTTCGGAGAGAATGATCTTGTTTGATTCAATGATTATAAGTAATGAATAATATGCCTATGAAATTAATATTGCTTTAGTTCCCATAGGAACATTAAGTAATCATTTCCTTTATAAGTACTTTTGAGTTGTTGCATTATTGTTGATTAAGCTTGTAAATAACTATTAATTGATGTTTTATGGGATCATTGAAAATATGTAAGAGTTCTTCCATGAGATTGGAGATTGTATGAAATATTGTGTTGAGTTAAAATACTTGATATAAATGCTTGGATGGCATTCAGTTTACTTTGGAGTATTTAGTTTTTGGTATAAAAAAAACAATCTATTAAATAGAATGTATTAAGTATGTTCTTATCATAATGGAGAGTTGTATAAATTAAAATACTTATATGTTCACCCTTTTATGTAAATTGTTATGTGAGTTGCTAGCCTTAAAAACATGGATATTTTCATTATGGAATTGATAAACATTGTTAGATACTTAACTTGGTATATGTGAATGTAATTCCAATAAGGTACTTATCAACCCCGTCAATTGAGCCATGTTGAGGTTGTTGATATCCTACACTAATAGTTAATTAAAGTATTTAAATAGAAAACTAAATGTAGATGACTATCTACTAATGACTACATAACCATGCTTAATGTGTGTATGGTAAAATGGAAGTATTGACCCTATATGAGAGGTTAATATAGGCCATGTGCTTAACTTATAGGATAGTATGCAATTAACATGTTATGTTTGTCTTCGTGATTAGTATGGAATCCATTGTTATACCTCAACCTCCTACACATGGTGATAGTAGTTAATATTAAATTGTTGTAATGAATTTCTCTTGGTTGATTATGATGTATAAGTAAATGATCTTTCGAATATTAAAGGAATTCAATAATTGGGGATTATTACCCACCTTATACTATATTATTAACCAATAGTTCATCAATGTATAAACCGGTGTTCATTGTGAAAGACTACAAGTGTTTATTGAACTACTTCCCTTATGATTGAATAGTCACAGAATAACTAATGTATGAACTTTATGTGAATTGATTTAATGTAGTGGAAGTATTACACTCATGAAAGATTGAATTTATCCTTGACTATGATTAACATGTTGGCTAAGTGTATTGTTGAAGAATTTAATAAGGAGGAAGTACTACAATTCTAAGGATTGTCTGGCTAGTAAGTTAGTAGTCAAGAATGCATGTAAGTTGGCTAAGTCTAATTAGTTTCTACTGGTTACAATTCTTACACAATTACACGTCGTAAGAATTGTAGGATGAATTTTTATGTTTATTATATCTCGAAATGAAATTTTATGAATGTACTTGGTTATAAGGATTTAGTAATCATGGCGACTAACATATTTGTTTTTTTGAGTGAAGTTAAAAGAAAAAAATATATTCATACCGCATTTCCCTAAATAGTAATGAGGAAATTGGGTATGTTACATGAGGCTACTTATGCATTGATTTTTTATCTTTATAAAGGCATGGACTTACTCTTTTTCTATAATATTATGCTATTTGGAGTATTTGGTACATAACATTTCGAACCATAACATATGATCATGGTTTTGGATTCTTTATAATAAGTGATCCTACCATTTTCACACATATTTTCAAAGGTTTTTTAGAAAGAAAATTTTTGAAGGTGATGAGAGGACATAGTGAGATAAAATATTTAAAAAATTCTAATTTCTTTTCACTCTAATTTTAGAGTTATGGGTTATACAAATCATGAATTTTGACTAGTATTGAAACTAGTCCCAAAACGTCACTCTCAATAAAATAGGCATATCCACATTTACTGAGATGTAGATTGACTTCCAATAGTTTCATTGTAAAGACAATAGAAAGTAGTGTTTTAAATCCAAATTTCATAATTAAATTTGAAAAATTGGACATGTGGTAGGTTGTACAAGTTCACTCTCTTGAATGTGCCAAATCGTAAAGTTTTTGAAAATTTACAACAACATTTCTTGGCACATCAAAATTTAAATTCAAACATATGGAATTTCATAGAGGACATATTAGTATTAAATAGGCCAAAAATTTAGACTCGAAAATTCTAGAATTCCAAACTTACATCATGTGCAAGGTTATATAATAAGACAATATCCAAATCGGGGTTTTAAAAAGGCACATTCACCTGAAACTTATGTAACTCTTTATTGGAATATATGTTTGAGGTGATTGAAGAATGGTGGTAAAGATATTATAGGGGACAATTCTAGCTAAATAATATTGTAAATTTTGACATCGATAATCATGGTTAAATGCATTCTAACCTTCTAAAACTCTAGAGAACTATTCCATGAACCTTAAACAAAGTGAATAATTAGAGAGCAATATATCAAATTTGAAAATCTAAGTCAATAGTATAATGTTGAAAAAGGTTGTGCTTAGGCCTAAATTTTGCACACATGCGACATTTTGGCTAATGTTGCAGTAAGGTGTCATGAACATACATCATGCAAACTGCCAAAGCCATCCTCATCAGATCCAGAAAAAAGCATGAGTCCAAGAATGCCAAAAAATAGTCAAAAGAAGAGGTAGCATGGTTACTCCCATGATAGCCCATGCTACAATGCGTATTATCAGTTCTATGCCTGCACTACACTAGCATGGATTTTTCTTCAAAATCTGTGTGACTATCAAAAGTGGTGGGACCACAACCACTTGTGGCACATTGAAGGCTCATGAAAGCTCCATCACCTCCAATAATTCGAATTTGTATCCTTGTGTTGTACTTGGGATTATTGAATGGCCCCCTTTTGTGTACTTGGGATTATTGAATGGCCCCCCTTTGTGTACTTGGGATCTGTATCATGGAATCAATGAGTCCACATTTGCATCTATTTATTTCTTGGCCACCCTTGGGCCTATAAAATTAATCCATAGGAATGCATATAGTAAGGAGAAACTAGAGCAAGGTTATGTTGTTGGAATTGTGTTGGAACTTATTCCACCTCTTCCCATACCTTATAGCATTCTTCAAGCTCCCTTGCCACCTTCCTCCAAGGGGAAAGTGTTTCTCCCATTGTTCTTTGAAGTTATTTAGAATTTAGTGTGGACAAAAAGGACCTCCCTAAGGGATATTGATGGCTTTCCATGAATCCCACACCTCTTAGGTGACACTAAATGTAGAATCTTGACCATTGGGAAGTCTAAATTGGTTCTAGCATTTGCTTCTTGTTGTGGTTTGCATATCCTCACTCCCTTTCAAGTTATTTTCAAGTTTTGTTTTATTTTTCTTTTGTTTTTCTAACAAGAACCTTTTAGGATCAATTTGGGTTCACTCACATTTTCTTTCTGTACTACAATATTGGGCCTTGTTGACAACCTCAAAGGATTTACCCAAAAGCGGGAAGGGTTGCATACCTTCGTGAAAATTTTCCCACAACAGGTTGATTTCAACAATTTCATGAAGATATCATAAAGGAAATTGATTTTTTAAAGGTAATATCCAAAATATGGAAAATGCTTTGGAATATAAGATATAACATAATATAGGAGAATTACAAAAATTCATGGAAGCCATTCTCATGCATTCCCTAGATTAGAGGCTTCCTTAAAGTGATAAAGTGAATCAAGGACATCATGCTACTAAAGATACAAGAATTTAGGTTGAACCACCTCCCACCAATAATCATTTTATAGAATGTCTTAATTTTGTTATTGGAGCTAATCATATTGGATAGGTTCCTAAGGGTATCAACTTTCATAAGGTTGAATTAAGTAATTTTTATGGAATGAATGCATTTACATGGGAGAACCAAATATATCAATACTTTGAATTGTATAACAATTGTTACAATAAGTGATGGATATCCTTAGCACAATATGGTAAAATTATAATTATACTTGTGGTTTATTTACATGTGACCTAGAAGCACAATATGGTAAAATTTTGGAGTGAGAGTACTTTAGTTAGTTGACAAGGATCAAGCACTTCGGTTATATTGAAGACTATAAAATAAAATTTTAGCTATTGACCATAAGGGTGAATAAAATAAGTGACAAATATCTATTGGAAGCTTACATGGGTGGATTAAACGAAGACATTCAGGATGAGCTATGTGTAGGACATATAGAAACTCATTATGAAACTATGAAATTTGCCCATGATATTGAATATAAAAATATGCCTAAATGCAAGTCTAGTATTGAGACACATGATTTGGATTTATGAATGAGTGAAGATATTTGGAGAAGTTTATGTTGATGTATATGTAACTTCGGAATGTATTTCATATATGTATATTGTACTCCTATAGAGAAGGTATTATTCCTCTATACGGAAGTGTTTGTATTCCTATGGAGATGTTATTATTCGTCTATACAGAAGTGTCGTCATTTATATTGTAAGTGTCGTAACTTATACTTGATGGGTTATTAGACCACCTTGTTGGGGTCGGCCCTGTATAAGTCATGTGGGTCGAAGGTTTATTAGACCACCCTATTGGGGGTCGGCCATGTGGGTCAAAGGGTTATTAGACTACCGTATTAGGTGTCGGCCCAGTCATCATTATGTTATGTGGTTAAGTTAAGGCCGACCTAGTAAAGGTTATTAGGCAATTCAAGTCAAGTATAAATAGAGTGCGGGAGGCACTCTATTTCATCATTCTATTCTCTCTCACACTCTCAGAAGAGTGGCGCACTTGTGGAAGAGGAGAAGTTGCTGCTAGGAGATGTCTATCTCTTATGCTTAGGTTGTATCATTGCTCTATCTATCTCTGAGGAAGTTATTGGGGTTTTTCACCTTTATGGTTTTCCCCAAGTAAACTCTGTGTCTCTTGTGTGCTTGCATTATTGTGTCCATGATTGATATGTTGTACATGTTGTTCTCTCGGTTAAGATCCTAGATCAAATTGAAGTAAATTATGAAAAATTAACATGGTATTAGAGCTATCCTGAAAGAAGGCATGGTATGGCATGTATGACACTCGTTGCAATTGTGAAGCTAGGGCTTGATATAGAAAAAACCATTCATCATATAACCTTCAATATAAATAAATTTTGGAGAGGTTTCAGAGTCTGAAACTCATACAGGGTGAAGCTAAGATCCCCATGTACCTTGTGTCCAAAGGAAAACCTATAATTCATTGTACTTTGTGATTTATGATCTGTACAATATAGGGTTTCTGCCTCTTCCAGATCTCAGTCATAAACAGGTGACCTTGTAAAAAAGGTCATTACTTGGGCTAGGAAGCTCCAAATGAAATTTCATAAAACGTGAGAGGTAGTCCACGGACTGTAATTTCTCAGGTGAGTTTTGTAGAGCTTGAAACTGAACCATTGACATGGGGAAAGCCATACAAGTTTGCTCTCCTGTTTTATCCCATAAACAGGTCACGTTGCAACACTTGGCATAAATCTCTCTCAGAGAATCCATTTGAGGTTAGATCTATGGGGTTAGAAAGATGATAGGTCAGGCTATCACAGGAAGATATTTTAGACCCTGTGGATCGAAAATTTTAGAGTTACACCAAAAACAATAAGGTACATATTTCTACCAAAACATAATTATTTTTGAGAGCCTTCATTCATGGCTTCCGGAATTTAGGGTTTCGGAGAAAGTTGGAATATTTGTAATCGGAGACTACGGCTGAATGCTACTCATCAAAATTGAAATTTAGAGACCAAGATCAGAATTTTTGGTTGGGAAAAGGGCCGAGCTTGATCAGACCCTAGTTCGGGACTTTGATCATAAAAGTGGAAAATTAGGGCTTCTGCAAAAATGGAAAATTTTGAAATCTGTGACCATGGCTGGAAGCTCCTCAGAAAAATAAAAGCTTAGAGATTTGGATCAAACCTTTTGATTGGGAAGAAGGGTGGGCTTTATCAAACCCTAGTTCGGGGTCATGTTTAGTGAATCTAGAAGTTTCAAAGGCAAATTTGAGGGGTGAAACTTTACAGTTTTCAAATTATGAGTATACCAGCTTGATCAACTCATCAAGGTGCATATTTCTATCCTTTCGGAAGTTTGAAATTCAAAGTTTGAATTTTTAGGGTTTCTCTAACAAACCCTAATCTAGCTCCAGATCCAGTTCCTGCAAATCAAGTGGATTGGGTTAATCCTAGAAGAGAATGGATTGGTCACTTGCATAAGTGAAGAAGTTCCTATTTCAGAGGGAGATGAGGCTAAGGCCTTACATAAGAAGATTACAAGCAATCTCGACAGGTATGACTCATCCAGGTATGTTTCGATATTTGTTCATGATTAAGTTTATGGTATGTTTGTCTTCATGTTATTATGGTTAGTACAATCTTGATTAAATTTAGACTTGTCGTATCACTTTAATAAAATTATGAATGCATGATAGAAGATATTCATTGATTAGGGTGTTGACACTTATGATTGTACTAATGCATTATGGTGTTGTATGAGGTTTATGTTGTCCGCTAACATGAAAGGTACACCAAGAAAGACAAATCATGTTCTAGATCAAGAACTAATGATCATGATGACATGAGGACAAAGATTCATCCATTGTCATGAATCACTTAGAAGATATATTTGCGAGGTATGTATAACTTGGTTCTATAATGGTTAACCTATGAGATATGCAGGTTACTAGCACAAGTCATTGAAGAGAACAAGAAGACATCATGTGGTTATGTTAGACATAACTAGCTAACATACCAATCCAGGTATGTTTTTCCTATATCAAGTCAGAATCCTACCTTGTGTTAGGATCCCTTATATAAGTATACTTGGTATGATTGGTTATGTTTATTCATAAAGTTAGAAATGTAAGTAATCATGGGTTTATGCATTTTATGTCTCTTATCTTTATTGATGATTTAACTAACGAGAAAAGTCCTATGATCAAATAAGAATATGCATGAGTAAAAGAAGACTTCCTTGAAACCTTGAATACTAATGTTTATTATCTGTGTTTGAAATGATCATGACTATACATGTTTAAGATTATTGTGTTTTGATAGTATTAAGATTATACTAATGAATGTGCGATTATGTATGAGACCTCGAGGATAACACAATGATGATACTAAGAAGCATGCATAGTGATGGATATAAGTTCAAGGACAGGTAATCCAGGAAGCAAAGATCAAGAGGGAGCACACTCCAGTTGTTCCTTCAAGGAAGCAAAGATCAAGAGGGAGTACACTCCAATTGTTCCTACAAGGAAGCAAAGATCAAGAGGGAGCACACTCTAGTTGTTTCCTGCAAGGAAAGCAAAGATCAAGAAGGGGCACACTTCAGTAGTTTTTGCAAGGATGCAAATATTTAGAGGGATTTGACCACTTCTCACAATCCACATTAGAATGGAGTTACAGAAAAGAAGCAAAGATTGAGAGGGATTCAACCCAAAAAACAAACAAAGATAAGTTTTAAAATTATCATTCCTTGCATATTTTATTGTCTAAATAGTACTGTTCAATAATGTATATACTCATGTTCCTAGAATTAGGTTTTGTATTATGCATAGTTGCATTGATGAACAGTATACTACTAATAGACATGGGTAAGTGGCCTATGGAACTGTACAACATTCCATTGCTACTTATCTAGAATGAAACCTCTTTGCTAACATGTTGGGAGTTGTGCACACTCTTAACAATGTTCTGGTAGAGATTGGAAGGCATCTAGAAAGTTATGGGATATGGATAAATGTTGTATTGAAGCATTGGCTAAGATAATTGCATGATTGTATGACATATTTCTTTATGTGTAAGAATTTGTTCTGAAAACTATGAGATGTTTTCTAATCATGCAATTTAACTTGTTGTGTAGCAAAGATCGTATACCATCACCTACAAAAGAAGGACTACAACATTTGTTCAGCAACAAAGTTATCTATTGAAAATTTTGAAGATATTGAAGTTCCCAAGGTCTGGGAAGAATGCCATGATCGAGGAGTACCAGTCGATCATGAAGATGTTTGGGATGCAAGAACTAAAGGGGAGTCTGTAGTGACTTCCAAGAGGATCTACAAGATCAAGCATGTTGCAGGTGGTAGCATAGAGACTTTTTCTCCTGTAGCCAGATACACTTCCATTAGATTCATACTTGCTCTGGCTGCAGTGATGAAATGGAAGATACACCAGATGAATTTCAAGACAACTTTCTTGAATGGTGTAGTTGAAGAAGAAGTGTATGTGAAGCAGCCACTTGGTTCTGAGACACATGACAGGGAGTCATATATGTGCAGAACTTGGTATGGTAGGATAGACATCTTTCTATCCAGTTTGGGCTTTACCAAGAGTAAAGCAGATTCCAACCTTTACTACAAGGTTGAGGAAGGAAATCCAGTGATACTACTTTTGTATATGGATGATCTTTTTATTATAGGTGAAGATAGATTGATTGCCGACACGCAGCGGAAGCTTGCTGCCGAGTTCGAGATGAAGAACTTGTGGATGATGCACTTTTTTCTAGGTATGGAGGTGTGGCAGAGTGCAGATGGAATCTTCCTTGGACAAGGGAAGTATGCAGTAGAGATCCTGAAGAGGTTCGGGATGATGGACTGCAAGGCCATGGCCACACCTATGGCATCAAACCTAAAGCTTCTGTGTGATGCTTCATCTGAGCCGGTTGATATCACTATGTATCATCAGATGATTGGGTCCTTGATGTACCTGATGAACACGAGATCAACTATTTGCTTTGCGGTGAACACATTGAGCCAGTTCTTGACAGATCCGAGTAGTGTTCACTTGGTTGCTGTAAATCATATTCTAAGGTACCTAAAGGGTATAGTTGATTATGGGATCAAGTATGATGCGAATCAAAAGTTTAACCTGCGGGGTTATGTTGATTCAGATTGGGTAGGCAGTGCTGTAGATAGGAAGAGCACTTCTTGGTGCTGCTTCAGTATGGGATCAAGTGTGATCTCTTGGTTTAGTAGGAAGCAATCCTATGTAGCACTGAGTACAGTCAAGGCAAAGTATGTTGCAGCACGTTCGGCTAGTTATGAGGTAGTATGGCTCCAGAAGCTACCGTCTGAGTTATTTGATCTCCCACTAGAGGCTACTGGTATCTTTTATGACAACCAGAGTTGTGTGAATATGTCTGAGAACCTGGTGTTCCATGACAGGTCGAAGCACATTGAGATCAAATATCACTATATCAGGGATATGGTGCAGATAGGAGCAGTAAAACTCCTGTATGTTGCGACAGATGAGCAAGTAGCAGATGTACTAACGAAACCACTAGCCAGAGTGAAGTTCGAGTACTTCAGAGAGAGGCTTGGTGTTCTTCAGATCGACGACACTTCGAGGAAGAAGTGATGGACACATCTGCTGAAGCCATTCCAAGCATGGTGATAAGAGGATCCTTCCCATGGCTGTGGATGTAAGCGTTGGATGATGAGCATCACGACGACGCTCCTGTTACTGCTTTGTATATGCATCAGTTGGATGATCTGATCAGGTAGATCATGTATTTGTATATGTATCAGGTGGATACTTGTATGATTAGGTAGATCATGTATGTTGACATGTATCAGATAGATACTTGGTATGCATCAGGTTGATGCTATGATGTTGATCAAGATGATCACATATGACGAGCTTCAGAATGTTGCTCCAGATGATATGCATTAGGTTGATGCTATGAGTTTGATCAAGTTGATCACAGATGACGATCTTTAGGATTTTTCTCCAGATGATAGGCATCAGGTTGATGCTATGATGATGATCAGGATGATCATATATGATGAGATTCAGGATGTTGCTCCAGATGATATGCATCAGGTTGATGCTATGATGATGATCAGGTTGATCATGTGATGATGTACATCAAGATGATGTATGGTGAGTATCAGGTTGATACTCTGTGGCCGTGGACAGGTTGTGCAGGTAGCATAGAAAAGGTCCTTTAAAATCTGGATAGGTAGAGCGCTGTGCTTGTAACATCCTGGGATGCTCTATCGAGATCCAGACAGGTAGAGTGGTGTGCTCGTAACATCTTGGGATGCTCTGAGTAGGTTTTGCTCTGGTTTCGCATAGAAAAAATCCTTTAAAATTTGGATAGGTAGAGCGGTGTGCTTGTAACATCCTAGGATGCTCTATCGAGATCCAGACAGGTAGAGCGGTGTGCTCGTAACATCCTGGGATGCTCTGAGTAGGTTTTGCAGAAGTTCACATAGAAAAGACCCTTTAAAATCCGGACAGGTAGAGCGGTGTGCTCTTAACAGCCTAGGATGCTCTATAGAGATCCAGACAGGTAGAGTGGTGTGCTCGTAACATCCTGGGATGCTCTGAGTAGGTTTTGTGAAGGTCAACATGTAAAAGAACCTATAGTCTGTGCTAGGTTTTGTTGACGAACGTAATCAATCCTAGGTTCCATAGTATGGCCATTGAAGATGAAGACATGCAGGTGGTGGGCCTACATCCAGTGTGAAAAAGGACTGGCTTTGTAGAAATTCCTATGACGAGTAGATTCAGAGATTGATTGATATAGAAGCAGCAGTGACGATGACAATTATCCAGTGATGATGATCCAGAGAAGAAGACTTGTGCTAGAAGACCTGTGTCGAGAAATACCTTCCTAGTTAAGAGGGAGTGTTGATGTATATGTAACTTCAGAATGTATTTCATATATGTATATTGTACTCCTATAGAGATGGTGTTATTCCTCTATACAGAAGTGTTTGTATTCTTATAGATATGTTATTATTCCTCTATACGGAAGTGTCGTCATTTATATTGTAAGTGTCGTAACTTATACTTGATGGGTTATTAGACCACCTTGTTGGGGTCGGCCCTGTATAAGTCATGTGGGTTGAAGGGTTATTAGACCACCCTATTGGGGGTCAACCAAGTGGGTCAAAGGGTTATTGGACCACCCTATTGGGTGTCAGCCCAGTCAGCAATATGTTATGTGGTTAAGTTAAGGCCGACCTAGTAAAGGTTATTAGGCAAGTCAAGTCAAGTATAAATATAGTGCGGTAGGCACTCTATTTCATCATTCTATTCTCTCTCACACTCTCAGAAGAGTGGCACACTTGTGGAGGAGGAGAAGTTGCTGCTAGGAGATGTCTATCTCTTATGCCTGGGTTTTATCATTGCTCTATCTATGTCTGAGGAAGTTATTGGGGTTTTTCACCTTCATGGTTTTGCCCAAGTAAACTCTGTGTCTCTTGTGTGCTTGCATTATTGTGTCCATGATTGATATGCTGTAGATATGATGTACATGTTGTTCTCTCAGTTAATATCCTAGATCAGATTGAAGTAAATTATGAAAAACTAACAGTTTCTCCTATATTTGAAAATGAATTATTGTATAACTCAACTCCCTTATCTATTTTGGAGTTTTACTTCACCGTGATCACAATTGGTTTACATTGTATATATTAGTATTGCTTATGGTATATTAATAATTTGGAGGAGGTAAAAATATATTTGCTACTCATAAAGAAACCATACCTCAACCCACTCGAGTGTCACATAAGGGAATAAACAAAGAAGAGAAAAATGAATATGAGTTGGTTGTCACCTCTACACTATGCTTGATAAAATTCACTACTATCAAACTGTCTCTTTCTTCACTACTATCACACTGTCACACACTACATTGCACAAGACAAACTTCACTATTGTCACACCGTCGCACTCTTCACTACACACTCTACATTGTGCAAGATAGCTCTGATTGTTTTGCATCCATCATAGTACCCACATTCTTACTTAACCAAAGAAGTACTTGCAAGAAAACATCCCTTCCTCTTCCCAAGGTGTTCCTTCTCCTCCTTAGTAATTTTTTAAAAACATCTTCAAGAATCCTTCAAAAACATCTTCACTAAAACCGAAGAAATCATCTTCAGGAAGCCCATAAAATTTATCTTCTCCTTGGAATTGCACACCTTTTCAGAGCTCCATACATGCTTGGATGGATAATCAATTGAGGAGAGCATTCCATTTATTTATATAGGTCTTAACTTTCTGGGATGACATAAAATTGTACAATATTCTTGCAAGAAAGATTCTAGTTGAGTTTCCTTTACAAATTCTTTCCAACCATGCAATATATACTCCAATTTGAGTTAGGTATCTAGATTAAAAATTCCTTCAAGTATAGGGTATCCAAACTAGACATCCAAAAAAAATATTTCCAATAATATTCATGTTGCAATATCTATTTGTAGTTTCCTTGACTTTGAAATCACTGAGCACAATGTTTTCAACAATATCCCTCTTTTTCATTGATGACCGCCTTTAGAAAATTATGTTGTTCTTCAACATTTGTATGCATTCACGCAATTATGTTAATACACAATTTTGTTTCTATGCAGTATCTACAATCTCTCCCACTATGTAGTATCTGCAATCTCTCCCCCTATGCAATATATACAATTTCTCAACCTTTGACATTAATGAAAAAGGGATTCTATGCCTAGACTTATGCTTCTCTTTCTTCTTTTGTTTCTCCCTCTATCTAAATTATTATTTGCTTTTGTCAATTTCTTTGACTACTCTTTAGCATTTTTGTGTTCCCACAGCTTCCAACTTTGATGAGGCTTGAGAAAATAGATAAGGAGTGGGCATTACTCCCAATTTATGTCTGACATAATCAAAGGTATCCCTAGGAAGAGACTTTGTGGAAATGTCTACAATATACTCCTTGGAGGAATCATTGTCCAACTTGACATCTTTCTTGATGACATTTTCTCTCAAAAAAATGATATTTGATAGAGATATGCATTGTATTAGAGTTCATTACAAGGTTCTTGGAAATGCTAATTGCACTTGTGTTATCACACGAAATTGGAATGGGATTATCTTACTCTACCCATATATCCTTCAAGGTTTTCTTCATCCAAAGAACTTGGGTCCAACATGCTGTTGTTGCAATGTATTTGTCCAAGCTGTTGTAGACAAGGAGATTGTGGATTATTTTTTACTCAACCATGATACTAGACAGTTTCCTAAGAAGAATTCTGTTCCGCTTGTGCTTTTCCTTTCATCCATACTTCCTTCCCAATTTACATCAGCATATGTTGTCATAGTCAAGTCATTACCTCTTGGGTTCCATAAGCCAAAATTAAAGGTTCCTTTAAGATATATGAAGGTTGTTTTATGGCTTGAACATGGATTTTATTAGGTGTTGCATGAACCCTTGCATCCAGTCCTACATCCTGCATAACATCTTGTCTTGAGGCTATCCATACAACAAGCTTCCAATGATGGGAGTACACACTGGTTTAGAGTCTTCCATGTTAAACTTATTCAACATTTCTTTTAAATATTTGGTTTGAGAAATAAAAATACCTTCATATAGTTGAGATATCTGGAGTCCTAGGAAAAAATCATCTCTCCAAGCAAAGAAATTTTTAATTCCTTATGCATTTCCTTGTCAAAGTTTTGGCTTCATGTATCATCATGACTTCCAAAAGTGATGTCGTAAACATACACTTCAATGATAATCATATTTCAATGTTCATCTTTTATGTAGAGATTGATGTCTACATTACACTTCCCGAATCCTTGTTGCTACAAGTACTTGTCTAGTCTTGACTACCAAACTCTAGGAGCTTGATTTAGTCCATACATGGATTTATTCAATATGCAGGCATAGTGTTTATTTTCTAACAGTAGGAACCCTTCTGGTTGTTCTATGTAAAATTCTTCTTCTAATTATCCATTTAGAAAAGATGATTTTACATCCATTTGATATACCTTGATATTTTTGGAGCATTCATAATCCAAGAACATTCTAATTGCTTCTATTCTGGATATAGGAGAAACAATTTCTTCAATGTCTATTCCTTCAACTTGAGCATACCCTTTGCACACCAGTTTTTTTTTTTTATTACCTTACCATTTTCATTCAATCTGTTCCTGAAAACCCACTTAGTGCCGATGAATTTTTTATCTTTAGGTCTTGAAACAAGTTCCCAAGTTTGTTTTTTCTCAATCTAATTCAGTTCTTCTTCCATAGCATTAACCCATTGCTTATTAATTCTAGCTTCCTCAAAACATTTTGGTTCTATTTTGGACAATAGAGAGAGGTGTACCTCTTCATAAGTTATATCAAATTCCCTCTTTCTTTTTTGTATACATGCACATTTATCACCAATGATTAAATCCTTAGAATGGTTCTTTTGAACATACCTAGAATGAGCCTTTGTATTTGGTTGACACAAGGTGCCTTAGACAAATAATATTCTTTCTTAACAATACACACCACACACACGTTCACATAGACAAGATGCAAACAACATGTCAAAAGATGGCTTATATTACTTCTCCCAATCGGTTACAATGCAAACTGCAAAGAAATGAAATAACTAACTAACTGTCGGCCTTGGCCGTTACAAACAGAAGTAACTGTGTGCTATCCTAGTGTGTCGACCTCACTGTTACAATGTAATTTTCCACGTTGTGAGCATCAGCATTCTTTGGCCTTCAAGATCAATTTTATTGACTCAGATTCAGTTTATGTCCTTCAAAAACACTTTTTTCCTATTTTTCTTCCTATACGCTAGCTGTTCCACTTTAGCCAATGTACACACGAGCTGTTCCACTTTAGCCAATGTACACGCGAGCTGTTCCACTATAGCCCGCGGGTGCCAAGTAAAATGGTAAAAATCATGAGAAAATTACTTTTCACTTCGAAAAAGCAGTCTTAGGGTGACCTTTGGCCCTCCATTTGCCCCGAAATGCCTCGATATGTCCTTTCACTTACCTTTGGAATGCTATATATTGAGCTCTTATGGCATATGGAAGGGAGGAGAAAGAGAGAGCAAGATAACTCTAGTGGATTTTTGCCATGACTTGAGTCTACACTCATTGATCCTTGTTGTTGTGAACTCCTTATGTTCACCTACCAAGCTCTTATCCTAGTTTGAGTTTTCCATTACATGGAGGATTGAAGTGGTGGAGGGACAAGTGGAGAGACCCAGTTCTTGGTTCATATTGGTTGTCGGTAAGAGGTCGTATATTGTACTTCTTGTTATTCATTAATGGAAATACTCATTTTCTCATCCAAAATGATATTGTGAATATTGTTTAATTACATTGGGTTATATTTGCTTATTATATCATGGATCATGCTATTGATTATGCTAATGTCTTTTGTTGGCAGGCGCTTTGGTAAGGAAGAATCGCAGCATCGAAGATGCTGCAACACGTCAGAAGAGGTCACGGAAGGAAGAAGGATGCATTATTTTATGTATTTTTGAGTTGATTGTACAGCAGAAAGCGGGTTTTTTTTGGTCATTGGACCATATGATATGTAATTTTGGGCTAATTGTACCGCAATAGGCGGGTTTTTGGGTCATTTGGATCGTGACAGTTAGATTTTGGGTCATTTGTCCAACTGTTGGTTAGGAAGTTGTTAGTAAGTGGACAAGCATTGTAAAGGCGGAAGCCTATATATAGACATGAGTTGTAAGTGTTGGAGGATTGGATCTGAGTATGGATTTTTGGATGTTGTTTATGCACATCTTTGAGTTCGTGTGTGAGGTCAGGAGATATTGCTGAGATCTGGTTTTGCGGAGATGTTGTATCAGGGTTTTGCTGAAGAAATATGACATGACAGAACTGTTTGGTGAAATTCCCTGTGTACCTTTTCTGTCATAATAATGCATGTTGCGATTCACAATTGATGCTATGATTTCTTACTGTAGTCGATACTTTAATGTTATAATTGTTGTGATGAATGCTTCTGCTTGATGCTATGAATATGAATTATGTTAAAATTAAGTGCATAGATCTGTTTTGAATGTTGTGATAATTTAATTAAGTGTTGTCGCAATCATCCTCCTTCATTCGGCAGAAACATGGTTCCGTCCACTCTCCCTTGATCGCCTTGGGTGAGACCTCATCTACTCTGCAGGTGTTGCTGGACAGGATAAAACCTATCTGGGCCAGTGCTCAGGGAGATCATGGTGGGTTGGTGTCGACAACGATGGGAACCCTTGTCGACTGGGTTTGAGTCAACAAATTGTTCCGTTGCCGGGACTGTGTGCGAAGTGAAAGGAGGATATGTTGTGGCATCCGACACAACCAGAGATACAGAGCTGGTTTGATTAGAGGTTGTAGGAATTTTCCGAAGAAGAAAGCCGGAACACTCGAATGACGGTAGATCAGTGGGTGGATAGATATATTCACGATGGTCTGCACGAATGGTTTTTCTGTGAATTTCCGGTCCTTTTGTTCAAGTGGTTGGAAAATTTGACCTATTAGAAGAGGAACCACCAAGGTGGTGAGCCGATGACCTGGACCCTGGAGCTGATCCAAGAACTATAGGAAGTCGATAATAAAGCGTCGCGGGATGTCGAAGTGTGGCTTGATAGCATCTTGGAAGGGTATATCATTGAATTCGCGGTTGATACAAAGAAGTCTTACAATGAAGACGAAAGATATTTCTTCCGTGAACCTCGAGGAAGGTTTCTACTGTCGCTCCAACTATCCATTAAGATGCTTATTTGTGAAAAGGGTATATTGAAGATGCATATAGATCAGTAAGAAACCTGGTGGGTGGAGGCCGTGGGTATCGCGAAAATAGGGGGACGATGTATGGAATGATCAGGGGTAGATGGGTGCAGGTCATGACGAGACTGTGAGTGAAGCCGAGGAAGAGAGTGGTCTTACAAGGGGAGGAGCGAGGTTTCAACAAGAAAAGAGGTAGAGGATAGAAGAAGGTCATGTTGCAATCGAACCGCAAGTTCGCGAAGGAAGACCACACTCAACAAAGCAACCTCACAGTCCGGACAAGGACACACAGACTACACCCAGGATAGAGGCAGGACCTAACCTCAGTAGCAATGTACCCACACCTCCGCTCACTATCTGTCAACCAATGAGAAACACCACTTCGACCCCACCGGGTCAACAAAACTTGATCGCCAGTAGTTCAGTACCTATAAGAAGGAAGCGCAGGATGGTGTGCGATGATGCTAAGTTACCGTTGTTCCATGGGAGTGGGACAGATAACCCAGAACAATATTGGTTTGTGTGTGAAGTGGTCTGGACCGTAAAACAGATCACTGATGATGATGCCAAGAAAGGGCAGCTGGCGACGACCCAGTGAGGTCGCACCTTAGATTGGTTTATGAAGTTTGTTATAGTCCCTATAGGAGCTCCAGCGAAGTCACTAGATGAGATCAACGATGGGTTGATTGCAGAATTTAGGAAGCCCAAGTCTAAGGCCCAATATATCACAGAATTGAAAGAAATTAAGCAGTATCGCAACGAGACAGTGTGGGATTTTGACCAGTGTTTCAAGACGCTGATGGCAAGGGTTAGTTTCGATATGAGTGTTGTCCAACATAAAGAGTGGTTCATCATGGCACTGCTACCGCATATTCGGCTACCATTGATGCAACAAAACATCTTGACACCTAGTGAAGCTCTGGAGATTGCAATGTTGTTGGAGGCGTCGCCGATTGGAGAAAATGCAGTTGGAATGTCGCAAATACAGACACAGCTGGATAACTTGACCATACAGCTGTAAGATTTGAAGAAGGGCAAGGAGCAGTGTGAAGAATTATGGTGAACGCGATGTCAAGGGGAAGGGCATACAAAGGAAATTTGCTCCGACTTCTGCAACTACTTGGTTTCAGGAGTGCCAAACCTGTTGAATATTGGTGGCATGCCATGGTGTTGCGTTTTTCAAGTATTTGGGCACCGCCATGAAGAATGTCCATATATGCAGAAAATGGTCACCAATCCAATGAATATGTATTGCACTTTCTGTAAATCAGTGGAACATGATGACAAAGATTGTCGGGCATATGGGTTGCTTCATGAGAGAATATACAACACATTCTACATAAAGGATGACCAACATGTTGTACAATAACCACCACTGCAGCCCCAGGTAGCCCAGCCGCTACCTTAACCACAGGTGTAGTTTGTACCACAGCCGCCACCGTAGTAGCAGTTTGTGCCACAAGATGCCCCAATGAAAATTGCTCCACAACAGCCACAATACATTTAAAAATCGTAGTTTACGCAGTAAGGGAAAGACATGCATCCCCCTCAGATGCAACAATAGTACAAACAACCGCAGTATCCATAGCAGGGCGGATTTTGTGGAGGATTTCAGGGTGGACATGGCAGAGGATTTGGTCGTGGAGGAGGACGAGGAGGTCACAGACTTGTTCAGTGCTATCAATGTGCAGTATGGGGACACTATCAGCACGATTGTCCACTCTTGTAGACGTAGTGTACATTTTGCTTTGTTACAGACCATACAGTGGAAAACTGCCCACAGTTGATTGCACGATGGCAGGCAGGGAATATTTCACAGTTGCAGAACCAGGCCCAACAACCAATACAGAATCAGGTGCAGTAACCAGTGCAGAACCAGAACCAAAACGCTAATCCAAATCTGAACCAACAAGGGAATCCTGCACCTAATTAGAATCAGGGCACGAATGTTGCGACAATTTCTACAGAGCCAAGACCACAGGATGTGGTGGTCGCAGTCATTACATGGGGAGGTGCAGTAACAGGAGGAGACATTCGAAAGGTTGGGCAGAAGAACGTACTATTTGATGTTGAGTTTGAGCGTGATACATTCTTCCAAGCATGTCGTGCAGTAGACCAGGATCACGGTAAAGCTACAATGTACGACATGCCCCCTGTGTTTGATACAACTTTAGAAGTAGGTCTATCAGCACAGTCTGGAACTTTACAGAAGTTTCTTGAGAGTTGCTTATTGTTAGCAAGAGATCCCGTGACCCTTGCTGAGATTGAAGGATTGTTGCAGCATCCAGCTAAGGGACGTTAGGAGTCTGCAGTAAAATATTTATAGCGGCAGAAGACAGGTAAGGAGATGTGAATGAATATCCAGATCGGGGATAATGACATTGATTCAGTTATTCTAGACCTTGGTTCGAATGTCAACATCTTAACCAATCAAGCATGGCAGAAAATTGGGAGCGCCCCATTGAGCTAGTCTCCTATATAGCTCCGCTTAGCTAATCATGCTAAAGTGACATCGATTGGGAGAGTCCTCCGGTTGGTGGTGGATATTGAGGGCATGTAGACCTATGCTAACTTCGATGTAATTGAAGTGGTTGAAGGAGGAAGCTCATATCTTGCGTTACTGGGGATTGGATGGGCCAACGACAGTGGTGCGGTAATCAACTTCAAGTGGTGGATGATGACTTTTGAAAACCTTGATCTCAGAGTCATAGCCCCATTGGATCCGGTTGAAGATCGCAGATACATTGAGCCAGTAAAGGATGCCGATCCTAGTGGATGGGACCACGCATTTAACATTTCTGAATACTATATTCATCCAATTGCCAACGGTGAGCTGGGATAGCGCAGTGACAGCTCTGCGTCTTTGGACTCTGATGACGCGCTAGAAAACTGGCAGAACCACTTGCATGAGGTGTCACTCCGTAAGTGTGGGTTGGTCACGCTGTCGCTATGCTGCATCGCAACTGAAACGGTCACACTAACAATATATGAAGGACTTCCTTGCTTGTCTGACTTTTCGACGGAGTTCGAGGAAAGAGTTTCTGAACCACAGTGATTGCTGGTATTGGAAGAAGCACTAAAGGCTACTCTAGTACGCTAGTGGGTGACACACAAGGAATCAATTGATGGATGGTCGAAATGGAGAAGGTTGATGATGGTACGCTTCGGCGATACCAAGGTCTACCACACAGGGAAGTATTATGGTCAGAACGATCTTGGAGGCCATTTGATGGAGTGTCAGACATTATGGGCATCGCGACCAAGAGATGAGTGGGTCCATGCATTTATCCATACCTTGGATGAGATGCCGCAGTCATGGTATACTGCAGCTGAGTTACGAGGAGAAATCACTACTTGGTTGGAGTTGACCATATGTTTTACTCACATGTTCAGTTTTGTTGATCCCAACTAGGATGTCCATAACACTCTGCAGATCATTAACAATGTGGTTCTAAAGGTTGATCCCATGGCATACCCGGTGGATCCGCATACGCACTTCCAGATACAATCCATTATGGAATGTTATAATATCACTGGTGGGCTATTATAGCTTAAAATGACACTTATCCATCTGTGACAACACTTGCATTGCTTGGTCACATGATGACACTTCTTGAGATCAAGTTTAGTCACACAACAGGACACTTGTGGATTGAGGGGTCATTTGGGACACTAAAAATGGTTTAAATTACCTCACTCTTGGCCCATTTGATTGTTATAACCCTTAGGAACATTTTTCCAGACCAAACCATCTCCTGAAAATCATCAGAAAAACCCTGTTTTTGGCCATTTTCCCCAAAAACGCTGGTATCCTGTGTATAGAGTAGGGCATACTAGGATGTGTGCGTGACTCTTATGGATATAGAGTAGTGCATATGCGCCACTCTACTTCAATAAAGTAGCACACACCTTGAAAAATGCGCTAGTTTGTCTACTGCAGAGTAGGGCATTTTCCTGTACTAACCAAAATCTCGAATTTTGGGTAAGTTAAGTTGGTTGGGGAACCTCCTAGTCGGTTATAACTACTTTTCCTCTCCTTCATTGACTATATAAGGAAGGTAGAAGGGCCATGTGAGGGGACCAAGCCTATAACAATGTTATGCTAGAGGAATGGAGACTCTCATCCCCCTCTCTTGTGCCTCAGTTTCTAATAAACCCTAGCATAGTTGATTAGAGGTTGGGATCCTCGGAGAATAGAAGTAGGAGACCTTGAATATAGGTTTCATAAAGTGCCAAGCTTGAAGGAAGGTATAAATTTATGTACTTGCTTCATTCATTAATAAAGATCAGACGTTCTTTCCTTTCCAAAGATGACCTATTTATATGTGTCTTAGATTTGATTACTATTTGATTATAGTTTGATGTCTTATTATGCCATGGATATCAGTCTTATATATATAGTCAAATGTATTTGAGAAAGGTATCAAATTGTTTTGCATGTGTGGGCATTGTGATACTGGATAGCATTAAAGAGCAAGGAAAGGGAAAAATTGGATCAACCTTCTTAATAAGGTACTCACCTTTCTAACCTTAAATATCTTTGCTTACTAGTTGCACTTGTAGAACATTTGTAGCTCTATCTTCCATACCTAAAGTTGGTAGTTTCTCCCCTGAACTATAGGTGCATTTTCCTCACAACAGAATGGCGATTCCGCTGGGGAAAGCCTAACTACTTAGGGGTATCCAAGATCATTTATTTAGTTTTGTTTGAAGGTCTTTGTTCAATTTCTTGATTAGAATCAGTTATTAGGCTTTGTTTGACCCTCCTTGGCTCTTACAGACCCTTCCTAGCCCTTTCAGACCCTGGTGGACCCAAGTTGGGGGGTTTTAACCCCATTTTTTCAACTTTTCCCACCTGTGAGCTATTGTTTTGAATCACAGTAGCGCATTCCTCTATTATGGGCGATGGTATGCCTCATACACAGTAGCACACACATTCTGGGTTTGAGCTTTTGGGTTGTGGACCCAAATTTGGGGGTTGTGGCTGCATTTTTGGGGTCCCTAATGACCCTAGGTCTGAGTTAAACCACTGTAAGTGGTCTCCTATCCTTGTACCGATCCCATGTTCATGATTTGGACCTCTTTTGATCAATTTGGGCTTGTTTGGAAAGTTTTGGGGCTTGTTGACCCAAGTTGGGGGGTTGTGGACCAGTTTGGTGTTTTGTACCCTAATTTGAGTCTTACTGAACCTGCTTGCTCCATTTCCGCTAGATTGCAACCTATTGAGTCTACTTGACCCTATTTGTATCTATTTGAGTGAAGTTTCTCTTTATATTGGTTTCTTATCCTCCCTTATGCTTTTAGTTTTCTTTTTGTAGTAAAAGCTCAAGTGTCTTTTCTGTTGTTCAGGACCTTGATTGCACTGTTTATGTGGGGACCTGACTTTACCAAACCATACTTCTTTGTAGGTCATTTGCTTTGTTTGGGTCTAAAAGTAGGTTTTGTATGCTTTTTCCAATGGTTGGCATGCTTACATCAATAAGAATCTGAAAGTCATATTGGTAGCTTTTATTGTTTCAATAAGGCAACCTGAAAGTTCTTTGCTTTTGCTTTGATTGTAGGTTACTTTCAATTTCAGTTTTTGTTTCTTACCTTCGAAAAGCATAAAAATTTTGATTTATTTTCTGAGTAGAGTACCTTGCAAGTGGCTTAAAGGCTTTAAGAGTGCTTTGCATCAAAAAGAAGAAGTTTTCTTTTGCATATTTATCCATTTTAGCAGCTGCATTCTTAGGTTTTGAGTTTAATGTTGTACATTTAGACTTTATTTTTATCCTTTTGCATTCGAAAAGACTAAAAAATTGCATTTGCATATGCATTCTAGATCGTATCTTTAAGACATGCATTGAAAAGAAAATATTTGTTTAGTGGTAAGCATTTCATTTCAGTATTCTATCTCTATTATAACCACTCTCACACACCCACTACCTTTTTGAGTAAGCAAGTAACCTTTAAAATGAATCCTAATAAAATGTACTAGTAACATTTTCTTTTCTAGGTTACACTTTTCACCAACTAGTATTGCTTAGGATCTTGGGTTTAAGCACCTTAAACCACCCAAGATCACACATTACGCAAAAATCGTAGTTCGACTTTCACAGGTAAACCCACCTCATTCAAAACTTGCATGGGATCTATGTAGTAGGTCTTGTGAGATCAGATTGTTGGGAATAAACCTCCTACTTTCTGTTTCGAGCATATACCAGGATTGTATCACGTTTGGGGACTCTTTTGAGTTTCGGGGTTATTTACCCTGCCCATGCCTTCTGATTTGACCAGAGACTGTTCCCCCAGGAGTTTTCGGTGTGGTGGTATCCTTAGTATCTGACCATAAGATCATACATAGGTGACGACGGAGGGTTATATCTACTGTACCTAGGACAAACGTGCGAGGAAATCCCTTGCAGGTCTTTGGGAGGGCGGTTGGGTGATTCCAGTGCTTGAACCCTTAGTCATTTTATTGTTGACCCCAGGTAACTACTCTTCATCCTTCATTGATCTGTTCCAGGCCCTCATCATCCCAGACTCTTCTCCAGAAGGCTTCTGTTTTCCTGGTTTGATTTAACTAGGACCTTTTTTAGTGGTGTGCTCTTTGTTCTACTTGTCTTGTTTTTCCTTAGAGATTTTCTTTCTCATTTGAGCAGGAAACTATGTCTAGCATTCTGGCGAGCGCCAATCAAGGAACCCATGTTCCGGGGGATCCTTGTGCTATTCCATTCATTAGAAACATTGGTACTCCCTTAATGGCTACTCTGAATCTTCATGGATTCACTATAGGGTTTCTAGTTTGGTTGTTCTCCACTTTGAATGCCTTGCATGCTCTTGACGCTTCTTTTGTAAGCACCTCAAATCAAGAGCATCAGAACCCTCTGCCTTCCTTGCCAGTAACATCTTCTCCTCCTCCTTCTACCATATGTGGCGAAAGTAGCAATACTAGTAACCAGCAGTCTAAAAGGAATAGACGGAGGAAGAATAGGAAGAAGATGCCAAAACAAGGGGGCAGCAACCCAACCTTTGTAAGTTGGGCAAGCACCCTGCCTTTGCAAATCATGCAGGGGGCACTTACCCAGCCTCTGGAGGTCATGCTGGGAGAAAACTTTTAGTCATTAAAAATCACACTGAAATTTTGTCTTCAACCACTGTCAGTCATGTTGAGGACATGTCATTGATCACTACTAGTCATATTAATGACAAGTCACCAGTTCCTCTAAGTCATACTAGAGACACCAGATCAACCACTGCAAGTCATGCTGAGGGAGTTGACATTGTCGAAAAAACCAATAAACAAAAGTATAAGTTCCCTTGCAAGTTTTGTGAGGGATACCACCTTACTTAGTTGTGCCCTGTACTTCCAGAAGTGCAAAAAGTGTGGTCCTTAGTTCAAAAGTCTTCTACTTCTGAGCACCCATCCACTGTAAGTCAAGCTGGGGGCAAGCTGTCAGCCAATGCTAGTCATGCTGAGAATACTGAAGTTGTAAAGGAGTCTTGACCTATAGGACGAAAACCAAAGTTCCCCTGTGAACTTTGTAAGGGAGTTCACCTTACTCACCGATGCCCTGCCATTCCAGAAGCACGAAGAGTGTGGTCCATGTCTGAAGGAATCTCTGTTCCTGAGTTTTCTATAGATTCCCTATGGTCAGATCAAACTTTGGTTGATAAAGTGGTTGAACTAATGCAATCTTTGGTCAACCCCACTCTTCCTTCAAAGAGTGAAGTGATCGAATTGATGCAATCTTTGACTGATCCCATTAGTCTTGCAAAGATTGATGCACCTATCCCGGAAGTCTTCTACATTACCAGTTTGGATGTTCCTGAAAAAGGGGGTAATTCATCTGTTCCATGTGAACCCCTACCAAGCCCTAGGATCGTTTCTTTTGATTGGAATAGTCTAGCCAAGCCTTGTCTTCCTTCTTTGACACCTTTCCAGATAAAGGTTGATATCGGGAACCATACGGTTGATCGATGCGTTGTAGATGAAGGAGATTCTGTTAGTATCTTATCCGCTTATGCTTGGAGAGATTTGGGTTTCCCTAATGTTATTCCAACTGTTAATTGGCCGTTGACCTTCGATAGAAGACCTAGTGAACTGTTCAGATTCCTTCATTAGGTACCTGTTACTTTGGGTGGAAAAACATCTTAGTTGATTTGATGCCCTGTGGACTTTGATATGATCCTCGGGCAGGATTATGTTTATGCTATGCATGATGTGGTTTCTACACTCTTTCGTGTGATGCATTTTCCTCATAAAGAAAGCATCATCACTATTGACCAGTTTGCATTCGTTGATCCTCCTTATTACCAAACTGTAGACCAGTCAGATCCCTCGTCATTAGGCACTACCATGTCACATGGAGCTTATGTGGCATATTATTCTTTGAGTTCAACTTCTACTGAGAAGAAGTCTCTGAGTTCATGCTTACCTTCTCGGGACTTAGTCCCAGCTTTTGACCAAGTGACACCTCCATATGAATGTTTAGATATGTGTTCTATCTGGGATGATATACTTCCTTCTGATGAAGTTTTCCTAGATTCCATAGTACAGTCTACCATTCATTTGGATGTTGATCTAGTCGCAGTCATGTCCAGCCCTGGTTTGAACTTAAAGTCTAATCTTCCTACTGTTGAGTTTTTGGACTCTCCTATAGATCCGCAAATCGATCTTCCTGCTAAGTTCGATTCTGCTTCTAGAATTTTCAACTCCCGTGATGATGAATTTGTTTCTGCATATTCCATCATGTCCTTCAACTTTTATCTTCATCCTGAAGTCGATCTTGTTGATTGTCAGTCCTCGGGCTTGGGTACCATAGAGTCTTCATTTGAAAACTCTGCCTTGTTTATGCCTGCTATTGATGATAGTGAAGTTGAAAGTATTTCTACCACAGTGACTTGTATCGGGTCTTTCTTTACATATGTCTTAGATATGATCTTGGTACTAATGTTTCTTGGAGACAGGATTCTTAGCTAGATTTATACTTGCTTACTGGTCTCTTTCGACACCTTGTACGACCTTGTCAGGTATATTTGGAATCTTGCATATAGGTTTAGGCTTCCCTGCTGTTATGTTGCATTTGAACCTTTTTCCATCCGAATTCGCCTTAGGGTCGAACCTGTTGGATATTGGTCTGTTAGCTATCTCTTTATGCATTGTGCACTAGTTCGACATCAGAGCCTACCTAACATGGGTCACCCTAGTCAGCACCCTTATGCCATTTTGGTGCCCATGTTGAGTTTTTATCATAGGCTCGGGAGCCTTTTTAGATTTACCATGACTTTGAGAAGAAGCCTCATATATTTCTGGCCATCCCTGATAAGGCTCCCATATTTGTGTTTAAGTTGCATATGCATCTATTATGATCCTGCTTGCGCTAATGAGCTTGATGCCAGCTTCCACGCTTTTAGGTCGTTGTATAAGCCTCCATCTCTGATCTCATTTCCGCTAAGCCCTGTATCATTTTGCCTTCGCAATTTGACACCTTTTACCTGGAGGAGACACACCCTAAGTGTCCTTATCTTGCTCATGTTCCTTGCATTAGGCATAGCTTTGTTCCATGCACTTGGAGCTAGCATTGCATGTCCCTGACACTCATCTCCTCCCATTTCGAGCATTCTTCTACCTTTACTTCGAGCTCGTTAAAAACAATAAGTAGGTTACGAGTAGTCTGTTAAAATTTGAGCATTAATTCACAATACTCTTGGATCTTTACTAAGATAATAACATATACAGTATATCAATGCATAACAATCACAATAAGCATGACAAGCATCACAAGAATCAAAAGCATGAGAGACAAGAAACATAGAGTTTCCATGGGGAAAACCCTAAGGTGAAAAACCCCACAACTTTATCAGAGATAGAGAGAGCAATGGCTCAACCAAAGTACAACCAAAATACACTTGAGATAGTCTCCTAGAGTAGATGATCCTCCTCCTCACTAGTGCGCCACTTTCTGAGTGAGAGAAGTGTGTCTTTTCGAATGATCCAAATAGAGATCTCCCAATCTCTATTTATACTTAACCTGTTTGCCCAGTGACCTTATGGGGCCGACGTGTCTATCTAGATACATCCACAATATAATATATATCTTAGGGCCGACCCCACACATGGTGGTCTAATAACCCATCTGCAAGTACACACACTTGCGACACTTGTCAATCCACATGATGACACTTCCTTATAGAGGAATAACACATCTCTTATAAGGGTACAATAAATATATATGAAATACATAGATGAAATACATTCTGAAGTTACATATACATCAACACTCCCTCTTAACTAGGAAGGTATTTCTCGACACAGTTCTGCTAGACAAGTCTTCTTCTCGGGATCATCGTCATCATCATCGTCACTGCTACTGCTATCTCAACCAATATTTGACTCTACTCGTCATAGGAAGTTCTACAGAGCTAGTCCTTTTTCATACTGGATGTAGGCCCACCACCTGCAGGTCTTCATCATTTGTGCGAATGGTCTGATAGAGGTGGCCTCTTAGGACTAATTTTATGTGTGGATGCAATACTGGAAAGAGTATCCCAGGAACATTTATGTGCCTAAGCACGATCGGCAAGATCTCCCGGGACTGATTACATGCATCTCCTCCACAATACCTTTAAAGAGAATCCCACGAACATTTATGTGCTGCAGCACGACCGACAAGATCTCTAAAGAGCATCCCAGGACTTGTTACAAGCATACAACTCAACCTCTCGGATCTCCAGGACTGATTACATGTGGATAGACAAAACCTTTAAAGAGAATCCCAGGAACATTTATGTGTCGCAGCACGACCGACAAGATCTCTAAAGAGCATCCCAGGACTAATTATGAGCACACAGCTCAACCTCTCAGATCTCCAAGACTGATTACATGTCTCCATAGTAATACCTCATCCCAGGATTGATTACGAGAACACAACTCAACCTATCAGATATCTGAGGACTGATTACATACTATATAGCAATACCGGAAAGAGTAACCCAGGAACATTTATGTGCCGCAGCACAACCGACAAGATCTCCCAGGACTGATTATATGCTATTTGCACAACCTGCCACATATCATCTCTGACCTCCAAGTATCAACCTGATACTCATGATCCAATGGATCATCATCGCACGAGGCATCATCCTGATTCCCATGATCATATTGATCATCATCACTTGTACCATCCTGGTACATATCATCTGGAGCAACATCCTGAAGCTCATCATCATGATCAACCTCATCATACAATGCATCCACCTAATGCACACCAAGTATCTACCTGATACATATCATCATACATGATCCACCTGATACAAATACAAATACATGATACATATCAATATACATGATCTACCTGATCATACAATGTATCCACCTGATACAGATACAAATACATGATACATATCAACATACATGATCTACCTGATCATACAATGTATCCACCTGATACAAATACATGGTCCAAGCATCCAACATGATGCATATACAAATACATACAAATGATCCAACCGATCATATCCAGCATCCAACATGATGCGTACATACATATAAATGATCCAACTGATCATATCCAGCATCAACACGATGCGTACATACATATAAATGATCCAACTGATCATATCCAGCATCAACACGATGCATACATACATACAAATATAAATGATCCAACTGATCATATCCATCATCAACACGATGCGTACATACATACAAATATAAATGATCCAACTAATCATATCTAGCATCCAACATGATGCATATACAGAGCAGTAACTAGAGCATCGTCTTGATACTCATCATCTAGCGTTTACATCCACAGCCATGTGAAGGATCCTCCTTCCAACATGCTTGGGATGGCTTCAACAAATGTTTCCATCACTTCTTCCTCGAAGTGTCATCGATCTGAAGAACACCAAGCCTCTCCCTAAAGTACTCGAACTTCACCTTGGCTAGTGGCTTCGTGAGCACATCTACAATCTACTCGTCCGTCGCAACATACAGGAGCTTCACGGCTCCTCTCTGCACCATATCCCTGATATAGTGATATTTGATCTCTATGTGTTTCGACCTGTCATGAAACACTGGGTTCTCAGACAGCTTCACACAACTCTGGTTATCGCAGAATATACCAGTAGCATCCAATGGGAGATCAAATAACTCAGATAGTAGCTTACGTAGCCATACTGCCTCACAACTAGCTGAACAGGCTGCAACATACTCTGCCTCAGCTGTACTCAGTGCTATGCAGGACTGCTTCCTGCTGAACCAAGAGATCACACCTGATCCCATACTGAAGCAGCACCTAGATGTGCTCTTCCTATCTGTAGCACTGCTAGCCCAATCTGAATCAACATAACCCTGCATGTTAAACTTTTGATTCGCTTCATACTTGAGCCCATAATCCACTGTACCCTTCAAGTACCTCAGAACATGCTTTACAGCAACCAGATGAACACTCCTCGGATCCTTCAGGAACTGGCTCAATGTGTTCACTGCAAAGCAAATATCTGGTCTTGTGTTCGTCAGGTACATCAAGGACCCAATCATCTGACGATACATAGAGACATCAACCGGCTCAGATGAAGCATCACATAGAAGCTTTAGATTCGATGCCATGGGTGTGGCCATGGCCTTGCAATCCATCATCCCAAATCTCTTCAGAATATCTACTGTGTACTTCCCTTGACCAAGGAAGATCCCACCTAAATTCTGCCACACCTCCATACCGAGGAAATAATGCATCATTCCCAAATCTTTCATATCGAACTCAGCAGCAAGCTTCCTCTTAGTATCTGCAATCAATCTTCCATCTCCTGTTACAAATAAGTCATCCACATACATGAGTAGAATCACAAGATTCCCTTCCTCAACCTTGTAGTAGAGGTTGGAATCCGCTTTACTCTTGGTAAAGCCCAAGCTAGATAGGAAATTGTCCATCCTACCATACCAAGTTCTGGGAGCTTGCTTCAAGCCATACAAGGCTTTCTTCAATCTGCACACATGTGACTCCCTGTCAGGTCTTGGGGCTGCATCCCAAACATATTCTTCATGATTGAGGGATCATGGCATTCCATTTCTTCATCCCAGATCCTGGGAACTTCAATATCTTCAATATCTTCAATAGATATCTTTGTTGCTGAAACAAATGTTGTAGTCCTTTTGTAGGTGAAGATATACGGTCTTTCCTACAAAACAAGTTAAATTGCATGATTAGAAACATCTCATAATTTTCAGAACAAATTCTTTACACATAAAGAAATATGTCATGCAGTCATGCAGTTATCTTAGCCAATGCTTCAATACAACATTTATCCATGTTCCACAACTTTCTAGATGCCTTCCAGTCTCTACCAGAACATTGTTAAGAGTTTGCACTACTCCCAACATGTCAGCAAAGAGGTTTCATTCTAGATAAGTAGCACTGGAATGTTGTACAGTGCCATAGGCCACTTACCCATCACATGCATATTAGTAGTATACTGTTCATTAATGCAATCATTCTAATATGCACAATACATCTCCTAAGTCTAGGAACATAAGCATAATATTATTTAAACAAACAAAATAGGCAAGAAATGATAATTGAAATACTTATCTTTGTTTGTTGTTGGGTGGACTCCCTCTGAGTCTTTGCTTCCTGGCAGGAGCTGCTGAAGTAGCTTCTTCTACACCTTTCTGTTGTGGAATGTAGGAAGATGGTCAACTCCCTCTGAAAATCTACATCCTTGCAGGAGCTGCTGGAGTGTGCTCCCTGTTGATCTTTGCTTCATGGATTACCTGTCCTTGAACTTATATTCATCCTTGCTAACATCAATCTTCTTGAACCCTAGAAAGTATATTCTGTAAGCCTTCGAGTTTTCACTGTAACCCACAAAGATACCCTTCTTTCCTGAAGGATCTAGTTTAGTCCTCTTTTCCCTTGGCACATGAGTGTATACTAGAAAACCAAATATTATGAGATGGCTGACTTCAGGTTCCTTACCAGAAAAGACCTCTTCTGGTGTCTTGTTTTCCAATATCTTGTGGGGTGTTCTGTTCTGCACATATACAGTTGTTCTAGCTGCTTCTGCCCATAGATACATAGGTAGATCCTGGTCATGCAGCATTGCCCTTGTTGCTTCCATGATTGTTCTGTTCTTCCTTTGTGCAACTCCATTCTGTTGAGGATTATAAGGAGCAGTCAACTCCCTTTTAATCCTTAAATCACTGCAAAGCTTCTTGAAGACACCTGAGGTGAATTCTCCACCATTGTTCGATCTGAATGTTTTGATCTTTTTGCTAGTTTGATTCTCCATCAAGGTTTTGAATTCCTTGAACTTATCAAACACCTCATCTTTGTTTTTCAAGAAGTATATCCAAGTCTTCCTGGAGAAGTCATCAATAAATGAGACATAGTAAACATACCCACTTAGAGAACTAGATGACATAGGACCACATACATCTGAGTGGATGATTTCCAAGATATCTTTTGCCTTGCTTTCATTGCTTGGGAAAGCCTTCTTAATATTCTTACCTTTTGCACATCCTTTGCAAACACCTTCATGTTTGGTCTTGATTTTAGGAAGACCCTCTACAACCTTGCTTGCAATTGGAAGTGCCCTATAGTGCATATGAGCAAGTCTTCTATGCCAAAGTTCACTTGGCTCCATGGATTCATGCACCATGGCATGTTCAGGTTATCCTTTTAATTTATACAAACCTCCCTCTTGCTCTCCAATCACAACTGCATCATCTATGGTCTTTCCCTTTGGCCACATTAGGACTTGGCCATCCACAAATGAAACCCTCATACCTTTTGTATCCAATGTAGAGATGGAGAGTAAGTTCTTCTTGAGCCCAGGTACATAAAGGACTTCTTTCATCTTCAAAGATTTTCCAGAATCTAGGTTGTAGGAGGCTTCACCACTTCCTTTGATGGGATATTGATAATCATCCCCAAGTTTCACTTTATGGGGTGATTCATGTTCAGACAGATTTACAAAGGATTCTTTAAATCTAGTCATGTGTTTGGAAGCCCCACTGTCAATTAACCAATCATTACAACCATGGGAGATAGTACCTGTCATAGTAGAGATTAGAACATACTCTTCTTCACTTGATGAGTCATCATTACTATCATCACTTTCTGCCCTAGCCTTCTTCTTTGGAGGCTCATCATCTTCGGCAGCATGAGCATGGTACCTTCCTTTGTTACCCTTCTTCTTCTTGCTGGAGTTGTTGTTGTTGTGTTTGTCCCTTTTGTTCTTGGGACATTCTGAAGCAAAGTGACCCTTCTCATTACAAGTGAAACACCTTAGATCTTTCTTGTCTTTGTGAAAATGATGAGAAGATTTCTTCTTGTGATGGGATGGCTCCCTCTTGAACTTGCCCTTCTTAGTGTAAGCTATGAGAGCTTGATCTTCATTTCCCATCTTCTCTTCTCTTGCCACAAGCCTTGCTTCTTCTTGAGAACATTCCTCCCATATTCTGCTGAAGGAGATTAACTTCATTCTGGCACAAATCCCCTGGATAAACGAGTCCCATGACCTAGGTAGGCCATTCAAAGTAGTCATAACAATTTCACCATTCTCCACCATTTCATATACAGCTTCAAGTTGTTCCTTGATCTGAGAGACCTTGGAGAAATAGGATTGAATGGTTTCTCCATTCGACATCTTGACCCCTTTCAATTGATTCTGTAGGGTCATCTTCCGATTTATGTTCTTTCCTTCAAATAGCTTGGTCAAAGAGTCAAACATAGCCTTGGGTGTCTTTAGAGAAGACACATGGGGTATGAGATGGTCTTTGATAGAATCAGCAATGAATCTCTTTTCCTTGACCAAGTTCTTCTTATGCAATACCTTAGCCTCTTCATCCTCTAGGATAGGGATGTCTTCTTTTATATATGAGTCCAACTCATTCTCTTCCAGGATTAAACCAATCCTATACTTCCAAGCTCGGAAGTTATCAGCCCCTTCAAGCTTATCCTCAAGCTTGGTGTGGTGAGACATCTTAAAGAGTACTTCAAATGAAATAGAAAAGATTTAGGTCTTACCACTTGAAATGCTGAAAATTGGATCTGGTCCCGGATTAGGGTTTGTCGAAAAAACCCTAAAAATTCAAAATGTGAATTTCAACTTTTTGAAAAGATATAAAGATGCGCCTTGATGAGCTGATCAACCTGGTGTATTCAGAATTTGAGATCAACGAAGCTTTACCCTTCAGATTTGCCTTTTTGTCCTCCCGAGTTCACTAGGGAGAGCCCTGAATTAGGGTTTGAGTTTCCCAAAGATCTACCCAACCAAAAATCTCGATCCAAAGCTATAAACTTCGATTTTTTCAAGGAGCTTCCATCTATGTCTTCAAATTTCAGAAATTCCTATTTTTGTGGAAACCCTAATTTTTAGGGCCAAATCTAAAAATGCTCAGAATTGAATTCTGATTGGACAAATAGATTCTACTTGATGAGTAGAGTCAATCTACTATACTGCTTTTCCAAACACTATGGAGAGAAACCCAATAAACAAGAAACTCAAGTTTCCGTCACTGCAAAATGTTTTCTTCTCAGGTTAGCTCTGATACCATGTTAAAATTTGAGCATTAATTCACAATACTCTTGGATCTTTACTGAGAGAATAACATATACAGTATATCAATGCATAACAATCACAATAAGCATGATAATCATCACAAGAATCAAAATCATGAGAGACAAGAGACACAGAGTTTCTGTGGGGAAAACCCTAAGGTGAAAAACCCCACAACTTCCTCGGAGATAGAGAGAGTAATGGCTCAAACAAAGTACAACCAAAATACACTTGAGATAGTCTCCTAGAGTAGATGATCCTCCTCCTCACTAGTGCGCCACTTTCTGAGTGAGAGAAGTGTGTCTTTCCGAATGATCCAAATAGAGATCTCCCGATCTCTATTTGTACTTAACCTATTTTCCCAGTGACCTTATGGGGCCAACTTGTCTATCGAGATACATCCACAATATAATATATATTTTAGGGCCGACCCCACACATGGTGGTCTAATAACCCATCGGCAAGTGCACACACTTGCCACACTTGTCAATCCACATGACGACACTTCCTTATAGAGGAATAACACATCTCTTATAAGGGTACAATAAATATATATGAAATACATAGATGAAATACAATCCGAAGTTACATATACATCAACATTGTCTTCCACCTTTCCTTCGAGATTGTTAAAAACAGTAAGGAGGCTATGAGAATTTCTTTCATCTTCACTTCGAGCTCATTAAAAATAGTAAGGAAGTTATGAGCATTTTTATGTATCTCCTTTGAGCTCGTTAAAAACAGTAAGGAGGTCACGAGTTTACTTTTTCGGGCTCGTTAAACCTTTACAGAAAAAGATCCCTATGGAGTTCTTTTAAGCCCTTTTCAGACTCCTTAAATAGGAAAAGTTTTCCTAGCATAGTTGTCTTTTCGGGCTCGTTAAAATAATTGAACCGACATCCACTTAGGTATAGAATTACCCCTTTTTCGGGCCTTGGTGGATAATTTACGGAAAAGGTATACTCTAGGTATACTCTGGTATGCGCTAGGAGAGTTCTTCTTCCATTATTTTACACTTTTTCGGGGAAGGAGACTAACTTTACGAAAAATGACCTTTGGAGTCGTCTTTAGGGTTTTTAGACTCTCGAAATGTGAAAACACCAAGCAAGCATTCACCTACTCGGGCTCGATGTGAAATCCACGAGATGGTTGATAGAGGACTGTTTAAGTTTTTCAACTCTATAAACAAGAAAACATCGCCGAGCACAGACCAATCTGGTCTCGATATAAAATCCACGAATAGGTGTATGGAGTTTTCTTCTAGGTTTTTCAGACTCCTCAAATATGAAAATACCATCGAGCATGCTTTAGTTCTTTGTAAAGCTTGTTAAAAAATGAAGAAGGAAAGGGAAGGGAAGAATGTTAAAATATCTTTCAATATGATGGCAGCAAGTCAACTATCTCCTTGAACAAAGAACCTGTTTTGAGTCTATCAAAAAATTTGGGTTGTAGTGTTGGCCTTAGGATAAACCTGATCTCAGAGTTCTTACTCCTCCATTTGGTTAGTCTTCCAATCATATGGAGACTCTGTTAATGTCTCCTACATTGCAAATTTGTATCATGGCCTGTTTGTGTTAAAAGCTACCTAAGTCACTCTTGTGTCGTGCTCACTGTTCAAGGATATAACCTGTGTTGGCCATTCTGCAGTTTCCTTGACCTCATGCGTCGGCCATTCCTTGGTGTTAGTATGTTTCATCATGTGTTCAGTCCTACTCCAATTCAGCTCATACTTGTTGAGTGTCCCTCGTGTTCAATGATGGAGGATGCCTTAAGGCCTCCCTTCCAACGAACTTCTTCTCATCGACTTCAACTCATTGTGCTCTAGGAATTGAGTTTAGAGTTTCGGTTAGTACCTTGGGGATTGCAGTCATTAGTGGTAGTTTCCATCGCTATTGGATAGATGGGAATACATCAATGTCTCCTATCCAATAGATTCTTCAAGTGTTCAATGACAAGACCACTTATTTGCACTTGTTTGAATGTACTAGGTACCTTGGGTTCCATTTTCATTATTGCTGGACACCTTCACGTTTGTTAACGGTATACATCAATGACCGATAATCAAACGATACCTCCCATGTTCGACATCAACTCATTTATTCGCATGGATAGGTTTGTACCTTGGGTTGTTTTTGGATGAAGACCTTGGGATCCTCGATAGCATCACCTTATTTATGTTATTTCCCAAGTTGCACGAGACTGAGCCACACTCTTTTTGGCTCTTGATGAGACATAGATCCAGTTTGTTTTCTATGGCTATGTTCTCCATTTTTGACATAGATCCACCTTGTATTTATGTGGCTATGTGTACACTTATGTTACTCATGGATCCACACTTGTATTCTAGTGGCCATGATATATGCATCAGTATTTGGATTGTTATTGTATCCTCTTGAAGGTCATGTTCCACTATTTGAACATGGACAGTTACCCAAAGGATGAGTTTGTCTGACATTGCCTTTGCTTTCAGGTACTTCATTTGAGCCTATGATTCTTGGTCTCTTTTGTTTCTCCATTCCCATGATTCAACTCTTTGTTATTTATAATGTATTTTGGCCATTGTTTCCCTCACTCCCTCTGACCTCACACATTAGGGGGCATCTGTTATATTTTAAAATGACACTTCTCTGTCCGTGACAACACTTGCATCGCTTGGTCACATGAAGACACTTCTTGAGATCAAGTTTAGTCACACAACAGGACACTCAGGTGGCTAGAATTCTGAGTCACTGCAAAGCAAGAGGCAACTTAGATCATCCGCCATGGTGGTCAAAGAAGCTCAGGTGTAGGTAGGGCAGTCCAGTCGTCGCGTTGACGAGTCTGCCCCATGGTAGGGACTATCGGCGGTTGACATCCCTGGGTATATCCCTTCCAGTCAGTCGGATGCAACCATTGACAAGATGAACCCAAAGCAGAAGTATTGCAGAAAGATGCCGGCGCTCCCTAGTGAAATGAAGTACTCCATTGATATTGGGCCGGCGTTGATGCGCCTACGATATGATGATCATGATATGGTGGCCTACCCAGAAATAGCATCGGCCCCATATGTGCCCAGGTTACAACTTACCACGATGCTGATTCTGCAGGACTAGGCATGAGTATTGAAGCAAGCCGGCTTGTTAAGGCCCATAAATATGCCGCACTTGGGGTGGTTGGTGGAATTTAATGCGTGTGTAAAGCAGCTGCTTGCTTGCTTCCATGGTGGTTCATTGTGGCTGGACAGAGAGATTCCAGTTACTGTTGATTTGATCTCGCACATTACTGGGTTTCCTAAAGATGGAGTCGATCCATTGCAGTACTTCCAAGGGAAGGCGAATGAGAAAAAGCAGGCGGGTTAGCTGATGAAGAAATATGGCTTGGAAACGGATGGCCGTGGGTATCGCACCAACAGTATTAATGATTAGGCAGTACTCACTAGCACCAAGATATTATCCTGCAAGGTGGTTAGGGGCGGTCGACCTAACCAGTGCAACTCGGGGATTGTCGCATGTGCAGTACAATGCACGAAGAGCATTCAAATGAACTAGTCCTTGTTTCTATTAAATCAGTTGGTGGATGATGTCGCGGCAGTTCAGGCCGGTAAGGGATCATTTACATATAGCTGGTTGCTGCTCTTGATTGCATTTGTGGCTTGGAAGGAGCCCGATGTGTACCAAGGCATGGACATTGCGGCTGCAAAAGAGCGGCGGGGTGCGCGCTATCAAAACTGATGGTATGTACTGGAGCTAGAGCGACTCCCGGATTGCCAATTGCTATTCTGGCTCTATTGGGAGATGCTTTGTAATGCAACAACAAAGGTACCACGGATATCCGAAGACACTGTAGAAAATTTTGAGGCAATCATGGAGTTTGTTGTTCGGCTGCATGCTATTTATGTGCAGGCACGGCGTGACCCCAGTCAGCAGTGGTTGCTGACCCCTTACAAGGTAACGACAGAATCATTGGAGGCTATCGTGAACAACTAGCCAGCGGAATGGCGTGAACCTATGGGGTTGGCCAAGATTGAGGCTGGAGATCCGGTGAAAGGTCCAGATGATCATATATCGACACAAGACCCGCACAGTCATCATGATTCTGATCAAGAGTCCAACAAAACATCGACGAATGATGACAGTGACCGTGCCTTGGAAGAGAACAGAACAAAAGGGCACCAGAACCTGATGACAATCAGTGGGATTTCCCTGCTGATGGAAGCGCACTTGGTTTGGCTTATCAAAGTAATCATTGATGCATCCACCACAGCAGCTCAGAAGATGACCAGGGTGACAGATGAAGGATTCCATGCACTCATGGCTCATGTGGACTCTTTGTGTGACCTAGTTTCGCGGCGGGCACCGGAAGAAGCAGTGGCACCACAAGTTAGCACAATCAGAACCAAGCCGCGGGTCAGGAATATGGATATTCCCACAATTATGATTGTGACTGAAGCTGAGGCTGTGAATGCCTTGATGCAATAGTTGCAGAAGGTGTCCATCAATGTTAACGCATTGTCAGCACAAGGATTGACAACAAAGCAGACGGTCGCCAGCTAATAAATCACTGACAGAATGCACGAGATCAGTGTTATGTGCACGAGGGTGTAGGACCACGAGGCCACTGCACAAGTAGCCATTGCAAAGTTGACAGCACAGTCCGCTGCAACACAACAGGCTGTGGATGAGCTTGAGGCATACATCAAGAAGGAGCGAGCTGAGAAGGCTCACAAGATTGAAGAGCTAAAGAAAGAACAAGACAAGCTCATCGTGGAGAAGGCCCATATGTGGGATGACAGTGTGTGGGTAGAGCCGGACATTATGGAAGCTTATCAGCATGTGCTAGAGCCCACTGAAGGTTTGGATATGCTTCAGTGTGCATAGCAACTGGGGGCTGCCATTGTCTTGTTGCATCATGAAAATCAGGAGTTGCGAGCTCAGGTGAATCCAGGAACACCACAAGCAGAAGTGGATGACCGCAAACGAGCCATCGAATAGATAGCAACACAGCTGGCAGAACTGGAAACCATAGCAACAAAGATCACCGCCTCCACTATGCAGTTTCGGAGTTGGATCGTTCAAGATGAACAGGTTGAGTAGTTAATGAAGGTTCGACCAGAAGCGGAGGGGCAGTTGGCAACACTCAAAGAGGTGATGCACGTGATGCCACATATAGAGTAGGTTTCCAAGTCTGCAAATTTGAAAGATCTGCAACAACACTTCAACAAGGCAGATGAGGGACAGAAGAAGTGTGCCGCGCAGTTGGAGGAGTTCCAGGATGTTGGTGGCCATTTCATGATGAAGGTTGGCAAAGTTATCTAAGTAGTACAGGGACATCGTCAACAAGTGGCTGTGAAGTTGATCGGGCATCCATCGCCCAGGAAATCATCGACAACTAGGAGGTAGCGATCGCAGCAAAGGAGATGGTTACAACCGTCGAGTAGTAGTACGATGACTTCAAAGTGAAGACCACAGAAAACACCATGTCCAGTTGACGTGGCTCAAGGGCGAGCCACAAGATTGTGTTGGGGGCCTATTGGTAGGCAGTTTGGTAGGGAAGAATCGGAGCATGGAAGATGCTGTGACACGTCAGAAGAGGTTGCGGAAGGAAGAAGGTTGCATTATTTTATGTATTTTTGAGCCAATCGTATTGCAGAATGCGGGTTTTTTTGGGTCATTGGACCATATGATATGTAATATTTGGCTAACTGTACCAAAGTAGGTGGGTTTTTGGGTCATTTGGACCACGTCAGTTAGATTTTGGGTCATTTTTCCAACTGTCGGTTAGGAAGTTGTTAGTAAGTGGACAAGCATTGTAAGGCGAAAGCCTATATAAAGACATGATTTGTAAGTGTTGGAGGATCAGATCTGAGTACGGATTTTTGGATGTTGTTTATGCACATCTTTGAGTCCGTGTGTGAGGTCAGGAGATATTGCTGAGATCTGGTTTTGCGGAGATGTTGTATCAGGGTTTTGCTGAAGTAATATGACATGACAGAACTATTTGGTGAAATTCCCTGTGTACCTTTTCTGTCATAATAATGCATGTTGCAATTCACAATTGATGCTATGATTTCTTACTGCAGTCGATACTTTAATGTAATACTTGTTGTGATGAATTCTTCTGCTTGATGCTATGAATATGAATGATGTTAAACTTGAATGCATAGATCTATTTTGAATGTTGCGATAAGTTAATTAAGTGTTGCTGCAATCATCCTCCTTCATTCGACAGAAACATGGTTCCGTCCACTCTCCCTTGATCACCTCAGGTGAGACCTCATCTACTTTGTAGGTGTTGCCGGATAGGGTAAAACCTGTCTGGGATAGTGCTTAGGGAGATCACGATGGGTTGGTGTCGATAGCGATGGGAACCCCTGTCGACTGGGTTTGAGTCAACATATTTCACATATTATATGCAAATGCTTGTACTTGTTGTTGATACTAATCTACAGGTTCAAGTGTAGAAGTTGAAAGCTCAATGGGGATCTACATCAAACATCTGGTTGAAGGTTGGTATTTTCTCCATTATCTTAGCATTTTCATTTATATAGCATTGCATTGGGAATTGAGTCATTTTCTGGTAGTCAGCTTTCTGTTGTGGTCTGCCCCAAGCCATAGGAAGTTTTCTCAATAACACTCACCCTCTCCTAGTTCCTATGGAACTCTATGCTATGGCTAGATCTTCTCGGCTCTATAGATGTGTGACTCTCCTATCTAATCTACTAGACTTCTCTTACGTTATGCTCTGCCAAGATTTTCCAACTGATCCAATCTTCTTGTCCTTCTACTCTGTTGTTGCTGCTGTTCCCGAGATCACTTTGACCCCCGAGACGCGCATCCTCTATCTGATGATCTCTTTAGATCTTGCAGACCTGCAACTATCAACGACCCAAAAGTGCTACATAGCCTCTGCCTGTGACGACATCTGTCATGTCTTCACCCACCTACAATAACTGTCATTAACTTCCTTAGAAACCCTAAACTATTTCCAAGTACTCTCCTTGACTTCCATGCATCCTTCTAACAGGCTACAACAAAACATCACGTCGGCCATACTATTTGTCAACTTCGAATTATCCATCGGCTTCCTTCACACTCTTCAGGCTTTGCCAGTCATCCCCTTCCTCCTCACTTGGCTTACACCCAAACCTGTCGGAGTCATGGTTTGACACATGTCGACCATCGATGCTCTGCTTCTCCCTTCATATGTTGACTCCAACATGTCGACTCTCGACTTTCACCGAACCTGTCGGTCACATACCCGACTACTCCTACTCGACTTACTGACTTAGACAAGTCAATCTGCTCTTCTGCACCAGTGGTCATGGGAACCCCCTCTGGTCTGCTTTTCTCATGTCGACTAACTTCGATCGATCTTGCTAGGCTCCAATGCTCTTACATCAGACTCCCCATTTGAAAAAGAACTCGACTGCTATGTCAGTCTCTTGAAGTCTTCTTCAGAAATCCATGTCCCCTCCTGCAACTCAGCATTCTCCCATTGCACTAAGTATTCCTTCCTTCGTGAACTGTGCGTACATCCAACTTCACGTTCATCTATTACTTCTTCGATTTCCTCTTTCAGTCGATCTGGAATTTTTTCCTTCGAGTTGATATCTGAGACTTCCGCGCTTCCACTACTTGAACCTTCTTCAAACTTGTACATATCTAAGACATTGAACGTTGGTGAAATATTCAAGTCATTCGGCAGCTGCAACACACAAGCGTTGTCCGAAGTCTTCTTCAGAATCTTACATGGTCCAATCTTCTTCAGCTTCAGCTTGTTATATGTCCCTGTCAAAAATCTCTCTTGCCACAAATGTGCATAGACCAATTCTCCTTCACTGAATGACTATAGTCTCTTCTTCCTATCGTCTCTCAACTTGTATGGCGCGTTACTCTTTTCTATGCGCTTTGGCACATCTTTGTGCACTTCTTTCATATGCTCTACAAATGATTCTACATTTGCGCTTTTCTTGGTTTCTATTGGTAAATCGACCAAATATACCACTCCATCTGGGCTTCTTCCTTGAACAAGCTGGAATGGGCTCAAACCTGTTGACTGATTCACAGAATTGTTATATGCAAACTTTGCTTGTGCCAACACATTCTCCCACTGCTTGGGTCTGTCGGCCTTCAAACATCTTAGAAGGTTTCCCAAACTTCTGTTCACCACCTCAGTCTGTCCTTCTGGCTACGGATGATATGCCGAGCTAAACTGCAACCTCATGTCCAGTTTCTTCCATAGGGTTCTCTAGAAATGTCCCATAAACTTGGTATCTCTATCCAATGTGATACTCTTCGGTAACCCCTACAATCTGACTACTTCCTTGAAGAATAATACAGCAATGCCTGTGGCGTCACTTGTCTTCTGACATGGAATAAAGTGTGCCATTTTCGAAAATATGTCAAACTACAACAAAAATTGAGTCACTCCCTTGCTGCGTCTTCAGAAATCCTAGCACAAAATCCATGCTGACGTGCTCCCATGGGGTATTTGGTACAGGTAGTGCTGTATACAACCCCATGTTCTGATTTCTTCCTTTTTCCAACTGGAAAAATATACATTGTCGAACCCACTTTCTGACATCTCCTATCATTCCTGGCCAATAATACTTCTCTTCGACCAATTCCCTGGTCTTGTCGATGCCAAAATGACTTGCTAATCCGTCACTATGCAACTCTCAGATTAGGTTCTCTCTTATTGATCCTCTGGGAATACACAATTTTTGTCCCTTGAATAGGTATTCCTCTTGGATAAAATAATCCAATTATGGAGTTCTGTTGACACTCCATGGTTCACGACAAGCTTCCCATGCTTTCACAAAATCCTCATCGGTCTCATACTCTGTCTTCACAGACTCTTTTCCTGTTGCCTGAACTGTTGCTGTGTTCAACAATGCAACCCTTCGACTCAAAGCATCGGCAACCTTGTTTGACTTGCCCGACTTATGTGGCAACATGAATGTATATCCCTATAGGAATTCAACCCATTTCATGTGACGCTGATTCAACTTTGATTGAGTATTCAGATACCTCAGTGCTTGGTGATCTGTGTATAACAAAAATTCTTTGGGCAACAAATAATGCCTCCAGTTCTTCAATGCCTGGACAATAGCATAAAATTCCTGGTCATAGAATGAATATTTTAGCTTCGCATCATCCAAATTCTCACTAAAGAGTGCAATTGGTCGACCCTCCTGGCTCAACACTGCTCCAATTGCTGTTCCACTCACATTGCAATCGACTTGGAAAACTTTGTCGAAATCTGGGAGCACCAACATTGGGTTCTCAGTGACCATTTCCTTCAGCCTGTTGAAAGCTCACTGGGTTGCTTCCGTCCACTTGAACGCGCCCTTTTTCATGCACTCTGTCAAAGGTGCACAAGTCCAACTGAATCCCCGAATGAATTTCCTATAGAAACTGGAAAGTCCATGGAAACTCCTTACTCCAGTTGTACTTGTCGGTTCCAGCCAATCCAATATTTCCTTCACCTTTTTTGGGTCCGTCACCAACCCTTTACCCGAGATTACGAATCCCAAGTACACCAATTCTTCCTTCATGAAGAAACATTTCTGCAGGTTCACCATCAGCTTCTCTTCCTGTAACTTCTGTAATACCTGTCGAATGTGCTCCAAGTGTTCTATCTTGGTTCGACTGAAAATCAGAATGTCGTCTAGATAGACTACGACAAACTTTCCCAAGAATGGCTTCAGTACCTCATTCATCAACCTCATGAATGTACTAGGTGCATTAGTCAATCCGAATGGCATGACTAACCACTCATACAATGCTTCTTTCGTCTTAAATGTTGTCTTCCATTCATCTCCTTCTCTAACCTGAATCTGGTGATAACCACTTTTTAGGTCTATCTTCGTGAAGTACTTCACTCCACTCAAACAATCCATCAATTCATCCATTTTCGGCAATGGAAACTAGTACTTGATTGTGATCTTGTTGATGGCTCTAGAGTCTGTACACATCCTCCATTATCCACCTTTCTTCGACGCTAATACTGCTGGTACCATGCATGGACTCAGACTTTCTCTGATCAACCCTCTGTCCAACAACTCCTGGACCTGTCGATTGAGTTCCTTACCTTCTGTCGAACTCATCCTATGCGGTGCTTTGTTTGCAGACTCGACCCTAGAATCAAGCTGATCTGCTGGAATATGATCCTTGTCGGCGTCTCATCGACTACTGTGCTTTGAAACTCTTCAACCATCTTTCCGACTTCTACCAGAATCTTCTCCTCAATTGTCGCCTTCTCGACACGTGGTCCTTTTAGAATGATAGCATAACACCCCGACTGCTTTTCCTCCTCCACACAGAATTCTTTCACTGAACACATCAACACTCGTTTCTACCAAACGTTGCTCTCGCCATGCTTACAGTCGGCTCGCTCCTCTAGCATCGGCTTAAGAGTCCTCTTCATGCCATTTTCCCACACTGTGACTATGTTGGATCGACAATCATAGATCATTTTCTGATCATACTGCCATGGTCTTTCTAACAACAAATGGAACGCATCCATTGGGATTACATCGCACAGTACACTATCTTCAAATCCTTTGACTATTAAGTTGATTAGGCACTGTTTGGTCAGCTTCACATGATGTCCTTTTTGCAACCATGATATCCTTTAAGGGTGTGGATGTTCCCATCATTTCAACTTTTCCTTGTCGATCACCTCTATTGACACAAGATTCTCAGTGCTTCCACCATCAACTATGGTCTTGTAATGCCATTCGCCGATTCGAACCTTGGTTCGAAAGATTGCCTTCCACTGTGTCGGCTCTTGCTTGTCACGTCTGTCGTCCAAAACCAATGTCTTCCTGGCTATCATGGCCCAACATTTCTTCTTACCATCCTCACTGTTGTCGGATGTCGATTCTTCCCTCTCATTGACTTGCTCATCCCTTCGACGTCTAGGTTTCGACTCTTCTGCAGCATGTAAGTTCTATAGGCATTCATATGCCTTGTGTCTTACTCTATGACACTTGTAACATATTATGGCTGGTCTGTTAGCTCCTTTTCTGTCGGATGGACCACCTCGACAATACGCACCTCGACCACGAGTTTCATGACTATCACGTCGGTTCTCTTGGGATTTCTCCCTTGTCAATGTCCCTTCCGTCCTTCAACTTTCTTTGATAGATTCCTTCCTATAACTGCTACTCCGGCCCTTCGCGGAAATAGTCTTCACACCCTGACCAGTCATCCTACCTTTTGTTGTTGTGTATTTCCTTGACAAATTCTCTTCTTCCTTCAGAGCTAACTGGTAGGCTTCACCCACTGCTTTGAATCTCGACATGCTCAATTCATCCTAAATGCCATATTTCAAGCCATTCACGTACCTAGCGATAGCTTCTTATCCTTCATTGGTCTGACCTGACCTTATCGATAGTTTGTAGAACTCTTCCATGTACACCTTCATGGTCATTTATTTTTGTCAAAAGTTCTACAACTTCCGGAACAAGGAAATCACATAGTCTTTTGGCAAGAACTTCCCTTTAAGCTTGGCAACCATCCTGTCCCAAGATTTGATTTTCTCCTTGACTTTCTTGACTCTGTCAGCCTGCACATTGTCCCACCACAATGAGGCATGACCTTTCAAACTCAGACACGCAGTCATAACCCATTTAGGATCCTCGATCTTCTCGGTGTCGAAGTATTTATCCATATCTCTAAACCAGTTGATCAAGGATTCTGGATATAGGCTTCCCGAGTAGGTACGCACATCTAGCTTTCTCCGACCTCTCATATCCATCAAAAGTTTGATTAGTTTGTCTTCTGGTTCTTCTCCCGCTGCTTCCCGTGGTTACACTTATTCAACTTCCTCATCACTGTGGTCTAACACATCAGTAATATAACCACGTCTTTGGATTTCTTTGATCGATGCAACTTCATTTGTCAAAGTTTTCATTGTTTGGATGCACTCATCGAACATCTCACGATCAACTGTGACTGCTGCGCCACGCGCTCTTTGTCCAACTCCTCGATTGTTAACGCCTCTGTGATCCATTTTTAACCTCAGCTGAAACTCCCACTTCATCCAATCGCAACCAGACTTCAACTAGTCGTGTACAACTCTACCCAACCTCAGCTGGAGCTGTAAACACACTCACAGGTTCAATACCACTTGACATTCTCCACACAGGATTACGTATCACTCTGATATGACTGTCCTTCAAATATCAGGGTGCTATGGCTCTGATACCAACTGACTCAAGGCGCCTTAGTCAAGTAAGGTTCTTGCTTAACAGTACACACCACACACACATTCACATAGAAAAGATGCAAACAACATGCCAGAAGCTGGCTTATATTACTTCTCCTAATCGGTTACAATGCAAACTGCAAAGAAATGAAACAACTAACTAACTGTCGGCCTTGGCCATTACAAACAAAAGTAACTGTGTGCTATCCTAGTGTGTCAACCTCACCCTCTCCTGGTTCACTGCGGAACTATGAGCTATGGCTCGATCTTCTCAACTCTGTAGATGTGTGACTCTCCTATCTAATCTACCAGACTTCTCTCGCGTTCTGCTCTTCCAAGATTGTCCATCTAATCCAATATTCCTGGCCTTCTACTCTATTGTTTTTGTTGTTCCCTAGATCACTCCGATCCCCGAGACACGCATCCTCTTTCTGACGATCTCCTCAAATCTTGTAGACTTGCAACTGTCAGTGCCCCAACCATGCTACACAGCCTCTGCTTGTGACGACATCTATCATGTCTTCACCTAACTGCAATAACTGTCATTAACTTCCTTAGCAACCCCGAACTGTTGCCAAGTACTCTCCTTGACTTCCATGCATCCTTCTGATAGGCTATAGTAAACCATCACATCGTCCATACTGTCTGTCAGCTTCGACTTATCCATCGGCTTCCTTCACACTCTTCAGGATTTGCCAGTCCGCCCCTTCCTCCTCGCTTGGCTTACACCCAAACCTGTCGGAGGCGTGGTTCGACACATGTCGACCATCGATGCTATGCTTCTCCCTTCATTTGTCGACTCTCAACTTTCGTCAAGCCTGTCGGTCGCATACCTGACTGCTCCTGCTCGACTTATTGACTTAGACAAGTCAGTCTACTCTTTCGCACCAGTGGTCATCAACACCCCCTCTGGTCGGATTTTATCATGTCGACTAACTTCGATCGATCTACCTAGGCCCCGATGCTCTTGCATCACCGTTCTTCTCGTTTCTTCTTTTTCTTGTTGTTGTGCTTCTTCTTTTCATTCTCCTTGTTTCTCTTCCTCTTATGTTTCTTCTACTTGTTGTACAAATGTTGGCCAATCATCCTCATCCATTTCCATTGGTATTCTTGATATGTGCATGATTGCTTCATCTACTTTCACATCTGGGATTTATACTATCTCGTTTAGCCTCAAATTATAATATTTATAGGCCTTGATTAGACAGGAGTATCCAAGAAAGATACCTTCATCAAAACTAGAGTTAAACTTTCCCAAATTTTCATCATTTAGTTTGATGTAACATTTTCTCTCAAACACCCTAAAGTAATTAACTATTGTTGGTTTTCATTTCCAGAGTCCATAGGGAGTCTTGTTGCTATCAAATTTGATTTGTCCCCCATTTGAAATATGGAAAAAAATGAATTTCTTGGGTTCAAAAGTTATCAAAAAATTTAGAGTCATTCAACATTGTTATAGCCATTTCTTGAATAGTCTTGTTCTTCCTTTCTACTACACCATTTTGGTGTGAAGTCCTAGCAACTAAAAATTGTCTCCTAATTCGATGTTTCTCACAAAATTCCTCAAATTCATTTGAGGTGTATTCACCTGCATTAGCTGATCTCAATAACTTAATTTGGAAGTCAGTTTCATTCTCAACTGCTTCTTTAAAAACTTTGAACATCTCAAAAGCCTCTGATTTACTTTTTGAGAAAAGAGACCCAAGGAATTCTACTATAATCATCAATGAAGAGTGTAAATTAAGACTCACCATTTAGACCTTTTGTTCTCATTGGTCCACAAAGATCGATGTGTACTAGCTACAAAGGTTTTCTTATAGAATATTCTTTTGTCTTGAAACTTATCCTTGTTTTTTTTCCATGTAAACAATGCTTACAAATAGAGTTTGAGGGATTTGTAATATTTGTTATGTCTCTTATTTCTTTCCTTTTGATGATATTTACCAATTTGTCAAAATTTATGTCACCAATTCTTCCGTGCCAGAACCAACTTTCATCTACTTATCCCATACACAATTTTTCTTCTTTCCTGTCATCCAATATATACACATTATTTGGAGTCCTGGATGTTGTTGCTACCAATCTACCTAATTCTTACTTCCTAATTTTTCGTTTCTTAGAGTCAAAAGTAAGAATTTTCCCTTCATCAAAAATTTGAATGACACTAAGAACGTTATACTTCACATTTTCAATAAGCAGGACATTCTTTTCCTAGGAATTTTCACTCGCAAGGCTCACTATTCCTTCCCCATGAATTTTGGGAGAGCCATCATCTCCAAAATAAACAACGCCTCCTTTTTCCCTTATTAGGATCTAAGAATCTATCCTTATCTCATGTCATATGTTTGGAGCAACCACTATCAATATATTGGTGACCCCTTTTGCTTTGGGCATGTAAGGCTAGATCACATTCTTCTTGGCTTGGTTTTCTTGTCTTTCATTTCTAAACTTTTGTATGTTCTTTCTCATGTTTATAAAGAAAATCATTGGTTACATTTTGTTGATTTGTCATACTTTTATTGTCCTGATATTTATGGCCATAATTGTGACATTGATAGCATTCAATATCTAGTTTCAAGGGACCAAAACAATTAAGGCTTCCATCCATAACTCCATTAGACTTTGTGATTTCATTGCTCACACGAGTAATCTTGGAGAGTTTAAAGGAATTTATATTTCTCTCAAAATCATCTATTGTATATGCACTGCAATTTACAGCTTTATTACCAGAACTGTTGCAAAAATAACAATGACCCAAAACGAAATTTTGATACCTAGTAATAAGAGGTATTCTAGGTGGAACATATTGTTTGTTCATGTGAGATGGTTGTTGGTTGTCCCTTCTTTTGATATTATTGTCTTCCCTTTTGATAGAACTCTTCGTCACATCTGCATAAAAAAAAATTTATGCTTAATGGTTAGGTACCATTGGGATTGAATCTTCATTAACATTTTCTTGTCCATTTCCTAATCCAGACCTATCATAAGATGGTATTTTCTTATTGATGATTTCATTTAATACTTTAGTGGTTCTTCCAAATATCTGGTGATAACTTAATTGGGTACTCACTCTCTACAGTTCCTTTCTCAAAGAGACATTTTCAGCCTCCAATACCACACAACATTCTCCCTTTCTTTCAACTATCTTGTTAGATCTTCTTCTATTTTCTTTGCTTATTCTAGCTGAATTTTCTTATCTTTAATGACTTCTTCTTCATACTTCAGTAGTTCTTCCTTTAGATCCTTATTATTATTTATTTCTTTCCTCAAGTCATCTAAGGCACTTATAATCTCCCCTTCAAAGTCTAATTCATTATTCATTTCACCTTCAGAGTGTTCATTTCCAAGTTCTTCAACTAATGCCATGAAGAGTAGATATCTTATGTCATTGTAACTATCATATTCATTTGATGAGTTATTGTCTTGTTTAGAATAGAGACCCTTGTTTTGCTTATTGAACTCTTTCATATTTTCAAATTTTCCTCCTTTGTACATTTTCCTCCTTGCTTTGTTACTATGATCTCCCTCATCATCTTTGTCACTTATTTGTTTATAAGGAAATTTAGAAGCAAAGTGTCCTATTTTTCCACACTCAAAACATTTAAAAGCCAACTCACCTTTGTATTTTCGACAACCTCTCTTGAGTTTCTTCATAAATTTTCTTCTTCATCATCAAAGTCATTAGAGGAACAATTATTTGACACTAGCTTGGTACCTTTTGTCTTCTTTGAAGCCTTGAAGGCTTCTTCCTTCCTTTATCAATTCTCATCGCATAAGAAGTTAGAAATTATTCCATGCAGTTCATCCATTGTAACTTTGTCAAGATCCTTTCTATCTTCCAGGACTGAGACTTTGGAATCAAACCTCATGGGTGGAGTTCTCAACACCCTTTTTACAACTACTGTGTATTTAACTTCTTCTCCAAGAACTATGAGGGTGTTGATGACTTCATCGGCACGAAGAAAGTAGGATGCAATATTTTCATCTTCATTCATATTGAGGATTTCAAATTGTCCTCTATGCGTTTATAGTTTTTCCTTTTGTACTGTGTCTTCCCCTTCATAGATATTTAGGAGTTTTTCCACATCTCTATTGTTGATTTACACTACATGACTTTTGTAAACTCTGAATCTCCTAGACAAATCAGTATTGCATTTTTAGTTTTTCATTGCATTGATAAGGAATTTTATCAGAGGCATCTATTGGTAGAGTCTTTGGAACCTTATAACCATTCTCAACTACCTTCCAAATATAAATTCCAAGTGATTGCAAAAAGGCTTCCATTCTTATGATCCAAAAATCATAATTGGATCTATAAAACTTTGGTTCTTTATTTGTTGAGAGACATTCCAGTCTATCCATGTCTGTGCAGTCATCAAATTATTTTTGAAGGAACCCACTCCAATACAAATTGTTGGAATATTCAAATATACTAAGGGGGGGGGGGTTGAATCAGTATATGACATATTTTAATTTTCAAAACTTATTTTACAATCACAATGTCCTTCAATCACATTGAGTAGTAGTCAACAAAAATTCATAATACACTATTTTAACGTGGAAACCCAATGAGGGGGGAAACCATGGAAATATTTTCTTTCTATAAACAATTGTTAGAATGATTTGTAGATACCTATCTAATAGAGACACCAATATACCAAGTTTAAAAGAAACAACTTGGAGGAGGAACCAACTGCCAAGATTCTCTAGCACCAACTAGAAGGAACCACCAACTCCCTAGATTATCCAACAACAACTCCTTGACTTCTCCAACACCAACTTGGAGGAGGCAACGACTTCCTAAATTTTGTAATGATGTACTATGGTACATTTCACCTATTTCACTCTTCTCTATCACACTCCTCTCTATGCACTCTACTCTACACACTCTATTATGAGCACTATCTTATGTCGCACTATTCTTTACCCACTCTGCTCTAGTGAAATATGCTCTATGCACTCGAATATGCACACTCTACTCTGTCACACTCTAGTCTATCACATACTGATCTACACATGTTTCTCTATCACACCATTCTCTATGCACTTTTATCTGCATAAGACAATGCTAGCTTATGTACTACACACCAACTTTCCTATCACGCTTTTTTGTACACAAGACAATATTCACTACTATAGAACTCTACTCTGTCTCACTTTTGTTCTGTCACCTCTACACTGTGCTAGACAAATTCACTATCTCACTCTTCATTATTGTCACACTACTGCACTATGCCTTGCACAAGACAAAATTCATTATTTTCACACTGTACTGCGCACTCTACATTGCTCAAGATAACCCTAACTACTAAGTATCCATAATAGTACCTACATTATTCCTTAACCAAATAACTACTTGCAAGAAAACATCCCTTCCTCTTCACAATGTGTGCCTTCTCCTCCTTATAAAATTTTCAAAAACATATTGAAGAATCCTTCAAAAAAATATTCAATAAAACCCAAGAAATCATCTTCAAGAACCCAATAAAATTTATCGTGTCCATGTAATCGCAGACCTTTTCAGAGCTCCATACTTGCTTAGATGGATAATCAAATGAGGTGAGTACATTCCACTTATTTATATAGGTCTTAAATTTCTGGGCTAACGTAACATTGTACAATATGCTAGCCGGGCTAACCTAACATTCTAGTTGAATTGCCTTTACAAATTCATTCATATCTCCTCATTGCTATTGAGCTAGAGAGACTTTTATATACCGTTGGAAATTTATTAGAACAATATTTCCAACTTTGCAAGATATACTCCAATTTTATTTAGGTATCTAAAGTAAAAATTCCTTCAAGTATAGCGTATGCAAATTAGGAGACCAAACTTGTGGTCATGATTGAGGCTAGGTAGAGGTCATGTTTATCAAATATTCACAAGAATTTATGATGTAGGAGCATCGGAGCCTAGGAGAAACAGTTGAAGTTGATCGACATAAGGAAGCTGACCAGGGGAAGTGCTAATGACCACTATTTTAGAAGTTAAGGCTGGTTGTCGAAGCCAGACAGTCGAGCAGAAGCTGTCGATATGCGATTGATAGGAGTAAGAGGTCGAGGGTCGACATGTGGTTGAATGACGACATCGACAGAAGAAATAAAGAGCCAAGCATGGATGATGGGGAAAACTGGAAGCCATGGAAGCAAAGTAAAGCTGACAAGACAGGTTAGGTTGAAGGTGACGAAGTGCAGTATGATCGAGGAAGGACATGGATCGCAAAAGTCAAAGCAGAGTACTTAGCAGTCATTTGGGGTTGTTGAGGAAGTTATGAGAAATTATGTAGGTGGTTGAGGATCAGGACAGATGTCACCAGAGGAAGAGGTTGTGTAGCAAGACTAGAGGGTGCTGACAACTGCAGGTCTGCAGGATCAGGGAGGATTCTGATAGAGGAAGAGTGTCTCGAGGAGCCGAGTATAACTAGGGAAGAGCAGCAGCAGAGTAGAAGAGAAGTGCAAAGGCACAGTGAGAAGGATCAGATCCATTGCTCATTGGGCGCTTTCATTCAGCAGAGGCCATGAGAGGGAGAAATATCGCACACACCCAAGAACACACCAGAGACAAATTTTCATTCTATATATTATAAAGGATAAGGCAGACTAGTTTAGTTTACTTTGTATTATTCATTGTAACCGATTCAGTTTAATATAGAAGCCTACTTCTGGCATTCAATTCATGACCAACTTTGTTAGAACTGTGTGTTATTGTGTATTGTTAATCAAGAAGGTCCGACCGACCTGCCTTGCGCCAATTGGTATCAGAGCTGGAAAGAGCCGGTAATATCAGAGATGGAGACTATCCAATGTTGAGAAGTTCAATCCATTGAGCGGAAGAGCCTATGAGTGTGTCGACAACTCCAAGTGTGGTTGGGTAGAGTTGTGCACTGTTTGAGAAGTCCGGCTGCGATTGGATGAGGGAAATTTTCAACTTAGTCGAAAGAATGGCTCAAAGAGGCGTTAATTTATGAGGTGTAGGACGAAGAGCGCGTGGCGCAGCGGTCACAGTTGATCGTGAAATATTGGACAAGTGCATTCGAACAATGCGAAGCTTGACAAGTGAAGTCGCAATGATCAAATAGAGCTAGAGACGTGGATGCAGTCCTAATGCGCTAGACCACAATGATGAGGAAGTCGAAGAGGTGGAAGTAGGGGAAGCTGTCAAAGAAGAACCAGAAGATAAATTCATCAAGCTATTGTCAGAGATGAGGGGTAAGACAAAGATGGATGTGCCTACCTACTCAGGAAGTATGGACCCGGAAGACTTGATAGACTAGTTCAGAGAGATGGATAAATACTTCGACATAGAGCAGATTGAGGATCCTAAATGGGTTAAGACTGCATGTTTGAGGTTGAAGGGTCATGGTTCATTGTGGTTCAACAATGTACAGGATGACAGAGTCAAGAAAGGCAAGGAGAAAATCAATTCTTGGGACAGGATGGTTTCCAAGCTGAAAGGGAAGTTCTTTCCTAGTGACTATGTGATTTCCTTGTTCAGGAAGTTGCAAAACTTTCGATAGAAAGATATGAGCGTGAAAGAGTACACAGAAGAGTTCTACAGACTTTTGATTCGGTTGGGTCAAATGGAGGAAGGTGAAGAAGCTGTCGTGAGGTATGTGAATGGCTTGAAGTATGCCATATAGGACGAGTTGAGCCTGTCGAGTTTCAGAGTAGTTAGGGAAGCCTACTAGTTAGCTCTGAAGGTAGAAGAGAAACTATCGAGGAAAACTGCATCGACCAGAGGAACGATGACTGATCAAGGTGCAAAGACTATTTCCGTGAAAGGCCAAAGTAGCGGAACCAGGAGAGAAGCTGTCAAAGAAATCGACATGTAGAAGGGACAACGACCAGAGAAAAAACACAAGGAAATCGACGAGATGGTCGATACACCCACGTTCGGGGTGCGTATGGTCGAACTGGTCTGACATAAAAGAAAGGATCTTACAGACCAGATGTGGTTTGTTATGAGTGTTGGGGTGTAGGACACAAATATTATGAGTTCCTAGAAAAACTACACGCTGCAGACGAGTCGAAACCCAGAGGTCAACGAGATGAACAGGGAGAGGAGAAGGCGTATTTGACATTATAAAGTGGTGAATATGGTCGAAGACGAGGTTGAACCATGATGGCCAGGAGAACGTTCGTTCAAGACGGCCGACGCGACAAGAAATATCCAGCACAACGAAATCCTATCTTTCGAACTAGAGTGTTGATTGGAGAATGGTATTGAAAGACCATAGTCGATGGTGGTAGTATGAAGAATCTTGTGTCGACAGAGGTCATCAACAAGTTGTGTTTGATATGTTGGGAACACCCAAATCCATACAAGATATCTTGGTTGCAAAAGCGTCACCATGTGAAGCTACCCAGACAGTTCCTCATTAACTTCAAGGTCAGGAATCTTGAGGATAGTGTACTGTGCGACCTAATCCCAATGGATGCATGCCATTTTTTGTTAGGAAGACCATGGAAATATGATTGGAAGATTATTTATGATGGTCGAGCTAGCATAGTCATAGTGTGGAAAAATGGCACACGGAGGATGCTAAATCCGACTACAAGCAGGGCGAGAGAAACTATTGGGAGAAGTGAGTGCTGATGTGCTCAGCCAAGGAATTCCTCGCAAAGGAGGAGAAACAGTCAGGATGTTTCACCATCATTCCGAAAGGACCATGTGTTGAGATTTCACCAATGGAGAAGATTCCGGTCAAAGTCGAATAGATGCTTGATGAGTTTTGGAGCATAGTAGTCGACGAAGCACCGACGGGATTGCCACCGACAAGAAGCATATCCCATCAGATCGACTTGATTCCAGGATCGATTTTTCCAAACAGGAACCTCATAGAATGACTCCGGCAGAGGGTCATGAACTCAATCGACAAGTATAGGAGGTGTTGGATAGAGGATTGATCAGAGAGATTCCAAGCCCGTGTGAGGTACCAGTTGTACTCACTAGTACAAAATGAGGAATTAATGACTAAAAAAATGACTAAAATTCGACTATAAACGACTATTTTTGAGTCGGTGACTAATAATAGCCGATTTCCACTATATTATAGCTAGTCTTATTTCGCTAGTCATTAATTGGTTGACTTATTAGTCATTGATTTAGCCATTGATAGTCACTGATTTAGTCATTGATTTAGTCATTGATAGCCACTGATTTAGTCATTGATTGCCACAATTAATGACCAAATATACGACTAAATAAACTACTAGATGATAACATATTAATGACTAAGCTAAATATGACTAAATGTTAGTCGCACTATAAGATACTGGAAATTAACTACCAATAGTTGTATATATGCAAATTTAGTCATTTTCTTATTCACTAATTTATGATAGGGTACAGAGGAATCGAACCACCAATCTCCTGCCTATAATTAGGCAGGTTCTCTACCATTGAGCTAGCACCTTTTAAGAAGTTGTTATTGCTTGATAATGATGATATTCAAACAAATTTTACATCATTACCAAGTTACTATAGATCCATTATGGCACTTGACATGACACCACATAGCAGGGTAACATGCAGAAGTAGCCAAACCACATTGCATAGTAACCAAAACAATTGCCAGATAAAAACTAAAAGATGGTATTATACTATAACTCATGCCTTCAGCAACCAGCAAAATTATCAAAAAAAAAATAGCAAAAAAGAACATACATCTTCTTCCTCATCAGCACCATCTGCCCCATGAGCTTGTGAATTGTGAAACCTAGGCTTCAAATCCTGTGGCCAAATATTTGCAAAACAATTCTCTTTATTGTTAAACTACAACTTTAAACATAGAATCCTTAACCAGTCCATGACATAGATCACAGAATCAACATAATAACTTGATCCTTGTCAGGAACAATTTCATCCACCTACAATAACAAATCAGAAAACATTAAGTCATGGGACATAACAAAAATCAAATCTTAGAACCAAAATAATAGAATATCTTATTTTTCAAAACGCCTTAACTACCCCAAAACAAATGACCCACCTCCGCATCAACAAGTGCTTCATCATCATCTGCATATACCATGTTAAAAAACAATACCTACAAAAAAGGCAGCAATTACAAAAGTATACACTATAAGGTCATTTCTGGAAATATTGCCAATAAAGATTCCAACTATTATTACTAATGCTCAGACCATAGATTTAAAAATACCGTAATCAAGCCTGACATAAATTCTCTCAATATCTCTAGGGGGAGACGAGCTTCGCAAAATGCAGACCTGATATAAAAAAGTGGAAACCATGACTTCTTAAAATTTTCCCCAAATATCTATGAAACTTCCCAGTAACAATAAAACAATACTCAAGTAAAATATTGAAGTCTCCCAGTGTAACTGAAAAGATATGCCACTTAAAAGGACATTGATTATGCATATTTGATTGCATGGATGAATTTTATGCTCAGAAACTTTAACTCCGATATATCACATTCTTGTAGAAATTTTAACTCACTAGTAGTATCAAGGATACTGATATTTATGATAGTAAAAATAGAATACCAGAATTCACATGCTTCAAGAACCACATCCGCATCGTTGTCTTGATTTGCTTGTAGCATGTATTCAATGGCATTTCTCATGTGGGGCTACACAACAAATTTTTACCCAATTGTAGGAATAAGAACCCCTAACTTTATAGTTTTCAAATCTAAAGCATAAATTCTAAAACTCAACAGAAGAAACTTCATAGTAACGTAAAAGAAAGATCAGTTTTCCATGCAATCTATTCCACACTACAAATCTAAAAACTAGAAATCCAAGTCATTATCATGTTAGATAACTGGGACAAACGTTAACAATATAAATCATAGAACCAAGACCTACTATTTGTGACATTAATACCAAAACAATCACAAAAGGAGGATTCGCATAGATAGAAAAACTAGTAAATTAAAATGGAATGAAAATATGTTGAAATATCTACCTATAAGATACATACATACCACAAGTATCCACTGGTGGACAAGACAACAGATTATAGAAACTCACCTGTAGGAAATCAGGCTGAATCTCAAGTAGTTGAACCAATGCCACACATACCTGGACATCAAAATAACTCAGAATCACATTACTACACAAAATTCCTGTTGAAATCATTGGCCAAAAATGAAACAAAGATTACAATTATAAAATATGATAGACCGTAAAGTAGTCCAATTAGAACATGGATAAGCCTAAATATTTGCACTCCATCAAGCTTGTGTTTCCTTCAATTATTCAAAAAATTAAATAGCAAGAAAATATTGAGCCCACAGGAAGAGCACCAATAATGCTTCTTATATCTAATGCTGAGAACTAATCAACATTTTACATAAGAAATTGTTCACTTGCTTTCCCTACACCTTGTCGTTATGCACATTGTTGATAAATCTTCTGGAGAAGCCGTGAAAGAAAACTATACCATGATACATTATTATTAGCCCAGAGAAACATTGTATACAACTTAATATCAATATATATGAAACACCAAATAGCAACAATATCATGACTTAGTCAGACAATAGTTAAGCAAAGGGAGATCTACCTCTAGATGCACACTTTCAACACATTACTTACAGACTGCTTACACACAAACATCATATTTCAATCAACTCAAAAGCCTCCTATTTCAATTACATTCTACTATTCAGTTTTTCCATTATTCCTGCAGAGCAATCAATTTCTTGAACACTTCAATAAAACAAACAACATAATAAAAATAACAGTACTAGCTCCATCTAATAAAGCAAAGAAGTGATCAATAAGTACCAAACTGATGATGGTCAATTGGGTCTAGCTTGAGTAGTTGTGGGATGGTGTTATTCTCCCCACCCATATAACACTGGTGATTCTCGTTTGTAGTAAGAGAACACCAAACAATGAATGCAAGCATGAAATACAGACGTTAAGAGGCAGCATGATCATACCGAACCAAAATAAATGTTGGTCATAAATGGTGTGTGCAAACACCAGAGTGTCATGTTGCAAGTGAGAGTGAATGATGCAAGAAATCTTTATCCTATGAAGAAAAAAATCAAGAAGTTGTGAGTGAATTTTGTTGGGTCTTTCAACCAAGTGAATCTTCATTTTTAGTTCCATAATATATAGCTCTATGCTAAAATAAGTAATAATGGCACTCGAATCAATACCTTGAGCTTCAAGTCTTGCAACTCTCTCTCTGCACAATAAAGTCTCTCTTTTAGTTGCTGCAATGATTCAATTGCTAAGGAAGGATCAATGTCCCTTGGTGGTCGAACAACTCCAGCTACCTATTTGGTTCCATGTTTGCATTGTTTTAGAGAGTATTTTGTACATGCACACAATCCATGAATATTCAATACATTATACTAACCTACAAGATGTTGTTACACAAACTCACTAACTTTTATGCCAGTTGCACCCTTTCCTCCTCGGCTTCCTGGAAATATGGAATCAGATCGCCTAAGAAATACTCAAGCCAATGTTTATGCTTAAAAGCATCATCTTTTTCCTACTTAAGGGGAAAGCCATTGTTTGACAAAAAAACATACACATCATTAAAATGAAAGATGAAAAGGGTCTACAACTTTCTTTGGTCAAAGGATAGATAGGATGGCATCAAGGTACCTGAAGTTTGTTCTGCAGCCTTTGCTCTTCATCAATACTAATATAAGGTGTCCTTCCATCAGCCGTCCGGTATCAAGCAAGTTCATCACTTACACGAGCTAGAAGAGCATCTATCCGCCTTAGTCTTCCACTGATTTCTTCATGTTTAGCTCTGAGTGTATTGTTTTCTTCCTGCGACATGAAGCAGCATTGAATTTTAACATTCAACATAAATTTATGAAAAAGTATAAAATGTCCTATTAATGTCCACTTATATTATAAACACAAATCTATTTGCTCCAAATGAAAATACTCTTATATCATCTTGCAATATCCTCTTACTACAAACTAAACTAATATGTTTAGATAAAATATGCTTGCCTTAATTTTTGCATGATGATGAATTCGTTGGTTTAGGTTTTGTTTCCCTGAAAGCTTCTTAATCTCTTCCGCAAGCTCCACAATATTCCTCTTCTTATTAGCATTGTCTGTCTGGAATATGGTTGAAAAATATAATCAAATTCTACAATATGACTTACAACCTAGTGGTCTGTCCCTGTTATAAAATGGTATTATCTATAATCAGGATCCAAAATCTAGTATAATAAAATGCATACCTTTAACATATAACTCTCTGTAGTCAGGAACTGATCCCTCTGTTGCAAGTTTTCAGCTGCAATTTGAGCAGCCACCATTTCCGCTTCTCTACGATTAATTTCGTCAAGCCAGCTGCTCAACCAAGTTCAAAATCTTAGTGCAGGGAAGAGGTTATGTTCCTCGATAAGGTAGCATTCCAAATCAAAAATCTGGACATGCTATCTGGGATTACTTAATCTACTACCAAATGATACGTGTCCATGCCTAAGAATAATAATCACATGATCAATTAAGACATAACTTTACAACATGTAGTTGGAGCATTGGCCATGTGGAAGGATTTGAATGCACTTTTTTGGATATTAACCCATCTTGATTGAAGTTGGAGCAATACCTTTGAGAGCATTCATATTTTGGAGGGATTCTGTCCACTTGGTGTGTCTATGTGTAGAGAAATTGACTGGGGAGAATTTATGTAAGCCTTGTAAACCTTAGAAAAATGTTCAAATAACTTGTGGGTACACCTGTGACAGCCTACTCCCTATTTCTATTATAGGTTCCTTCCTCTTCCTTTCAGTTTAGTATTCCATTGGCATCTCATATTCATATCTAGGGTGTTTTAACTTTTCATGGATGTGCTCTTGTAAATCAGGAAGAAGAAACATAGCTTATGACTGGCATGCTTTGCTTTGAGATTGGCTGGTAATGCTTATACAAATCAATACTGTCATTAGTCATAGCATAAGTCAACACTCTTTCTGTTTACAAGCACGTGGATTCTCACAGGTGCCAATTATCCACAGGCTCTCTTAGGGCATCTATAATGTTCTCCTTTCCATGCTTATATTGTTCCAAATATTTGATCACTACTTTGTGCCTTTCATTAGATGGAGTACGTGCAACTCCACAAGTATAAAAATGTTGTAGAGAATGGGAGTCAGTCACATTCAATATTCAAGGCCATCGCTTCTACTACAGAAAATAAAGAGGCTTCATTTTATGACTGAGCATAAGCTGGCTAATACAAAAGAAATGGTATTTTTGGAGTAGACAATACAAAGTGGGGTATTTTTATTTTTTTCATATCTAGCGTGGAGCCATCACAGTGGGCTTATTGAGATCGCTACCTCAAGAAATTTGATTCCTCATTCCTGATTACATAAACGAAGGAATAAAGTAGTTATCTTGGGTTTGTTGAAATCTGTAAGTTATTGATGCCTATAACAAGTAAGAAAAATCTGAATTGATTTTATGGTAGTAGCCTAGAAGTAAGGTAGCAGGGCTTTAGTTTTTCTCTTTTTGTTTTTTGGGGGAAGGGGAATCTTTTTCCAATACCCACTGAGTGAAGGATGTTTGGTTTTCCACCTTGTGTAAAATTGTGATTTTGTTCTACAAAGGGATATTTCATCAAGTTTTACCTCAATTTTCATTGAATGTCTAACCTTTACCATGTATGTGTGCATACATTGAAGCCCTAGGGGTTTTTTTAACTGGTTGGCACCAATGTTACTGGGAATTTGGATAGTTCCTTGCCAATAGATGCATTGCTAGAGTCCCTCTCGGTCAAGCACACTGGTCTATGCTGACAGGTTTACTATGGATGCCATCCATAAATGTCAGGAAGCGTCCCTTGGGTTTCTTTGTGAGGTTTTCTTGGGAAAAATGTCCATCCCTATTGATCACCGCTAGTTAGTTGTGTAATTGTAGATTGAGATGGTTTATTTATTTTGCTTCTTTCTTTTTCTCTACCTGTATTTATTGTAGAATGTTGGTTTTCAATATCTCCTTTCCTAGCAAAAGGGTTGCATATACATGTATTTTTAAAGGATTCATCAACTGAATGAACTGTACATGTTTGAGATCATTGTTTTTATTTAAACTATTTGACTGTTTAAATTTATGAGATTGTCATCAATTGATCTGGATGTGGAGAGTTTTTAGTGCTGACCAATTTCAATAATACTCTAACCTGTAGGCTATATGTGTTCTATCCATCTCTTAGTTCTGTCACCATTGATGCCCGAGTCATTAGGCATCAATTAAATCAGGATCGTAATAGACAATCATAATTAGTTGATTTGCAACTGCTAGCTATGCCCATTGGTACTTATCTATTTTTTGCAAGGCAATTGTGATGGATTTATTTTGCTCTTTTCATGGGAGAAGATTCAGGTGCTATATATTGTGCCTTACATATGTGCTTAATTTTCTCTTTTCTATTACACCTTTTGTTTTCCATCTTTATTCTAGTTGTTCCTAGTGCCTAAGTGACGACATGGGGGACTTCTGAGGAATACTGGGTTTATATTGTAGTGTTGTGAGAAATGTGTAGCTTGGTTTAATAGCCAAATCAATTAACTACTCAAAGATAGACATCGATATGCCTCAATCATGATTCACAACTAACCTAAATTACAAAGTTGATCATGTAAATAAAGTGCAGAAAATATTGCCAAGACTGAAGAATATGCAAGAGACTGTAAAGCATTGGTGCTTTGTGTCCAAGTCCTGAAAGGGCCATGGAGGGAAAATCTCGTAAAACAGAAATTAAGGAGATCTTTCTGCATGACTGGCCTTCTGGTCTGCAGTGCTCTGTATGTGCATTACTTGTATGCTTAGTCACTACATTTGGAAATCATGGAGCTCTTCCTATACCCAATAAAATCCAAAAGTTTGTAGATAAGTTATGCAAGGTGATTCAGTTGCATTACTATAATAGTTTGTAGAGCAGAGCTGGCTTTAAAGTGGTTAAAAATGTACAAGAAATGTAGTGGACCACATCTTGTGCATTTCTTTCACTGCATGTCACATTACAGTCACATCAGGCTTCTATCTGATGTCTTCCAGTTCATATACTTTGTTATTTTTACTATATTCATCTAAATAGGGTAGTTCAATGTTTTGTCATGGTGTCACCATATATGTGCTCCCTCACATTCCAATAATGATTCAATCTGAAATATGATTTGAACGAGAGAAGTGAGGTGCTTTGTAGCCTGGGGTTGGGTAGAATATGCAAGAATTAGTTGTGGGTGACTTTAAGGGATGTTTTTGGATCTTCCATCCCAAACATGCTGAATTGCTATGCTAGGATGACTTGTGGCATCAAGGAGTCATCCAACACTAGAAGGCCATTAAAGGAATGAGAAACACCCTCTTCAAAGGAGGATCAAGGAAAGTTTAATATGGGTTTGTTTCATGTATTTTTATGCAATAAGTCTTGGCAATATGGGTTTATTTCATGTATCCTTGGTATCAGTTTTGATCTTGTCTGTGGAATAAATACCCTAAACCTAATCAAGGAGATTGGCTTCCCTAATGACAAATACCTTTTTGCTGGAGTATTTGATGGATGAAACATCTGGGCAAATGATTTGTCTGTATCGTTGAGCATTTTGGAAGATGTTGAGAAAATAGTTACAAAGGGTATGTAGCCACATGCCACTGGTGTTCTATGTAGTACGACTGTACTCTGAAACTAATCGTATTCTTTAATAGTTCAAATTTAAAAATCTCTTTAACAGGAATATTGAAAATCAATTCCATTGTCATCTGCTATAGAAACTTAAATAAGAAAAACAAATACTTGGTAAGACCATGCAACAAACACTTGGCAAGCCCAAGTAGTTAGCTCAACTGGTTGTCCCCAATGTTGCTATGCATTTGGCTAGTTCCAGCAGTTGCATAATTCAAATCCCCATATGGGTGAGGCACACTAGTCTATTCCAATGGGTTTACTATGGATGTCATCCACAAAAGTGGGGATGCATCCCTTGGGTGGTTTCCATGCAAGGATTTCCTTGGATTAAAAAAAACATGCCTATGAAAAAAATGACTTCCAGGCATACAAGAAATACCAGCCTTGTTATAGCCTGTATGAAAAGATTCTCTCTGAAAAAAGTGCTCCAAGTAGTATACCGAATTTATATTGCTAGAGAAAACTTCTTATCCACATCAAAATGTACCAAGGATTACCTCAACTCAAAACGCTTTCACATATATGCCATCAATAGAGACCAATCCCTCCTTGCCAATTGTGGCATACTTTCAACAAGCATACAATCTGGTACCTACCTTCAAGTTCAAAGACCTCTCAAACCCAAAGTTCATAGAAGTTTGCATCCTCATATCTAACAACCATATACTCTCCAATTTATCATAAATTTTAACATTTTCCTTTCATGTGATATTCAAATTTTATGTTAAACTGCTTTTAAGACATGAACCCACAATTACTTGGATTTTAAGACATTAATACAAACCTACAATGAATTAGATGGAGCTCAGGCACTGTCTCATGCAAAAATAAAGAGCAAAGCTTTCAAGATTCACATCTAAATTTATAGATGTAATAAGAACTGCAATCTGTAATTTTCAGAGACACTGCTACATTTCATAACCGAGGCTACTATCTTGCAGGCCCTTAAAATAAGGTTTCCAATTTAGAACTTTACCACTATAAAGTCAAACAGAGTTTAAAATCAGCCAGAACCGTAACAAAAGTGTGACATGAGAAGTCCAAACAACTTTACAAACTTAAATCTTCTACGATAGAGACAACTTGCCACTACCTTCACAAGTTTGGTCCTTTATGTTTGATTCCCCTTCACTAATGCATTTTGAAGTGCCTTGACAAGACCAATGGTCTATCAATATGTCACCAAAAGAACAACATTGAAATGCAGATATTTTACTTCCAAGTTAAAATTCTATCATGTCCTTTTTTATCTTTATAAAGATTCATGCTTGACATGCACTTAATAGAAGTAAACAAAATGCAAGGAAATTATGTAATACAAAGAAAATGTATCCAAAAGAGCGAGTAGAAGGAAAATGTTGCCAACAGATTAAAAAACGCATACACTTATACCTTGGATTTGAATTTCCTTTCACCACCTTCTTCCCATACTTGCGCCAACGGTATCCATCATCAAGGATGTCAATTTCACTGGTTGTTTGTACCACTACACATGGCTCACGAATAGCTCTAGATGCCGCAACAATGTCTACTGTACTGCTTTCCTTCTTCCTTCCATTTTTAACAAGAATTCATCATAGCCACAATGACATATTCCACTTAGAAAAGCATAGTGAAATATTTTCGAAACAAAATTTTATACAAAAGTTAAAAGTACCTGCGTTTTGAATCAAATTCATTTTCATCACCATCATCTCCCATTGATTTGCTATCATTTGTACCTCCATCTGCCATATCATCATCACTAGCTAGAGTTGATGAAGGTTCTGGAGTACCTAGTGAATCTAGGCGACTAGAGCTTTGAACTTGGGCTGTTGATGATGGATCTGAAAGATCAGTTACAACAGAGGCTGATGAGGACCTCTCCAGAAGTTCATTCTTCCATGCCTAATGAGCAATTTGTAGCATCTTTATCTTTCAGGATCCCAAGTTCGGTGTTTCTCCATGGACTCCCACCTTCAACTTTGATAATAGCACTTGATCCTTCAATGCTTTCTGCCCCTTCATGAATCATATGAGAAGACCCAACTGTAGATCGGCGGCTGGTTTGGGGTTTAGGATGATTACATCTTCCCTTAAGAATATATCTCTTCTTCCACATTCACTGCTGGTTGGGGCCATAGATTGCCCTTCATAGCCATTGGTACCTCCAACCCATTGCGCACTACTTGGGTATCCATCCTCTTGCCAGAGGTATATCCCCACAAAATCACTTTGCCACTTACTTATTATAAATAAGAACACTTTCTATTGTGCTCATTGAACACAAATATTTTTTCAAATGATACTTTTTGTAGGAGACAAAACCTGCTGTGGTGAAAATTAAATTATCTACCCAAGTCAGTAGGAAACATATATTGGTAAACATCAGGAAATGAATATATACCAGTTAGGCACCCTTTCATCTCAAACCAGTAGGTAAATCGCATACATGATCAAATACTAACTTTAAAGATTGAACATACAAGTAATATTGGACGACTACGCATTAGGTTTTCAAAATGTGCCCAACATTATATTGTCAAGCTCACTTGATTGAATTTTACAATTAATTTTTGTTAAGGAATTTTTATGGGAATCACTAAATTCTCTTCTTGGAATGGCCTGGAGCTGTATCAGCTCTAGGTACAAACAAAAATCAACTGGGAAACATACCCTAAATAAATTTGTCCCTAAAATGGATCTGGGATGGGTATATAGAATGAATACATTTTGTGTCAAACCTTGTAATTTGTGAAGTATGATGCCTTTCGGTATCAAAAACCATCGCTATAAAGTCTAATGCAAAAGCCAAGAAATGAATACCAGTAAGTTGTAATCAAGAAGATAAATCCAATTTCAAAAAGAGCAATCAGTTGGTTGAGCATTAAATCCTATGATAGCCATAACAATCTACGGCTATTAGCATAGATACAAGCCTCTATGCAAAGCAGAAAGGTGACTAAGGTATTATATCAAAATACACTTATTGTAACTGTCCAGGAAAAAGATTTGTTTTGAAAGGAAACATAAATATTTTTAGTAACCAAGCTTATACTGAACCTCAAAATCAAATCTTTTTTCTAACCACACAACCCATTTCAAAATTCGAGAGCTATTCTCTATGAGTAGTTTCTTATTTTTCAACATTCCTGGCATAAATTTAAGATTAGATCTAATAGTTTTTATAATATAGCACATCATCCTATCTCAACACCTTTATAGAGAAATTCACTAATGTGAGGATTGCAAGGTCATCATCATCCAACTCTTCCAAATGTCAAAAATCCATCCAATGATCTGGAAAAGGAGGCTATCAAGATCTTTAAAATATTCTAAGCAATAATATGCTTAAGAGTTCTACCATAAAAATATATGGTACATACAGGCAAGAGTTGCAAAATAGATGCTACTATGTTAAGTGCACCACTACAGTTTAATATTAGTAAATATGATCAAGTTTGTGCATCGTTTAGTTGCAGTGAAAACAAGTACATGGAATGGCAAAATGAACATGGAATGGAAGGCCCAACTTTTTATAGCTCTACCACCTGGTTGACTCTTGTCCACGTGGCCATTTCTGTGCATCAAAGGCCTTGATCAGCAGCTTTCTTTGGAAACTCGCAGGAATGACCATCGAACAACCATGTTTTTTATAGAAACTACCGAATATAAGACTGATAATTCTATCCTTCATCAACGCAAGCTGAGACAAGGCTCTGTACTGTGAGGGTTTCCAAGGGTCAGTTGTCAAATTCTTCATGGACAATCACCCAACTGGTTCTCTAACTAATCATAACAAAACTTTGATTAGGTGAATTTCATAATAGGTATAGGTTAAAGCAATGAAGTTCTAAGGATGTTTTTGATTTCATGCCCAGAATGCAATTTTATTGCAGTTAAATGTTATTTTTATGCATAGGAGATCAAAACCAAGCTGGAAAATACACAAGAGTTCCTAGGATTGAGGATTAAGTTCTGATTATTGCTATTGTGACTTAGAGGACCTCCCAGAATTGCTCTTTTAAGGTTGTTTACTATTGTCATGACTGCCTAGAATTTGTTTTTCACCCCAGGTCTGATATTTAGGGTTGTTTATGTGGCCACACATTCCTAAACTGTTGTTTCTTGTTCCTAGGAAGGTATAGGATTCCCATAATTGTCCTCAGAACTACCCATAATTCATATTCATCGTTGTGTTAGATTAAACTGTTGGTTGTGGAGGCAGATCTTCTAGTCTCATAGATGATATTGTATCAGCCGTGTTTGTACCCCAGTCTTATGTGATATGTTGGTGGACTGTACACTCACCCCAGTGGGGGGGCGGGGCTGTTTTCGCCAGCTGTTTTGCGGGCCCATGGTTTTGGGTATCCCGTGGTATTTTCCCATTGTATTTCCCTTATAAAATAAAGACATTGTAATACGGCTAGGGTTGTTGATGTATTAGGTTTTATGCATTGTAAAGATCTTTGAGATCAGGAGAGAGACTGTGAAACAGAGAACAGGAAGTGCAGCGGTTGTGCTGCAAGTTGTATCCCTTCGACTTGTTGGACGGTAATAATAATAAGGACTAGCAAATTCAGTGTGGACGTAGCCCAAGTTGGGTGAACCACGATATATCTGTGTCTCTCTTGTAATGTGTATGTGTGATTATATTTGCATTTCTGTTTATTGTTATTGCTCTGCGATCCTGTATTTCTAACAATTGGTATCAGAGCCAAAGGTCTATTTGGCAGTTAAACCTACAGGAAGCTAGGGTTTCTGGTACGAGTGGGAGCAATGGCAGAAGAAGGAAAGTTTAAGGTCGATAAGTTTAACGGCCAAAACTTCGGGTTATGGAAGATGCAAATGGAGGACTATCTGTACCAGAAGGATCTATTCCTACCGTTGGGAGGAAAAGCAAAGCAGCCGACGGCTATGAAGGATGAAGAATGGGTGGTTCTTGACAGAAAGGCTCTGGGAACAATACGGTTGAGCCTGGCTTCGTCGGTGGCTTTCAATATCTCAAAAGAAACGACAACAGAGGGTTTGATGAAAGCATTGGGTAAGCTGTATGAGAAACCCTCGGCTTCCAACAAGGTATTTCTAATGAAGCGTTTATTTAATATGAAGATGTCTGAAGGTGGATCTGTTACTGATCATTTAAATGAGTTTAATACGGTTACAAATCAGCTAAGTTCTGTAAGTGTGAACTTTGATGATGAGGTTAGGGCTCTTCTAATCTTGTGTTCATTGCCAGAAAGCTGGAATAGCTTGGTCATGGCTGTAAGTAACTCTATCTCTGGTTCAAACACCTTGAAATTTGATGATGTTATTGGTGTTATTCTTAGCAAGGAAATGCCAAAAGCACAGGTGAGACATCAGGTAATGCGTTGACCATGGAGAGAAGGGGAAGACAAAAGGAGAGAGGAAAGAGCCAAGGTAATCGTGGAAAGTCTAAAACAGGCAGATCCAAGTCCAGACTGGGAAAGATAGAGTGCTAGAACTGTGGAAAGAAAGGACATCTAAAGAAAGACTGCAAATCTCTAAAGAAGAAAGGAGATGCACAGAAGGAAACTACCCAGGAAGCAAATGTAGCAGGTGATGTGTTACAAGATGCTTTGATTCTTGCATTAGATAATACTAGTGATTATTGGGTAGTAGATTCAGGAGCTTCATGTCATGCTACACCCGATAGGAAATACTTTCATGAGTATGTTCCTGGAGAATTTGGACATGTTTTATTGGGTGATGATGAGCCATGTAAAATTGTTGGAATGGGTAAGGTATGGATAAAAGCTAAGAATGGAACTGATTGGTTGTTGAAAGATGTTAGGCATATACCTACTATGAAAAGAAATCTGATCTCAACAGGGCAGTTGGGAGATGGCAGCTGTCTATCTACGTTCGGAGAAAAGTGGTGGAAGATCACTAAAGGATCAATGGTGATAGCAAAAGGAGACAGAGTAGGTACGTTGTATTTATGTCCTCATAATACTGACCATTCTATCTCTTTAGCTTCCACAGGAACAGATACAGCATTGTGGCATCATAGGCTTGGCCACATGAGTGAGAAGGGGATGCAGATTCTCCACTTAAAGAAGTTGCTGCCGGATTTGAAGCAGGTAAGTTTGGAATTCTGTGAAAACTGTGTTTATGGAAAACAGAAGAGAGTCAGATTTCTCAGGGTTGGGAAACAGAAGAAGAATGAAAAATTAGAGCTTGTGCATACAGATGTATGGGGACCGGCTCAGGTACAATCTCTTGGTGGCTCTCATTATTATGTTACATTTATTGATGATGCAACTAGAAAAACTTGGGTTTATTGCATTAGACAGAAATCTGATGTGTTTGCTACTTTTAAGAAGTGGAAAGCTTTGGTTGAGAATGAGACAGGAAAAAGATTGAAGTGTGTCAGATCTGATAATGGAGGTGAGTACTGCGGCAAGGAGTTTGATAGTTACTGTTCATACCATGGGATTCGTAGAGAGAAGACAGTTCCAGGAACACCACAGGAAAATGGTGTGTCAGAAAGGATGAACAGAACGATCATGGAGCGTGCAAGGTGTCTGAGACTGCATGCAGGGCTTCCCTTACAGTTTTGGGCGGATGCTGTAAATACTGCTGTTTATTTAATAAATAGAGGACCTTCAAGTGCTTTGGATGGTGGTATTCCAGAGGAATCATGGACAGCTAAAAAGGTAAACTACTCATTTCTGAGAACGTTTGGTTGTGAAGCATTTGTCCATATTGATAAAGAAAATAGAACAAAGCTTGAAGCTAAATCCAAGAAATGTACCTTTATTGGATATGGGGTTGATGAATTTGGTTATCGTTTATGGGATTATGAAAATAACAAAATCATCAGGAGTAGAGATGTGATATTCAATGAAAAGGTCATGTATAAAGATCAGTTGCAGGGAAAGAAACAGGAAAAAGAAAACACAGAGTACATAGTGTTGGATGAAATTAAAGAAAATGAAGTTCTGAAGGTGCCAGAAAATCAAGAGCAGCAGCAAGTACCTGAAACTCCTGCAACTGTAAGAAGATCTACCAGGTTAAGTAGACTCCCTGAACGATACTCTCCTTCAATGTATTATTTATTGATGACTAATTTTGGTGAACCAGAATGTTATGAAGAAGCAATGCAGGTGGAAACTAGAAAGAAGTGGGAGCAAGGCATGAATGAGGAGATGGACTCATTGGTAGGAAACCAGACTTGGGATTTGGTTCAGTTGCCTGCTGGTAAAAGAGCATTGCAAAACAAATGGATTTACAGGTTGAAGGAAGAAGAAGGAGGTAAGAAGCGGTACAAGGCCAGACTTGTTGTAAAGGGGTTTGCACAGAAGAAAGGTATAGATTTTGATGAAATATTTTCTCCTGTTGTAAAGATGACTTCAATTAGGACTATCTTAAGTCTAGTGGCGGCAGAAGATTTGCATCTTGAACAGTTAGATGTAAAAACAGCCTTCCTCCATGGAGATTTGGAGGAAGAAATATATATGCAGCAGCCACAAGGGTATGAGGTCAAAGGTAAGGAGGATCTGGTATGCAGGTTGAAAAAGAGCTTGTATGGCTTGAAGCAAGCTCCAAGGCAGTGGAATCTAAAGTTTGACAAGTTTATGACAGAACAAGGTTATAGTAGATGTCATTCTGACCACTGTGTTTATTTCAAGAAGCTAGACAATGGAAGATATATTATCTTGTTATTGTATGTGGATGACATGCTTGTTGTAGGGTCTGACATGAAGAATATAAATGTACTCAAAAGGAAGCTAGCTAATTCATTTGCGATGAAGGATTTGGGTGCTGCAAAGCAAATCCTTGGTATGAGAATAATGAGAGACAGGAAAAATAGCAAATTGACATTGTCTCAAAGTGAGTACATACAAAAGATGTTGGAGAGGTTCAGAATGCAGAATGCAAAACCTGTAAGTACACCTTTGGCTAGTCATTTCAGTCTAAGTAAGGAAATGTGTCCCAAAACACAAGAAGAGACAGATTACATGTCAAAGATTCCCTATCAATCAGTAGTTGGCAGCTTGATGTATGCCATGGTGTGCACAAGACCAGATATTGCACATGTAGTGGGAGTTGTGAGCAGATATATGAACAATCCAGGTAAAGAACATTGGAAGGCAGTATAGTGGATTCTCAGGTATTTGAGAGGTACTACCACTGAGGCATTATGTTTTGGAGGTTCAGACACTGTTCTACAGGGATATGTTGATGCAGATATGGCAGGTGACAAGGATAGCAGGAGGAGTACCACAGGGTATGTGTTTATTGTAGGTGGAACAGCAGTAAGCTGGATTTCGAAACTAGAGAAGGTTGTTGCACTTTCAACAATAGAAGCAGAGTATGTTGCCATTACAGAGGCTAGTAAAGATATGATTTGGTTGCAGAGGTTTATGGAGGAAGTGGGTAAGAAACAGAAGGATAACAGATTGTATAGTGACAGCCAGAGTGCCATTCACCTTGCAAAGAACTCAGCATTCCATTCCAGGACTAAACATATACAGCTCAAGTACCATTTCATACGCTCTGTTTTGGAAGATGAACTGTTAAAGCTAGAAAAGATACATACTAGCCAGAATCCTGCAGACATGTTCACAAAGGTAGTGACCAGAGAGAAACTGAGTTCATGCTCGGTTTCAGTTGGCCTTCTAGCATGAAGGTGAAGAGGAGAAATTTTCCAAGTCCAAGTCCAGCAAGTGCAGCAGCGGTGGAGTTGCTGTGATCAGTCTCCAAGTGGGAGATTGTTGGTTGTGGAGGCAGATCTTCTAGTCTCATAGATGATATTGTATCAGCCGTGTTTGTACCCCAGTCTTATATGATATGTAGGTGGACTATACACACAACCCAGCAGGGGGGGTGTGGGGGGGCATTGCCCCCCCACGGGGTTCCAGGGGGGACCATCCCTCCTGGCTGGGGGGTCCGGGGGCAACGCCCCCGAAGAAAATTTTTGGGGCTGTTTTCGCCAGCTGTTTTGCGGGCCCATGGTTTTGGGTATCTCGTGGTATTTTCCCATTGTATTTCCCTTATAAAATAAAGACATTGTAATACGGATAGGGTTGTTGATGTATTAGATTTTATGCATTGTAAAGATCTTTGAGATCAGGAGAGAGACTGTGAAACAGAGAAGAGGAAGTGCAGCGGTTGTGCTGCAGGTTGTATTCCTTTGACTTGTTGGACAGTAATAATAATAAGGACTGGCAAATTCAGTGTGGACGTAGCCCAAGTTGGGTGAACCACGATATATCTGTGTCTCTCTTGTAATGTGTATGTGTGATTATATTTGCATTTCTGTTTATTGTTATTGCTCTGCGATCCTATTTTTCTAACATAAACAAGGCTACAAACACACCCAAAACTTGCCTAAAACAGGCCTAGACTTGGATTTTAGGCTCTCTTGTTGTTGCAATGCACCTAGAAATCTCCAGAACAGTACCCAGATCTACTCCATAGTCTTCTTTTAAAATGAAAAGTGCCCAGAATTGTTGTACAAGCTTCCAAAGTTACTCAGAATTAATCTAGATGACATAGATCACCCTAAACTGTGTCGATATTCACTTTTCAATGCACAGAACTAACCACAAATGCTTGCTCTGAAAAATTTAGTGAACACCTTATGCAAATAAGGGTGTAACAAGTTGCACAACAAGCATTATTTTTATTGGTTATTACTAGTATTCAATTGGAAGGCCCAACGTATATAATGGTAAGGCTCATATATGCTCTCTGTACATTGTAATTATGCCTCATCTACTGGCCACATTTTTACTTATTTTAGTTGATCCTTCAACATTGGATGTGTTCCATAGATTTATAAATCTATGCCATGTCGTAACCTCTACTAAATATCCCTTTAAAATATTGATTTCTGGCCATGAAATACAGAAAAATCATTTGTTGTCTAGACATGTTAGCATGCTTGATTATACATCTTAGTCAGGGAAGTTACCTCCAGTGTTGAGCTTATACATGTCTAATTTGTGCTACAGTATGCTACAAGGCTGCAATGATATGTTTCTAAATATGTCATCAAAGCATTCCTATAGATAAGATTCATGCTTTCATCATTGTTTCCTTCAAAATAGATCCAACAAACAACATTCAGTCCTTGTATTTCCACCATCATCAACTAAGTAGATCCTGGACCTGTCTGTGGATCTGTTGTATCTATTGAATGAACAAATATGCCTCCCATTTTTCCCTAGCCTATTATATAGCCACTTAATTTTATGGATCCTGAAAGGCAATGATGAGTGGAGCAAAATGATATGAAACCAAGTATGAAATGAGTTAATATTTATAGAGATGTGATCACGACCTTTGTTGCATGCATGTTGATAAGGGCGGGATTTCATCCCAAGTGTGGGAATGAAAATGGTTGTACATGTGGAAGAGTTGGACAAGATATTTGTCAACTACTTTGGTTTTTGACCATCAGATTGAGGGGATTGAGGATGCAATGTTCTAGATATGTCAAAGTGACACTTCATTGGGCAGCAAGGATTTCTTATCAATTATAATACCAAATAGACACAATGGATGTTGGAGCTACAAAGTGTGATCAGACATGTAGAAATAAAATCATGGAAACCTCTGGTGCAATAATAGAATTGTTGCATGGGAACATGATTTCATCTTAGAGAATTGATCAATAAGCATAAAAACACACTTTGGGTTGTTCCCTGTAAGAGGTACACCAGAAAATAAAACCACATTGGACTCCCATTGACATCAAGGGACAATAAGTGTATACTAAGAAATTTTCCTATTTGGGAGTTTGGAAATTGTTGTAAGGGATGCAAGATAGGATTTGTACTTCAACGTCGCATTGCATCAATGACCAATAGAAATGGGCCTAGAATGCTACAAGTGTCTTACTAATGCCACATTAGTTTTAAATGAAGTCAATGTTATCAAGGTATCCTTGATGAAGGAAAAACATAGAATTTGATAGAGAAACTTGACCTATCAAGCATGTTGGATGTTGATGTAGTGAATTGAAAGATTGGATATGTTGAATAGAGATTGACCGATTTGTTAAAAGTGGCATCCTCAAGCTAGAGCATTGAGCATTGCTTATGGAAAGTGTCACAAAAGGTCAACTTCGGGCCTTCTTGTCTCCACATTTCTTATGTCTAAGTGGAATTGGTATAAGTAGGTCATCCACTTAGTATGTCTTCCTTTCTTCAACCTACTCCTGAGTTTGCAAGAACCACAAATCCTAATTATCTAAATGAATAATGATCTCTTTTCCAAGTAGGTGGTGTCACCATTGTTAGACAACATGCACAATAGAAGACAATGCTAGTCATCTATTGAGTACTACATAATGTCCCATAAGGTCTATAAATTATAGATGATTGACTATCCAGTTAATGTGAGTATAATGTTGAAACTTGAGAGCATAATCGAATGCATCTATTTAAAAACCATAGAAACATCCTTTTTTCAATTCATTAAACATCTATTGTTGCTTGTTGGTCCAAAAAAGGTGAGATTCTTACGGTTTCCACAAAGTATCTAATTTAATGGCTAAGAAATGTGTGAGAATATGAGGATAGACCTTCTGTAGAATTTAGCTAACCAAAGAAAACTATAAATATGAGTTAAATCATGAGGTGTCAATGAGTATCTAATGACTTGGCTTCTTTTTAGGATCAGCATGCACACCAGTGTCTTTGATGATAAAAGATACTAAATCTGCTTCATGGTAAAAAGCACTATTCACCAAGTTTCCTCACTATTTATGTTCTTGGAGGGTTTGAAACAATTGTAAAATATGATGGTAAATGCTCCAACCTAGCTCAATTGAGAAATAGAAATTCCACCTAAGTAGACTATGACAAACTTGTTAATGTAGAGTCAAGGAATGTTGATCACTAGACACATGAATGTATCATCAGTGTAATGTTCAAGCCAAAGGCCATAACCAACCATTCACAAACTCCATCCTTAGTCTAGAAAGTGGCCTTCAACACATTCTCAGGATTCTTCTGAACTTAATGATATCCCAAGCATAGATCATTTTAAGGGAAACACTTTGACCCCTCAAGTTTCAACACTATTCGAAGTGTTGGACGATCCATGGAAGAAGGTACAAGTTCTTAACAATGATTTTCTTCAAGAAACCTATAGTGAATACAAAGGAACCATGAACCATTGTTCTTTGGAGAAAGAACTACTGGGAAATGTTGCAAATAATATGTCAATGAATATATTGCTATAGGTCTAAAAATAAACTTATAAAAAATATCAAGGAAAATATTGGAAAGTATCAATAAACTTTAAAAACATACAAAAATGTCCATTTTCCATTTTTCTAAACAAAAGTGACAACAACATCGAATGAATTCATTACCATGTAACTATGAAAATAAAATTGATGTGCAAGACATATAAGATGTCAAGTACTACCTTATGCATCTATATAGAATGTCCTCCTTAGTACTCACTCCTCCAAAGCTCAAAAATCAATAAACAACACAAAATTACATCTAAACAATTAAAAGAAATAAAAACTTTTGCAATTTTAATGCTTGCCAATTATAATTTGAAAAACTGGAAAAAAAACTTACATCAATGTTAAATAGTGCTAAAGATCCAATTTCCTCTGTCTTAGTATTTGATAGTTGATATTGCATCTATTGTATACCGCAAGAAAATCACAAGAGCAAGAGTGAAATGATTGGAACCCATATATGAGAGAGCCTCATTGTCATCCTTAGACAAGATTCTCACCTCTTCTACAACTGCACATTGCAATTGCAAACATGGTTTATTGAGGTTTGCAAGAAACCTTTCATACTTTCTACTACTATCTTCTATTTAGTCTGAGTCTACTCTATCATGACGCATAGAAGGATCTACACCATTTCTTGGAATTGATTGCCTATTTAGGTGCATGATTGGCAATTCCAAAATGTTGTTAATCCCAAGGATGGGAGTTGGTATTCTTCCCATATCCCCCTCATTGAAGCATGTAACTTTGGGGTCTTCTTAAAAAAAATATTGAATTTTAATTAAAAAAACCCAATGTTAAAAAAGATTTTAAAAAAAAAAATCATGAAAATCCAATGATGACTGGAAAATATCTCCTTTTTATGCAAGGGGCAATGTACAACAGAACTGATCCATACCAACACCTTTGAGGCACAATGAAAATGATTGAAACATGGGCCTACAATCATTGGCTATACTCTTCCAACATAACCTTGAAGCAAGATTCAGTGACTATAGTTTCTTTCTTTGTTTTGAAGAAATCTCTCCCTCAAATTCCTCCATTTTTTCAACACTTGTCAATTCAGGTGAAAATAATTTAGACTTCAATTTATTTTTTCTTTGGTTTTCCTTTAGAGGCCATTTTCTGCTACATTAAGGAGACTCTTCTAGGTATGGGGCCACTTAATGTGAAACTAGATTCAACATTTTTTCTTAATTGAAGAAAACAAGGATCACAGACATGATAGGGTTTCTTTTGTTGGATTCTTTTGCAACAAATAATTGCTTAAACGCCATAACTAAACTACCAAATCCCGAACATCATTGGTGACTTTGGAAAGATTGAACTAAAATGAACCTCGTTAGTGAATCTGGAAATATATATATATATATATATATATATATATATATATATATATATATATATATATAGAGAGAGAGAGAGAGAGAGAGAGAGATCCTAGGTGATAGCCCATGATATAACTGGGATAAATCTCCTCTAGCAAAAATCCACCGATCTTAAAAGAAAATTCTTCAATATGATGCATTTCAATTGCCGTGATTTGAAACAAAGAATCATGTCTAGATCTTCTAGTTCTAGTTCCAAGTCTAGAATTGATGAATGTTACTAGATCCCTACTTTGAAAATGAAAATGGTGAAGTTACCTCATGAAGGATCAGATTCTCCTAACTTATTAGAAAGAAAAATCCTTCCTGCTTAAGATTTTTACCAAGTTACCCCTCATAAATTCATGTGGAAGAATTTGAATTTGTCAAATATAGAAAGCAGGAAGAGCCCTCATCATCTCAAAAAGTGAAACAATGAAATTATTCCTGTCAACAATGAAAACTTATTGCTTAGAACCTAGATGATTTAGCTAGAGATATAGTTAATCAGAAAGCACAAGTTATCAATCAACAACTACAATTTATGTCACGAGGATTTAAAATCACTAGGCAATGTGACACACAATGAGCTAAAAAAGAAAAGCATCAGTGTATGAAGACTTTGATGGGAATATGAAATACTACAAACAACTATGGTACACGATTATTTTTCTCATTACTGCCAAACCACATATCAATCCAATGGAAAGGATATTTTCATGAAGCAATGGGATTATAAAAAAATACTAAGAAAATCAAATGAAATATCAGAGAACATACAAAACATTTTGAAGCTCTGCTCCATTGAAACCATCTACAAGTTTAGAAACTTCCTTCATTAATTTGTTCTTATCTTCTTCTGATCCAAAATCCTTTTTATTAGCATGAACCTGCATATTGCATCACATATGATTGAATGATTCAATAGGTGCTTTTCCAGTTCATAGTCAAACAAGATCGATACAAAAATCACACCACCAAGCTAGCTGAATTTTTTTTTTTCTGTTACACACCCTTAGAATTGCGAGCCTGGCTTCCTCTAATGGTATGCCAATATTTATAACCCTGTTAAATAAACCTTTCATTAGAAGAGCAAGGTACAACATTCCCAATATGTTTGTCACACCCACCACAAGCACCTGGCATTCCTTGTCATATTAGTAATTGCAATATTTAAAGTCAAGAGATTTATGTTGCTTCAAAGAAACAAGCAAAGTTAGAAGATAAGGATAGTTTAGACACACCTTTTCCATGGAAGTTTTGAAACCATCCAACTTGGTGAGAATATGAATCAAAACTATTTCCCTTTCCAAACCACCCTAAACACAACCACTAGTGTTAATATTATCACCATATACAATGTCCCTAAACATCAGATAGTCATAACACACTAAAAGTATGTACTACAAGAAACAAAAGGTCAACTTGGAATTGGAACTGGCTGAAATGACTGGTATAACCATCTTAAACATTGAACTGACATAAAACTCGAATTGGGGAATTGGGGACTGGTTCAGTACTGAAACGACCAATCAGGTGCCTAAACTAGTCGGTTCGGTAATGAAGCAGTTTGAACTGGCCGAGCCCATCCAAAACTAGCCGAGCAACATTTTTTATAAAGGGAGGTTCATACTCGTAAGATGTTTGGCAAAGAGGAAAAATATAATAAAATATAATATATAAATAAAATTAATGATATGAATAGTTTTCCAAGGTATGGTCTAGCAACCATATGGAGTGCTTGTAGCGATGATAACCCACACACAAAACCTGGAAGACATGGCCCCCATGATAATGTTGTTGACCAACTCTTTCAAGGAATGGATTGTTACTCCAACAATATTGGTTCTCATGATAATGCAAATTTGTTGCTGAGGTGGGTTTCCATGCTAATGTGGTCTTAGTAATAGCTAGTAAAAGTATTAATAGGATTATATTCTAGACTCATATTGTACAATGTCATCAATTTGAAGTTATTTATTTCATTTGCCCAAGTGGAACCACCACATAGTTTACATGAGGCTTCACCTTTTAAACTGGATCCTAGTAGCAAACACTGTAAGGGATTTGCACAACACAACCTTCTACTCAAGAGGCAGGCAAGGAGACTACAGACACTAGTAGCTAGACAAACCCAGTGAGTAGAATTGAGTATTTACCAGTGTTTTAAAAACCGTTCAAATCAGAACCGAAATGGGACGAATTGATCGGTTCAATCCTCAACAACCTCAAATGAATAGAAAACTTGACCCAGATGCAAATTTGGTACCGAATTGTCCAAGTCAGACCTTGACATGGCTAGTTTGGTTCCAAACCAGCCTCAAATCGATCAGTTCTGCATTAACTCGACCAAGTTAACCCATTAACTCGACCGAGTTAACCCAACTCTTCTAGACATGGATTTGTTTTAAAAAATTTGATAGTTCTATACAAGTGACATTGAAGTCAGTGATATTAAATGGTAAAAATGACATTCTCCTTATCTTTCATTTTCTATCATTTTACTTAAATTTTTAATATTACCAGTAATTGTTTTAGGATGTTTGGGAGTGGTTCCAACCTCATCGGAATTCATATGTAAAAGGTAAACTTTTAGATTCCATTCAGAATTCAATAGACTTGATAGTTTTCATGATTTCAAGGTTGCAACATTTCCACTGGATTCTATCATGTATGAGTGTAAGGGATTGGAATTTAATCAAGCACATCAAAATCTATGTACCATGGTGTTGGTGGTGTTGATGCCTAATTGTTGAAGTTGGTTGAACTCCTTTGTCATGATCTTAATAAATATGTACCCTTTAGTCAAGCAAAATCGCTTATTAAGCATGGGACAGTTTTTCTACCTTATTTTAACGCTTAGATTAGGAAGTTTCATCAAAACTTTAGGGTGTTGACCAATGTCCTTAGAGGATCAACTTCACTATTCGAGGTAGAGGAAAGGTATAGAGCCTATAGGAGGGGGGAACAAGATTCTATTGATGAATAAGATCCCAATATAGGCAATGATTTTCATGATTATGTATTTTCAATTTTTCAATTTTGATTCAAATATGCATCTATTATCGCACTTGGTGCCATTTTGATATATTCACCCTTACATGGTATATAGACTTTGCATATTTTTTCTCTAATGGTTTGGACTAATAGCTTGGAATATTTAATATATTTTTTTCAATAAAATTGTAAAATTTTATGTATTTTTTAGTAGTCCAAGTCATTGAATTCAAACCGCTCCGAGTCACTGCCAGTTCCGATTCCGAGTCGAGTTGACCCTTTGCGGGTTCAAATTCTAGTTCGAAGTTTTAAAACATTGGTATTTAATACATTGGAATATGTCTAATTGTGGAGACTATAAGCTTGATTTTTTATATCAATATTGATGAGCTCTTCTGAAGCTTAAGCTCTCAAATTGAAGCACCATCTAAAGATAGAAATTGTTCAAATCTTTTGAAGTACTTTGTAGTCTTATTTGGAGTATATCTTGCTTAATTAATCTTGTCTATTTTGCATATTATGTATCTAATGGTTTGAAATCATAGTTTGGAATGTTAAATATTTTTTTTCATTAAAATTGTAAAATATTATGTATTTTTTAATAGATTGAGTCATTGAAATCAAACCGATCTGGTTCATTGTCGGTTCCAATTCCGATACGAGTTGACCCTTAGTCGGTCTAATGTTTGGTTCTGATTTTTAAGACATTGGTATAGACTATTGTTCTATTCGGATATCCACATCATCTTTTTCAGGATCTTGCATGCAATTAGGGTTTGCATGCACTTTGCATGCATCTCAGTCACTAGGTTGATGCCTCCAGCACCTTAGCCACCTTATTCTAGCACCCAGGAGCTTCTTACATCAGTTCTTTAGCCCTCCTAGTCAGGAAGGTGCCCACTTCTCACCTACTGCCAGAGAAGGGCGCACTTCTTCACCTACCACTTCAGTTCCACTTCAGTTACACTCAGTTAGCTCTGATTCTCCTTGATCTGAGGCTAGTTTCACTCTTGACTAACTATTTCACTCCGATGGACCTCCAGATTGACTAGATGACTTGTTCTAACTTCAGTTAGCCTCCCATGCGCCCTCCACTGAGTCCACTTCCCTATATCAGTGCTACACACTTCAGTTACACATGTTACACTCAGCTAGACTCAGATTGACACCTGGATGACTGGTTCTTGTGCATTGATGACCACCACTGATTGATGATTAGGACTCCTAGTTGGAGTCAAGCTACTCCATTCAGTGATTCGAATGACCTCCTTAGGAAATTCGAATTGCTCAGTCATTGTTACTGTATTCTATTGTAATCATTCACCCTTACTGGGATATTGAGCACGGATGCATGTTTTGCACAGTTTTACACCATATTTTCTATGTTCATCTGTTGTGATTGATTTACTTGTTCATTAGATCTGCTGTGACTAATTTTACATGGTATCAGATCCATGGCAGGGACAAGACTTCTTTTCTACAGGTGTTCTACATGAAGATTGAGTGAATTGCTCACCAATATATTTCAGCAGCAACATGCAAAATTTGATGTGCATTCGCTCATGTGCATGCAAGGATGAAAACATAGTGTTTGTTTGTGTGTGATTTGCAGGTTTCTTACTTCCTCCATGTGCATTCAGTAATGCAAAGATGGAGACTTCTTCTTCACAAAATATTCTTACTCCATTCAACTATGATGAATGGAAACCAAAGATGATTTCATTCTTGAAGAGATAATGTCTTTTTGATATGTGCATTGGTAATACAAGAGATTTTGATTCCGATGAAGAGGAGAATGATTGGCTCAATGATTGTGATAGAGCTTTTGGAGCAATGTGTCTTGCTATGTCTCCTTGTATGTGATACCTCAGTAATACTGCTGAAAATCCAAGTGATCTATGGGTCCAACTTGACAGAGAATTTGGAAAGCAGGAAGAAGAGGATCATGCTAGCCTTTTGGAGAACAAGCCCAGTGAGATCTCCTTATGTGTTCTTTCCGATCATGTCTTGGCCTCAACAATTGTTCAAGATGAAGAATAAACTGTAGATTCAAAACTCACTCTCTCAATGTCTTCTATTTCAAATTCTGAGCAAGATAAACCAGCTCATACTCTAGATTCTGAAGAGGTTCTTGAATCCTCTCCTTCACATGAGTTTGCCGGCATGCAAAATAACGATCTACTTGAAGTTTTGGAGGTAAAATCTGATTTTGGAGGTGAAGCATTCGCCCTCCTTGATTGCATGCCTTCTATAAACTTATGTTCTATCATTTGCAAAGTTTCTCAGAGTTTTAATGAAGATGAAGAGCACTACCATTCGCTTAAGTTCAATTCTCATGCACTTTTTGCTGATTTTGGTTTTGATCTCACCCTTGTTGGTTCAAAGGAGATCTCAAGAAACCATTCATCTATTTTTGGAGCTGATTTAACTTCTATTGATAAGAAGTTCAAGTTTCAAGATCTATTGATCCGATTGGAGCTATTCCTACCTCACTTGGTTCGAATCACAGGTTCCAGGATCATCCTCATATTTTTAGATTTGTTCTCACCATTTTCGGTATGAAGAGCAAGTTCTTAAAGTCTCGACATTCGCTTGCATCCACTGATGGAGAATTCAAGCACATGTTTTTGGAGCATGATCCATTTACTCCCAAGAGTAAGATACCTCCAGACATATATACTTGATTTTGGAGCAGTTAAATATTTTGGTGTGCTACAGTCTATTTTGAGGGGGGGTATTTTTCCCATGAGGTTTTCCTCATTTCCTCAGTTTATTGACTGTTATTAGTTTGGATTATTATTGTATTGGGGTGACCTTTGGTCTTAGTTACCAGGGCCCCACATTATTTTTTGCACATCATAGTCTAGCTTGAGCGGGGGTGTTTGGATATCCACATCATCTTTTTCAGGATCTTGCATGCAATTAGGGTTTGCATGCAAATTCTAGGGTTTGCATGCACTTTGCATGCATCCCAGTCACCAGGTTGATGCCTCCTGTACCTTAGCCACCTTATTCTAGCACCCGGGAGCTTCTTACATCAGTTCTTTAGCCCTCCTAGTTAGGAAGGCGCCCACTTCTCACCTACTTCCAGAGAAGGGCGCACTTCTTCACCTACCACTTCAGTTACACTCAGTTAGCTCCGATTCTCCTTGATCTGAGGCTAGTTTCACTCTTGATTGACTGTTTCACTCCGATGGACCTCCAGATTGACTAGATGACTTATTCTGACTTCAGTCAGCCTCCCATGCACCCTCCACTGAGCCCACTTCCCTATATCAGTGCTACACACTTCAGTTACACATGTTACACTCAGTTAGACTCAGATTGACACTTGGATGACTGGTTCTTGTGCATTGATGACCACCACTGATTGATGATGAGGGCTCCTAGTTGGAGTCAAGCTACTCCATTCAGTGATTCGAATGACCTCCTTAGGCAATTCGAATTGCTCAATCATTGTTATTGTATTCTATTGTAATCATTCACCCTTACTGGGATATTGAGCACTGATGCATGTTTTGCACAATTTTACACCATATTTTCTATGTTCATCTGTTGTGATTAATTTACTTGTTCATTAGATCTGCTGTGACTAATTTTACATGTTCTTACAAGAAACTACAAATGTTTATGGTGAATTCTATTGTTTTATTTTTTTTAATATGTGTGTGTGTGTGTCTGTGTGTGTGTGTGTGTGTGTGTCGTCCCCAACTTGTCATCCCTTAAATAATTTGGGGTGTGCACTAAGCATCTTGAGGACTTGTCCCCCCATCCTCATCGTTACCCCATCCCCAAAGCTAGTGCAACATAGGATTTACCATATATGTGCATTCTTATCAGCTCTTGGAAAATCGCTTTCACCTTTGTTATCACTTCGTCCTAGTATCTTTAGAAATACAAGAATTTCAATAATGTCACTTGTGGATTGAACCTAGACATACTTCAACCTACTCGAGAGCCTATCCAATGGTTTGTTTAAAAATGACCAATCCAAATCAGAAAAGAGGTAAAAAAACATTGGCTTTCACCACCTCAAAGTGGTATGGCTTTTCCATATCATCCCAAATGAAATGGCAATGAATTAACACATAGGAATTGGCTACTCATTGATTATGTGATCAAGTGCTGAAGATTAGCATCTATTATATAAATTGACTACATGAAAATTCATGGTATAAGACAAAGTCCAAGCCAATTTCCTAAAAAAAAGCTAACTCACCCAGAGACCAAATGAACTTTTCCAATAGTGATAAAAATGCCCATGCACAAATAAAAACACTCAGCAATGATAATAATAAAAAATTCCCAATCAACTAGGAAAATGCCCAGCAAGATCATACGGCCATGGGAATGGAGGATGTCAACGTACGATCATCTATATTCATTATGTATAACATGTTAGATTCCCAAAAACCTCAATTGCAATGTATTGCTAAATAGTAAATTCCAAGGGATGAGAATGGAAACTCAACTAAGATAGTGCAACAATCCATTTATAATATTCATCAATCTTGTACCTCTTGCAAATTGGACAATGGACACAACAAATTTGTTGGTTCCTCAACTTTTAATGAAAAATGAAATTCTAAAGAACATCCTCAAAGCTGCAGTGTTACCCCCATTTTGTATGGGTGTTCCCTACATGAGATTTGGGTACTTATAGGCCTTTGAGCAAGCCTAGGAAGCTATGGACAACAAGCTTGTGTATTCAAACAATGGTAAAGAAAGGTTATAAAGCAATCTAAAAAACGTTTAAGTAATTATGGGCATTAAAGAAGGACCTTCTAAAGATAATTAACCCTAAACTACAGGAGCAACAAGCTAAAAGGGTTCTGGGTAGTTTATTGGAGTAACAACAGTAGAAGAGCTTTAACAGTGGACCTGAGCATGTACCAGTATGCCTACAACATTGTGGGTAGTCTATTTTGAGGAAACAAAAACCTACAACAACCTTGAAGTAATTATGGGCCTTAAAATTAACCCAAATCGATAATAGCAGTCACTAAACAACCCTGCATTTAATTTGTTTTAGAATCCTTCAGGTAGATTGCAATTTAATAAAACCGTGGAGGAGTTTATATCATCAATCAAATGAAGAAACCAAGAGTTTGATCCCCAGTTGTGATTTCTAGTCAACGTGAAATAGGCCTGCATTAGATTTGTTGTACAGTCCATTGGAGTATCCATTGTCTAGGGTTTTGAAGACAAGTGCATTCGAGGATTGTTAACAATCAAAATCATCAGCAGTGTAATGAAAATCAAACTGTAACAACAGTGAGTCCGTCCTAAAAGGATCAGATTGTAGTATAGAGGTAGCATGGAAGGCATGCCTGAGTTTGAGATACACCTATATTCCAGCACACCTGTCACACTTTGAGATTGGTCTTATTTCATAACTGTAGAGGAGTTGTTTCCCTAGTAGAGGGTTAAAACAATTTGCAAGCTATTGGAAATAAGCACAGTAGGGTTAAAAAAATTTGCAATTCATAATGTGCACCAAGACCATCAATGAGTTTCCATATCAAATATCAAAATAATAAAATAGACGTGAAAATAATCAAAATCAAGTAAATCATGTTTGACAATTTGAGGGACCCAAGATCTTAGCAACATCCAACTCTAACAACACAACAATTGCCCCTATTTTATGCAAATCATTACCCTCCAGGGGCTAGACAAAAACCACCATATCTGAGAAGAGAGGAACACAAGGCCGCATCCCCTTCAATGGAAGAACTGATCCCTTCAGTGGCAGGGAAACAAATCCTATCCCCTATCGTGGAATGGAAGAATCCGCCCTCAATATGATGGTGAGAGCTTAGAAAAAATAGGAAAAAGGGGGAAACAACATAACATATTGTAGTAGTGTGGATCCATAAGGAAGCATATGATTCATCATTGTTAAGGAGGAAAATAGGGAAAAGAATTCACCAAAGTGATGAACCCAAACACAATCATAGCAATTGTACAATATACTAGTTATAGAGAGTTTCAGGTTTCTTTTTTTAACTGTTGGTTACCTAAGCATTCAATCTTACAATTTTATAACGTATAGAGAAAATTTACAATTTGTAGGGCTTGATGCAAAAAAACAATGCATCCATTTTCCTTTTTGATAATTTAACATTTGAATACAATTATTTTTTCTGACTCAAGGCAGAAGGTTTGTAATTTTTTGGGGGTTGATTTAAAACATATATCATGAGGACCAAGGCTTTTTCACTTTTAATTAATTGAATTGAATATTACAAAAAGCGGCACTACAGTTGTTGAGCTTACCTTATGGACTTCTTCGTGATGCAACACAATATAATATTCTCTTATACGTTGAAATTCCATTTGAGCATCTAAGCAACACAAGAAATGCCCAAATATTTAAACAACCTTTCTATTATACCCATGTAGTAGAGATGTCAAATTTATGAGGTAAAATTGGAAATGGGGATGTTAGGAGGAGGCTCCAATGTGTCTTGTTGCGGGCTAGAAATTCCATAGTTCACTAAAGTCTATTACTGATTTTATTGTTTGTTTGGTTATATGCTGCCATGCATTTTACAGGTTTCACCTATTATTTACTGCCATGCAATAGGATCTATATACAACATGCATAGGGTACATATAAATTGTTTTCTTGTTTCATGTCAAACCCTAGTCATTGACACAATAGAAATCTACTCTACCTTGAGACTACATTAACACAAAACCTCAAATATGATAGGAAAATAAAAGAAAATACCTCTGAAGACTCTAACTCTAGATGCAAAGTCTATGAGTCTTCTGCATCTTGTTTGAGAGATTCACTACAAGATAAATGGTACTTTTCTTTTAGTATTTCCTTTTGCACCCATATGCTCTTCTTCAAAGAATCAACCTTTCTTCTTAGTCTTTGAAATGTCATCTCCAGTTCAAGAGAATGATTCCTTTCTTTTTCATTATCTACTTGAAATTTTCAATACTCCCCTTCATTGGATTTAGATGCATCAATAGTGTAAATATTATATTTAAAAGATTCTAGAAGCTTGGCAGCAAACATGATGATTTCATCTAGCAGTAAGAGTGACTAAACTCAGATTCCGTCAAGTTGGTCCTATATCTCTTGATCAAGATTGATCAAACCAAATCCTGGATTCAATACAACTTCATTTTTTGCAGTGATTTCTTCCTCATGTTCCTTGCCAACCATTGGGTTTTCAACATTTTCTTCATTCCCAATAAAACAAAAATTCGTCCCCATTTGAAAATTTTGTTGGACGAGCAGAATAGCACCTTAATGGTGGTCAAGGAGGATGTGGGAGCATGATAGGGTTTGGTTTAGATCTGTCTTCAGGCACACTAGTAGATATATTTGTACAACATACCTTTGCTCCTCTAGTTGTGCCATGACGTGCGCCATGACCATTCGACATAGCTGCATTGCAAAGACATCAGATGGGTACCCATTGGATAAATTCTTCAAAACATTATCATAATCTTAATCCACCTCACACAAATCTAAAAATGAATTTCTATTAAGAATATCTAATTTAGAAACGGAAATAACCAAACCCACTCACTAGAAACCCTAGAGGACTTCTTTATTCAAAACTATAGAAAACTTGTTCAATCAACTTACTGAAAACAAAATTAAGTGTGCCATTTCTATCCTTGCCATTAAAAAACTGAGGATTCGTATATATGTGCGCATTTGATCCCTTGTATGTGAAAATACTCATTATTGGTTGAATATTTATTGACATCACTTAAAATGCTCTAGTTTTTCTCGGCAGAGCTGGTGGAAAAAATTTAATGAGAGGGAGACTAGCTTTCTTTGTCCAAGGATGATGATTTTGTCATGCCTTTGGGAGAATACCAGTTCGAATCCCCTCCACCTGGGGTTTTTTTTCTTCAATCTTTCCCCATATACACTTCAAATGAATTCTCCTTCAGATTGTCTCCCCTATTCTCCACCATGAAATCCTGAAAATTCAACATCCTTCCCCAGTGGTATGAGTTTCATGTATGTCCTTGAAGACTCATAAGTGCGCCAAGGTCATTTCATTTTTATCAGATTGCAAAGTGAGTATTTGAAATGGCCAAATCCCAAATTAGTGATTAACATGACAACTACCTGGATGAGTGGATGTGAGTAATAGATGGGCAGGTGGCGCATCAATATGCGAGGAACTGTTTCTACACTACTTCTTCTTCAATTGTGACTTCCTGGATTGTGATTTCTTGGACTGAGTGGGATTTCTCAACATTTTTCTGGGTTTTGGTGGCTTTATGCATATATATATATATATATATATATATCAATGAAATTTAGAAATTCCAAAAAATTAAACACAAACACATATAAAACATATATAAGAAAATCAATTAAAACAAGGTATTCCATTTAAAATTATAGATTTATGGATGGAATAATGAAAATTGGTGAGAAAAATAATTTTTGATGGTGAACTTAAATGACATCCATGAGAATGATAAATTTTAGTAATATATATTTTTATTAGGTTGGTAATGCATTAAACCATATAAGACCATGTATTTATGAGTCTATATTGAGTACACATGGTGATGATAATGTGTCACTCCCATCTATGAGTTCTTCTAAAGTCGAGATGACAGAATGAGGGGAAATATGGAGTCACTATTGCATGAAAGGATACTAGACATTAGACACATCCCTAATTTGATGTCTCGCTAGGACGTCACAATCACTAGCACTAAACTGATCTATATATATTTAGACCCCCTTGTAAAAATTTGCAATATTTTCCATTGTTGAGCTATGACACATGAAGGGGTCTCTAAATCCAATATCTACATTAAACTTGGGAAAAATAAAAAGGAGGGGCTTAGGATAACCTAGAAGAAGATATGCTTTTAGGGGTGTTTTCAATTTTTCAAATATAAAAGGATATTGGATTTTTTTTTGCAAAGAGGTACCTATGGGGAATATTTAAAACTTTGTGGATATAGGCATAGTGAAAAAAATGATGAAGGATGTGACCAATAAATTAATTAGAGGATGCAAAAATTATGAATTTTAACTCACAAGATGCAATAGATTTTAACTTGTCAAAACTTTGACTGACCGTTGAAAGGGTCAAACAGACTTGGAATTTGGAAAACAAAATATGGAGATGACCAAAGCAATGAGTTGAACACAATAGTATAGACCCCATGACATGACGAATCATTTGGTGAGAAATGACCATTTGCAAAAAGATGACACCGACCGAACTATGACGATGCACATGATGTGACTTGGTAAGTCTACCAAAAGTGTGATATGATAACAAAAATTTCAAAATAAGATATGGACGTGACAAGCACATCAAATTGGACATGGCGGTACAAACAAAATGATTTTGCAAAAAGGTTTAATAGGTTCACATTTGGCATCATGTTCCGATAACTTTGAAACCATGTTGATGTTGACCATCAACATCTAAAAGGTGTCTCCAAATCCATTTGCGGTTATAAAATTTAGTAAATTGTAAAAATTGTAATTTTCCATTGACGGGATGACACAACTAAAAATGACTAACATAAACAACTAATTCATATCCTTAGTCTTTGTTAGATAGTCATATTTATATTCTTGTGACTAAATTAGTCATTTTCATTTTAGTCACTTGTTATCTAGTCATATATTTTATCTAGTGACTAAATTAGTCATTTATCTTAGTCGTTTTTAGTTGGCTCACTTAGAATTGCTCAATATTGGTCATTTATCCCTTGAAAAAACTGTGGTGACTAACATTTTTAGTCGCCTAGTCACTTATCTCTCATTTTGTACTAGTGACTAGCACCAAAGAAGGGTGGAGAATGGAGGACATGTACAGACTCCAAAGCCATCAACAAGATCACAATCAAGCACCGATTTCCATTGCCGAGAATGGACGACTTGATGGATTTCTTGAATGGAGTGAGATAATTCACCAAGATCGACCTGAAAAGTGGTTATCACCAGATCAGGGTCAGAGAGGGAAATGAATGGAAAACAACCTTCAAGACAAAGGAAGGACTGTATGAGTGGTTATTCATGCCATTCAGATTGACTAATGCACCTAGTACATTCTTGTGGTTGATGAATGAATTACTGAAGCCATTCTTTGGAAAGTTCGTCGTAGTGTACCTAGACGACATCCTGATATTTAGTCAAACCAAGGTCGAACACTCGGAGCAAATTTGACAAGTATTGTAGAAGTTGTAGGAAGAGAAGCTGAAGGTGAACCTGCAAAAGTGTTTCTTCATGAAGGAAGAAATGGTGTACTTTGGATTTGTAATCTAGGGTAAATGGTTAGTGATGGACCCGGGAAAGGTGAAGGCAATATTTGATTGGCTAGAACCGACAAGCATGATAGGAGTGCTAAGTTTCCATGGACTTGCTAGTTTCTATAGGAAGTTCATCAGAGGATTCAGTGGGATATGTGCACCGTTGACGGAGTGCATGAGAAAAGGGGAGTTGAAGTGGACGAAAGCTTCCCAAAGACCTTTCGACAAGCTGAAGGAAAAGGTCACTGAGAGCCCAGTGTTAGCACTCCCATATTTCGACAAAGTTTTCCAAGTCGATTGCGACGCCAGTGGAATGGAAATTGGAGCAGTGTTGATCCAAAAGGGCTAACCAATTTCATTCTTGAGCGACAAGTTGGATGAAGCGAAGCGAAAATATTCATTCTACGACCAAGAGTTTTAGGCTATTGTCCAAGCATTGAAGAAGTTGAGGCATTATTTGTTTCCCAATGAATTTGTGTTGTACATAGATCACCAAGCACTGAGGTATTTGAACACTCAGTCGAAGTTGAACTAGCGGCACATGAAGTGGGTCGAATTCCTGCAGGGATATACCTTCATGTTGCGACATAAGTCGAACAAGGTTTCCGACGCGTTGAGTCAAAGAGTTGCATTGCTGAACACGAAGACAGTTTAGGAAACATGAATAGAGTCGGTGAAGATAGAGTATGTGACCAACGGGGATTTTTCGAAATCATGGAAGGCGAGTAGCGAACCATGGAGTGTCGACATGACTCTATACTTGGACTATTTTATCCAAGAGGGATACCAATTCAAGGGACAAAAGTTGTGTATTCCCAGAGGATCTATAAGATAGAACCTAGTCCGAGAGCTGCACAGTGGCGGATTAGTAGGTCATTTTGGAAATAACAATTTATGAAGTGGTGGAAATAACATGAAGTGTGTTGTTGTGGAAATAAAATGAAGTGTGTTGTTGTGCTTCTTCCAAGTATTTTCACATGGTATTAGAGCGGGAGAGGCCTCTTCGAAAATAAAGAGAGAAGGAGTAAACTTATTCATAAAATCGAGAGAAGGATAAGCCTCTTCATAAATAGGAGAGAAGAGAGAAGAGATCCACCACTCCAAAAGAGGAGTTGCGCATTGAGATATCTGAAGTGAATCTTTTCAACATAATAAAAATCCATTGCTAGAAGCTAGGAAGCAAGTTTCAAGAAGAAACCTAAAAAAATAGGACAAAAGAAGGGCTATCACCCTCTTCCTACTCAACAAAAGCGATAGTGTAATGGATATCGTGGCTAAATACACTATAGGAGAAATAATCTTGGTTTCCTTACATGTTTTCTATCTGGTTGCGAGTGCACATGAGGATAGGAAGTGACTGTGAGTTGAAGCAAGCCACCAGTGTTGAGGAAATATGTCGTCATCCACATGAGCCATTTTGCATGATGAATAATGATTTCGTTGAAGAAGAAGCATCTCCATGAAAACTAGTCTGTGAGAGGAGAAATTTGAAGGTATTCTGGGATGAGAGAAACATCCATGTGAAAACTAGTCATCCTTAAGAGAAATATGAAGGTGGTCCATGAAGAGAGAAGCATGTGTGTGAAATCTGATCCACTAGAGGAGTCAAGAAAAAATCCATCATGAGGAGAAATTCAAAGATTGCAAGGAGGAGTTTTGAGTGAAGAAGATATTCCCATGTGAAGAGAATCAGTGGCAAGCCATGTGCGACGATGTCCATATAGTTGTTAGTTGTCAAAACAAACAAAAGTAATAATTTTTAATAGAATCCAAGATTTCATCCTATGGGAGAGTCTTTTTAATGATTTTTTTTTATGGAAAGTTTGAATGTCCATGTAATTTTTAAAAAGATGTTTTTAAAAGGTAATATTTAATAAAAGTTGTATTGTGGACATATCTTCAAAAGTGTTCTATTAAATGATTTGTCTAAAAGTGAAAGAGTTTTTTATAAGGCTTCATTTAGGGTATTCATTTATGATATTTGAAAGTGAATAAGTTTGTCTTATAAAAATGGAGGATATTAAATCATTCAATAAGGAAAGTTTTTATGTTTGAGAAAAATAAAATAAGTGTCCAAAAAAAATTAGATCCTGCGCATAAGGAAGGTTAAAACCTTAGAAAGGGAAAATAGAAACCAGTTGAAGACAAAGTTGCAAGAGATAGCATATTGCCATAGCAAAAGGACACAAAAAAGGGGATTTTGAATTAATGGGGCACATTTACAAAGGTGTTGCATCACCCCAATAAACCCCTATTTTTTTAGGGGGCGATAAGGAAGGAAGGATGACTGAGAAAGTGAGAAGAGAAGGAAGTTGAAGGACAAACTCAACCATAGTAGAAGGTGGATAAGATACCAGGAGAAACCATCGTGGGTAAGAAAAGATGACTCAAAGAAGTCAACATAAGAAACAAAAGAATAGAGGCAACATCTTTTCAAGAGAAATATGGATAGGTTCTAGTTGTAACTGAGAAGCACACACATGAAGAAGATTGTTGAGTGGAAATCCATCCTGTGACTAAGGTGAGGTCACCAACATACTGGGTTTTTTGAGATAGAAATCTAGGGTTTCACAATAAGAAAATTAGACTCAAGATTCAAGCAAATCCATACAAAGGGTTTGGAAGATAGAAAGCGATGTACCTTGCTTATGGATTTTGATTCTAGCTTTCTTTGCTCCTTGTATATGCTCCAAACGTTCAACACAACAACCTGCAAAACAACCCTAACAACTTCCTCAAACACATTTGACAATAATAATTATAATTATTGATTAATTGAAAGAAGAACAAGAACATAAATCTAAAAATCAACTTTCACTACATAAATGCTAAATTATTGATAAAACATGATATTCAACTCAGAATTTGGGAAGGGAAAGATGTCAAATCTCTATTGAAACAATAGAAACAAGTACAATATTACCTCATATCTACTTTGTCACTTCGCAAAACCTTTACTCTGGGTCTCCTTCTTCTCTTCTCCAACAATCCCAAGCAAAGCTCCAATGTATAAGGGTTTGAAACTAACAAGGGCAGCAGTTTTAGAACATTAATAACTGATGCAAGGTCACCTCGACAAGGGTTCTTGCTTAATGGTTACACACAACACATGCGTTCACATAAACTTGATGTAAACAGGATGCCAGAAGCTGGCTTATATTACTTCTACGGACAACGGTTACAATGTGAAATGCAAGTGTTAAATTTTGAGCATTAATTCAAGATACTCTAGGATCTTTGCTGAGAGAATAACTGTACAATATATCAATGCATATCAATCATAGAAAGCATGTCAATCATCACAAGAAGCAAACATAAGAGACAATAGACACAGAGTTTCCTTGGGGAAAACCCTAAGGTGAAAAACCCCACAACTTCCTCAGAGATATATAGAGCAATGATACAACCAAAGTACAACCCAAGTACACAAAGATAGACTCCTCCTAGCAGCTAATCCTTCTCCTCACATGTGTGCCACTTTCCAACTGAAGGAAGAGTGAGTTCTGAAGTGATCCAAATAGAGATCGGGAGATCTCTATTTATACTTGTCCTGACTTCCCAATAAACTTATGGGGCCTACCCCTTACAAGGTGGTCTAATAACCCATCGATGAGTTAACACACTTGCGACACTCGTCAATACAAATGACGAGACTTCTGTATAGAGGAATAATACATCTCTATAGGACTACAATAAATATATATATGAAATACATTCTGAAGTTACATATACATCAACACTCCCTCTTAACTAGGAAGGTATTTCTCGACACAGATCTGCTAGCACAAGTCTTCTTATCTGGATCATCATCAGCGAATCATCATCCTCGAATCATCGTCATCGTCACTGCTGCTGCTATCTCAATCAATCTCTGAATCTACTCATCATAGGAAGTTCTATAGAGCTAGTCTTTTTTCATACTGGATGCAGGCCCACCATCTGCAGGTCTTCATCATCACTGGCCATACTGTGGAATCCTTAGGACTTATTACGTGCATCACAAAACTTGGTGGTAACATCCCAGGCTGTTATGAGCACACAGCTCTACCTGTTGGATCTCCTAGGAGCACAATACATGTGACCCATCACAAAACCTGGCTGAAGCATCCCAGGTTGTTACGGGCACACAGATCTACCTATTGGATTTCCCAGGAGCACATTACATGTGATCTCACCACAAAACCTAGCTGAAGCATCCAAGGCTATTACGAGCACACAGCTCTACCTGTCGGATCTCCCAAGAGCACATTACATGTGGTCCACCACAAAACCTGGTTGAAGCATCCTAGGATATTACGAGCACACAGCTCTACCTGTCGGATCTCCTAGGAGCATATTACATGTGGTCATGGCAATGCCTCGAAAGAGCATCTGAGGCCTTTTTCATCCTGTCAAGATCTCCCAGGTCTACTTACATGTCCTCCCAGAGAAATGCCTCGAAAGAGCATCTGAGGCCTTTTTAATCCTGTCCATATCTCCCAGGTCTACTTACATGCTCATCTGCACAACCTGTCCACGGCCACAGAGTATCAACATGATACTCTCCATACATCATCCTGATCATTATCACTACATCGTCCTGATGCATGTCATCTGGAGAAGCTCGTCATCCACGATCATCTTGATCATACAATGCATATACCTGATGCATAGCAAGTATCTACCTGATACATATCACCATACACAATGTATCCACCTGATACATACATAGATACATGATCCACACAATGTATCTATCTGATACATATCAACATACATGATCTACTTGATCATACAATGTATCCACCTGATACATATATAGATACATGGTCCAAGCATCCAACATGATGCATACATACATAAATGATCCAACTGATCATATACAGCATCCAACATGATGCATACATACATAAATGATCCAACTGATCATATCCAACATCCAACATGATGCATACATACATAAATGATCCAACTGATCATATCGAGCATCCAACATGATGCATACACATACATACAAATGTAAATGATCCAACTAATCATACAGAGTAGAAACTAGAACATCATCCTGATGCTCATCATCCAGCGCTTACATCCACAACCATGTGAAGGATCCCCCTTCCACCATTCTAGGAATGGCTATAGCAAATGTCTCCATCACTTCTTCCTCGAAGTGTCATCGATCTGAAGAACACCAAGCCTCTCTCTGAAGTACTCGAACTTCACTCTGGCTAGTGGCTTCGTCAATACATCTGCAATCTGCTCATCCGTCGCAACATACAGGAGCTTCACTGCTCCTCTCTGCACCATATCCCTGATATAGTGATATTTGATCTCTATGTGTTTCGACCTATCATGGAACACCGGGTTCTTAGATAGCTTCACACAACTCTAGTTGTCACAAAATATACCAGTAGCCTTTAGTGGTAGATCAAATAACTCAAACAATAGCTTCCGAATCCATACTGCCTCACATCTAGCCGAACAGGCTGCAACATACTCCACCTCGGCTGTACTCAATGCTACACAGGACTACTTCCTGCTAAACCAAGAGATCACACTTGATCCCATACTGAAGCAGCACCCAGAAGTGCTCTTCTTATCTGCAGCACTGCCTTCCCAATCTGAATCAACATAACCCTGTAGGTTAAACTTTTGATTCACATCATACTTGAGCCCATAATCAACTGTACCCTTCAGGTACCTTAGAATATGCTTTACAACAACTAGGTGAACACCTCTGGGATCCGTCAGGAACTGGATCAATGTGTTCATCGCAAAGCAAATATTTGGCCTCGTGTTCATCAAGTACATTAAGGACCCAGTCATCTAACGATACATAGTGACATCAACCGGCTCAGATGAAGCATCACACAAAAGCTTCATGTTCGATGCCATAGGTGTGGCCATGGCCTTGCAGTCCATCATCCTGAACCTCTTCAGGATCTCTACTGCATACTTCCCTTGTCCAAGGAAGATTCCATCTGCACTCTTCCACACCTCCATACCTAGAAAATAGTGCATCATCCCCAAGTCCTTCATCTCGAACTTGGCAGCAATCTTCCTCTTTGTATCGGCAATCAATCTATCATCTCCTATTACAAACAGGTCATCCACATACAGGAGTAGTATCACAAGATTTCCTTCCTCAACCTTGTAGTAAAGGTTGGAATCCGCTTCACTTTTGGTAAATCCCAAACTAGATAGGAAACTGTCCATCCTACCATACCAAGTCCTAGGAGCCTTCTTTAAGCCATACAAGGCTTTCTTCAACCTGCACACATATGACTTCCTGTCATGTGTCTCAAAACTAAGTGGCTGCTCCACATACACTTCCTCCTCGACTACACCATTCAAGAAAGAAGTCTTGACATCCATCTGGTGTATCTTCCATTTAATCACTGCAACCAGAGCAAGTACTATTCTGATGGAAGTGTACCCAACTACAGGAGAAAAAGTTTCTTCATAATCTATTCCCTCTTTCTAAGAGAAGCCACGAGCTACGAATCTTTGTTAAATTTTTAGAATTTACTTCAATCTGATCTAGGATCTTAACTGAGAGAACAACATGTACGGAAAATCTACAACATATCAACCATGGACACAATAATGCAAGCACACAAGAGACACAGAGTTTACTTGGGGAAAACCATAAAGGTGAAAAACCCAAATAACTTGCTCAGAGATAGATAGAGCAATGATACAACCAGAATACAAGAGATAGTTTTCTCCTAGCAACAGAGCCTCCTCCTCCACAAGTGCGCCACTCTCCCAAGTGTGAGTGAGAGAATAGAATGTGTAAAATGAGAGAGACACATTCTCTATTTATACACTAACTTGACTTGACCTTTACTCAACTAGGTCGGCCTCAACTTAACCACTTAACATAATGCTGACTAGGTCGACCCCCACTAGGGTGGTCTAATAACCCTTTGACCCACATGGCCAACCCCCAATAGGGTGGTCTAATAACCCTTTGACCCACATGACTTATACAGGGCCGACCCCAACAAGGTGGTCTAATAACCCATCAAGTATAAGTTACGACACTTACAATATAAATGAAGACACTTCCGTATAGAGGAATAATAACATCTCTATAGGAATACAATATACACATATGTGAAATACATTCTGAAGTTACATATACATCAACAATCTTGCCTTGTATTTATCTATGCTGCCATCTACAACATGCTTGATCTTGTAGATCCATTTGGAAGTCACAACAGACTTCCCTTCAGGTCTTGGGACTACATCCCAAACATCATTCTTCATTATTGATTGGTATTCCTCGACCATGGCATCCTTCCATTCTTTCTTTTCCGCTGCTTCTTCATAATTGGAAGGTTCTTTATTCATGATATCACAGAGTAAAGCAACATAGCTGGTATGAGATCTAGTTCTCCTCTTTGCTATGTGTTCTTCTTCTGAAATTCCATATCTTTCTGCATCTTGAATGAGCTCTCTAGCCCATGTAGGTTTCCTCTTGTGAGAGTTATTCTCACGGGGTGGATCTACAGGTTTTTGTGGATCTTCAATCTCATGATCTGCATCTGGAATTGCTTCAATCATAGTAGTGTCTTGAAATCTAGTTTCCTTAGGTTCTTCATAATATTCAACAGGTGTCTTCCTAGATTTGATGAATGCTGAGTTTTCATCAAATGTCACACTCCTGCTGACATCAATCTTCTTGAACCTTGGAAAGTATATTCTGTAAGCCTTCGAGCTTTCACTATAACCCACAAAGATACCCTTCTTTCCTGAAGGATCTAGCTTGGTCCTCTTTTCCTTTGGGACATGAGTGTATACTAGACAACCAAATATTCTAAGAAGGATGACTTCAGGTTTCTTACCAGAGAAGACCTCTTCTGGTGTCTTGTTGTCCAATATCTTGTGGGGTGTTATGTTCTGCACATATACAGCTGTCCTAGCTGCTTCTACCCATAGATGCATAGGTAGATCCTGGTCATGCAGCATTTCCCTTGCTGCTTCCATGATTGTTCGATTCTTTCTTTCTGCAACTCCATTCTGTTGTGAATTGTAAGGAGCAGTCAACTCTCTCTTAATCCCTGAATCACTGCATAGTTTCTTGAAGTCACCTGAAGTGAATTCTCCACCATTGTTGGATCTGAAAGTCTTGATCTTCTTATCAGTTTGGTTCTCCATCAAGGTTTTGAATTCCCAAGTCTTCCTAGAGAATTCATCAATGAAAGAGACATAGTAAACATACCCACTCAAAGAACTGGATGACATCGGACCGCATACATCCGAGTGGATGATTTCCAAGATTCCTTTAGCTTTTCTTTCACTGCTTGGAAATACTTTCTTTATGTTCTTTCCTTTTTCACATCCTTTGCAAACACCTTCATGCTTTGTCTTGATTTTAGGAAGACCCTCTACAACCTTGCTTGTGCCTTATAGTGCATATGAGCAAGTCTTCTATGCCAAAGTTCACTTGGCTCCATGGAATCATGCACCATGGCATGTTCAGGTTGTCCCTTCAATTTATACAATCCTCCCTCTTGTTCTCCAATCACCACTGCATCATCTATGGTCTTTCCTTTTGTCCACATTAGAACTTGGCTATCCACAAATGCAACCCTCATACCTTTTGCATCCAATGCAGATATGGCGAGTAGGTTTTTTTTTTTGCCCAGGTACATAAAGAACTTCTTTCATCTTCAAAGACTTTCCAGAGTCTAGATTGTAGGAGGCTTCCCCACTTCCTTTGATAGGGTATTGATAATCATCCCCAAGTTTCACCTTATGGGGTGATTCATGTTAGATAGATTTACAAAAGATTCTTTAAACCCAATCATGTGTTTGGAAGCCCCACTGTCAATAAGCCAATCATTACAACCATGAGAAATAGTACCTGTGAGAGCAAAGATTAGAACATACTCTTCTTCGCTTGATGAGTCATCAGCATCACTTTCTGCTCTAGCCTTCTTCTTGGGAGGTACATCATCCTCAGCAACATGAGCATGGTACCTTCTTTTGCTTCCCTTCTTCTTCTTGTTGGATTTGTTGTTGTCCTTCTTATTCTTGGGACAATTTATGGCAATATGTCCCTTTTCATTATAGGTGAAGCATATTCTCCTTTCTTTATGGTGATGTGAAGATTTCTTGAAGTGAGATGCCTCTCTCTTGGACTTCCCTTTCTAAGTGTGAGTTGTGAGAGCTTGATCTTCATTCCCCATCTTTTCTTCTCATGCCACAAGCCTTGCTTTTTCTTGTGAACATTCTTCCCGTAATGTGCTGAAGGATACCAACTTCTTTCTTGCATAGATTCCTTGTATAAAGGAGTCCCATGACCTGGGTAGGCCATTCAGAGTGGTCATGACAACTTCACCATTCTCCACCATTTCATCCACTGCTTCTAGTTGTTCCTTGATCTGAGAGACCCTAGAAAAATAAGATTGAATGGATTCTCCATTCTGAAGTTTTACCCCTTTCAATTGGTTCCATAGAATCATCTTCCGATTTATGTTCTTCCCTTCAAATAGCTTGGACAGGGAGTCAAACATCTCTTTGGGTGTCTTCAAAGATGACACATGGGGAATGAGATGGTCCTTGATAGAATCAGCAATGATTCTCTTTTCCTTGACCAATTTCTTCTTGTGGAGGCCTTCAGCCTCTTATACCTCTGGGACAGGGACCTCTTCCCTTATATATGAGTCCAACTCATTCTCTTCCAGGATTAACCCAATCCTATACTTCCAGGCTTGGAAGTTATCAGCCCCTTCAAGCTTGTCCTCAAGCTTGGTGTGGTGAGACATCTTTAAAGAGTACTTCAAATGGAAATAGAAAAGATTTAGGTCTTACCACTTGATTTGTTGAAAACTGGATCTGGTCCCGGATTAAGGTTTGTCAGAGAAACCCTAAAAATTCAAAGTGTGAATTTCAACTTTCTGAAAGGATAAAAAGATGCACCTTGATGAGTTGATCATCCTGGTGTATTCAGAATTTGAGATCTGCAAAGCTTCACCCTTCAGAACTGCCTTTTAGTCTTCCCGGGTTCACTAGAGAGGACCCTGAATTAGGGTTTGAGTTTCCCGGAGATTTACCTAGCCAAAAATCTTGATCCAAAGCTCTAAATTCAATTTTTCCAAGGCACTTCCAGCTATGTCTTTCGATTTTAGAAATTACTATTTCTGTGGAAACCCTAATTTTTAGGGCCAAAACTAAAAGTTCTCAGAATTGAATTCTGATTGGACAGATAGATTCTCCTTGATGAGTAGAGTCAATCTATCATATTTATTTTCCAAAATATGTGGAGAGAAACCCAATAAATAAGATACCTTAGTTTCCGTCACTACATAATGTTTTCTTCTCAAGTTAGCTCTGATACCATGTTAAATTTTGAGCATTAATTCAAGATACTCTAGGATCTTTGCTGAGAAAATAAAATGTACAGTATATCAATGCATATCAATCATAGTAAGCATGTCAATCATCACAAGAACCAAACATAAGAGACAATAGACACACAGAGTTTCCGTGGGGAAAACCCTAAGGTGAAAAACCCCACAAATTCCTTAGAGATAGATAGAGAAATGATACAACCAAAGTGAAACCGAAGTACACAAAGATAGACTCGTCCTAGCAGCTGATACTCCTCCTCACATGTGCGCCAGTTTCCGAGTGAAGGAAGAGTGAGTTCTGAAGTGATCCAAATAGAGATCAGGAGATCTCTATTTATACTTGTCCTGACTGCCCAATAAACTTATGGGGCCGACTCTTCTAGCTTAGCACAATAACCTCATGTTACATTAATCCAGGTTGACCCCTTACAAGGTGGTCTAATAACCCATCAGCAAGTTAACACACTTGCGACACTTGTCAATACAAATGACGACACTTTTGTATAGAGGAATAATACATCTCTATAGGAGTACAATAAATATATATATGAAATACATTCCGAAGTTACATATACATCAACAACAAGGAATGTAAACAACTAACTATTGTCGACCTTAGCCTATTACAATACAAAAGTAACTATGTGCTATCTCAGTATGTCGATCTTTACCCTCTCCTGGTTCACTACAGAACTCTGAGCTATGGCATGATCTTCTCCACGGTTTCTAGATGTGTGACTCTCCTATCCAATCTACAAATCTTCACTTGAGCTCTACTCTCTCAATCCTTTGCTGACTGAACTCTTCCAAGTGATCCAACTGATCCAAACTCCTTGACCTTCTACTCTGCTACTATGCATCCCGAGGTCTACTTCGACTCCCGTAACACGCTTCCTCTATCTGTCGATCTCCCTGATCCTGCAAACCTGCAACTGTCAGCGCCTCTACCGTGCTGCACAATCTCCACCTGTGGCGACATCTATCACAATCCCAACCACCTGCAATAACTTCTCATAACTTCTTATCAACCCCTAATGGCTACCAAGTACTCTGCTTGACTTTTTGCGCATCCTTCTGACACTGATATAGTAGTCGGTCTTATCATTGCCTCGACCATATTGTCTTCCGTCAGCCTTCGACATACCCATCGGATTCCCTTCTCATTTTCAAGGCTTCGCCATTCCTCCCCTTCCTCGTCACTTGGCTCAAGCCAAAAACCCATCGGAGTCGCGATTCGACAACATGTCGACCTTGGATGTCCCTACTACAACTTTGTTGCTGTCGACCTCTTACATGTCGACTCTCGACCTTTGCATCTTCTGTAGATCGCATATCAACTGCTCCTGCATGACTTATTGACTTCGACAACCAATCTGCTCTTCTACACCAATGGTTGTCGGTGCTCCCTCTGGTCGGCCTTCTTCATTTCAATCATATTCAACTACTCTGCCTAGGCCCCGATTCTCCTGCATCAAACTCCCCAGGTGAAAAAGAAATTGACTGCTCCATCAGTCTCCTGAACTCTTTTTCGAAAATCCATGTCACCTCCTGCAACTCATCATATTTCCACCACACTAATTATTCCTTCATTCTCGAACTATGTGTATGCCCGACTTCGCGTTCCTCTATTACTTCTGGGATTTCCTCTTTGTGTCGATCTGGAATCTTCACTGTCAAGCTGATGTTTGACACTTTGGCACTTTCGCTGCTTGATGCTTATTTCAAACTTGTATAGATCTGAGACATTGAATGTTGGTGAAATTTTCAAGTCCTTCAGAAGCTCCAACACATAAGCGTTGTCTAAAATCTTCCCCAGAATCTTACATGGTCCAATCTTTTTCAGCTTCAGCTTGTTATATGTTCCTGTCGGAAATATCTCCTTCCATAAATGTGCATATACTAAGTCTCCTTCACTGAACGACTATAGCCTCTTCTTCCTGTCAGATCTCAACTTGTATGCCGCATTACTCTTTTCTATGCGCTTTCACACATCTTCATGCACTTCTTTCATATGCTCTGCGAATGATTCTGCATCCGTGCTCTTGCTAATTTCTGTTGGTAACTCAACCAAATCCACCACTCCATGTGGGATTCTTCCCTAAAAAATATGGAATGGCTCAACCTTGTTGACCGATTCACAGAATTGTTGTATGCAAACTCTGCTTGCGCCAACACATTCTCCCACTACTTGGGTATGTCGGTCGACAAACACCTTAGAAGGTTTCCCAAACTTTTATTCACCACCTCGGTCTATCTGTTTCTCTGTGTATGATATGCCGAGCTAAAATGCAACCTCATGTCCAGTTTCTTCCACAGGGTTCTCCAGAAATGCCCCATAAACTTGGTATCTCTGTCCAATGTGATACTCTTCGGCAACCCATGCAATCTAACTACCTCCTTGAAGAATAGTACAACAATTCTTGTGGCGTCAATTGTCTTCCAACATGGAATAAAGTGTGCCATCTTCAAAAATATGTCGACTACAACAAAAATTGAGTTGCTTCCCTATTGTGTCTTCAAAAATCCTAGCACAAAATCCATGCTTAGGTTCTCTGATGGGGTATCCGGTACTGGTAACAGTGTATACAACCCCGTGTTCTGACTTCTCCTTTTTTGCAACTGGAAAACTTGACACTATCGTACCCACTTCCCGACATCTGTCGTCATTCCTGGCCAATCATACTTTTCTCCGACTAATGTCTTGGTCTTGTCAATGCCGAAATGACCTGCTAATCTGCTGCTATGTAACTCTCAGATTAGATTCTCTCTTATGGATCCTATGGGAATACACAACTATTGTCCCTTGAATAGGTATTCCTCTTGGATGAAATAATCCAATTATGGAGTTCTGTCGACACTCCACGGTTTACGACAAGCCTCTCATGCTTTCGCAAAATCCTCGTCGGTCACATATTCTACCTTCACTGACTCTATTCCTATTGCCGGAACTTCCTTCATGTTCATCAATGCAACTCTTCGACTCAGCGCATCGAAAAACTTGTTTTACTTGCCCGACTTATGTCGCAACATGAAAGTATATCGCTACAGGAACTCGACTCATCAGCTGATTCAACTTTGACTAAGTATTCAGATACCTCAGTGCTTGGCGATCCATGTACAACAAAAATTCCTTGGGCACCAATAATGCCTCCACTTCTTCAATGCTTGGACAATAGCATAAAATTCCTGTTCATAGACCAAATATTTCCACTTCACATCATCCAAATTCTCACTGAAGAATGAAATTGGTAGGCCCTCCTGGATCAACATTGCTCCAATTTCCATCCCACTCGCATCACAATCGACCTGGAAAACTTTGTCGAAAACTAGGAACGCTAACACTGGGCTCTCAGTGACGTTGTCCTTGAACTTCTCAAAATATCATTGGGCAGCTTCTGTCCACTTGAATTCCCCTTTTCGCATGCACTCTTTCAAAGGTGCACAAATCCGACTGAATCCCAGGATGAACTTCCTGTAGAAACTGGAAAGTCCATGGAAAATCCTTACTCTAGTCGTACTTGTTGGTTCCAGCCAATCTAATATTTCCTTCACCTTTTATGGGTCCATCACTAACCCTTTACCTAATATTACAATTCCCAAGTACACCAGTTCTTCCCTCATGAAGAAACACTTTTGTAGGTTCACCATCAGCTTCTCTTCCTACAACTTTTGCAATACTTGTCGAGTGTGCTCCAAGTGCTCTGTCTTGGTTCAACTAAATATCAGGATGTCGTCTAGATACACTGCGACGAACTTACCCAAGAATGGCTTCAGTACCTCATTCATGAACCACATGAATGTATTGGGTGCATTAGTCAATCTGAATGGCATGAATAACCACTCATACAACCCTTCCTTCATCTTGAATGTATTTTTCCATCCATCTCCTCCTCTAACCTGAAGTTGGTGATAACCTCTCTTCAGGTTAATCTTCATGAAGTACTTCGCTCGACTCAAGAAATCCATTAAGTCGTCCATCCTCGGCAATGGAAACTGGTACTTGATCGTGATCTTGTTGATAGATCTGTAGTCTGTACATGTTCTCCATTCTCCACCCTTCTTCAGCGCTAATACTACTGGTACCGCACACAGACTCAGACTTTCTTTGATCAATCCCCTATTAAACAGCTCCTAGACCTTTCGATTGAGTTCCTGACCTTCTTTCAGACTCATCCTATGCGTTTCCTTGTTTGGCAGACTCGACCCTAGAATCAATTCGATCTGATGGAATATGATTCTGATCGGTGGCAATCTCGTCGGTGCCTCGTCGAGTACTATGCTCCGAAACTCTTCAAGCATCTTTCCAACTTTGACCAGGATCTTCTCCATTGTCGACCTCTCGACACATGGACCCTTCGAAATGATGGAAAAACATCCTAACTTCTTTTCCTCTTCCGCGAGGAATTCTTTCGTTGAACACATGAGCACTCGCTTCTCCCAAAAGTTGCTCTCACCCTGCTTGCAGTTGGCTTGCTCCTCTTGATTTGGCTTCAGAGTCCTTCGCATGCCATTCTTCCATGCTGTGACTGTGTTTGCTCGACCATCGTAGATCATATTCTGATCATATTTCCATGGTATCCCTAACAACAGATGGCACGCATTCATTTGGATTACGTTGCACAGTACATTGTCTTCAAGCTTCCAGACCTTGAAGTTAATCAGGCACTATCAGGTTACCTTGCCATGATGTCCTTTCTGCAACCATGAGATCTTGTATGGGTGTGGATGTTCCCGACACTTCAACCCTATTATGTTGATGACCTATGTCAACACAAGATTCTCAATGCTTCCACCATAAACTATGGTCTTGCAATGCCATTCTCCGATTCGCACTCTAGTTCGAAAGATAGCCTTTCGCTGTGCCGGCTCTTTCTCGTCGGGTCGGTCTTCGTGAACCAGTGTTCGCCTGACCGTCAGGTGTCAACTTTTATTATTCCCATCTACATTATTGTCAAATGTCGACTCTTCCCTCTCGTCGGCTTGCTCCTCTCTTCGACATCTGGGTTTCGACTCCTCTGCAACATGTAGGTTCTTTGGGAATTCATATGCCTTGTGTCCGACTCCTCAACACTTGTAACAAATTATGGCTGGTCTATCAACTCCTTTTCTATAGGATGGGACACTTGTTAAGATTCAATATGATAAGACAAAAAATATCAGTATTACATTCCATTTCACAACAATAGCACATACAAGATCACTGAAAGAACAACAAGCACAACATAAACACAAGAGACATAGATTTATCTTGGGAAACCCTCATGGGGTAGAAAACCCAGCAAAGCTTCCTCAATATAGATGACCAGTAAATACAAAGATGTAATCCCCAAACATGAGCTCCTTCTCCTCCATTGCAGATCTCTCTCTCTCCTATGTGAGTTCACAAGTGAGTGAATGTACGTTAAATGAGGAACACACGTCCTCTATTTATACACAACTCTGACTTGACTTTTACACTAACTAGGTCAGCCCCATATTTAACCACTAGGTTAAACACCCCATTACAAATGACACTGGTCTAATAACCCGTCACATGCAAGTTGCGACACTTGCAACACTTGTCAATACAAATGACGACACTTCCATATAGAGGAATAATATCTCTATAGGAGTACAATATACATAGGTGAAATACATTCTGAAGTTACATATACATCAACAACATTTTGGGCATTGTTTTATGATTCTTATCCTCCATTTAAGAGTTATCGTGCCACTTATCATTCATGCACTGAAGCATTACGATCTTTCATGTGTAATTATGTCCCTCATAAAATTTATGTTCAATCTATCCAAAGTTTTACTTTGGACATGGTTGAATACGTTACAAACCATATAAATTCATAATGACATAGCTCTAAGGTGCCACACGACTCAAGGAAGCTCAAATTATGGCGTATCACTCATATGTGTGAGATCTCTCTCCACGATCGTTCAGTCATCCAAATGGCCCTTGTTTTAAATCTACCCCCTACATAGACCCTGCCTAATTCTGCTCATTCTTCATCTGCTTTGAACTTACCAAACCCCATCCACTCCAATTTCATTCATTCTCTCTATTCATCCATTCAAAATGACTACCCATCATGAGCCTTGAAGTTACTAGGATCTCCTCTACATCTCCGAGTTTAAGGCTTTCCGTGAGATATTTCTATGTGCTAGATGGGGTCCATTCCTTTGCCTTCTTAACGGTCACAACCATGAAATATCCTTGCTTTTTGCAAAATGGTTTGATGGTAAGACAGCCAAGGTCGTCCATCTTACCTTTCCCGTGATAGAAGAATCCATACCTGCGGCTACAAAGCTGCCCAGGAAAGGTGCCCGTTGGCACAAGCATTTGTTTCTCCCACGGACAACCCATGAGTTCGCCCTCAAGCCCGAGTATCAGCATGTTGAAGGTGCAAAAGGGGTTCACCAAGAATGGGTTAGGCCTGAGTACCTTGAACCATTGACCGGCATTATTCACTTAATCACCTGTGAAGGTAAGTTTTCAGTCTTCAAAGTTTGTCATTTTTTATTAGTGGCACACTTTGTTAATAATCAACCCCTAAATTTCCCTTTCTATTTCCTAAAATGCCTAGAAAAGATGTCTAGCCAGGTTCGAAACAATACTGTTATTCTTGCTGGCAAGTTGTATCACCATTGCCTTATAAAAATCCTGATCACTCATTAATTGGAAGAAAAGGGGTAAACTTGGGAATGTTTTGTCTTTGAAACCCTGAAACCTCACCTTGTCAAGAATCCTACTGTTAAATCCCCCGCCTCTTGAAAACACCATCGTTTCCTAACTCGTAGCAATGAGCTAGCCCAAAAATCTGCCAAGAAAGAAAAAGTTTCGAAGGTTGTAAGGTTTAATGAGGATGCCTCGGAAGAAACACGCCCTGATCATGCATCTTCCCCTGAGTATGTCCATCAGGACACCACCACAAAACCCCTATTCTTCTCACTCGTACCCATGAATTCAAGGAGAGATAATCGCAACCAAATAGTCGACCCGACCATCGTCCAGTTCGATGAATAGACCATTGTTCAGCCCATCAACTAGGCAGTCAGTGAGCCAATGCACCTGGAAAACTCTGGTGACCAAGTGAATGACTCTGTCCTTGAGTCCCCTCTCCTTGCATTGGCCAATTTATCAGCCAGTTTACTTGAAGACCCTATCTTGAAGCCTACCCCTGCACATACTGAAGATAAGGCCCCTGAGGCACCCATTACATCTACTGATCCCAAACCTTTTCAGAAGGAATTGATTCCTCAAAAGGACCTTATGTCTTTAATAGAGATATTTGTTCCACTCCAGTAGACTATGGATAGACTAACCCAGGATGTAGTAGAGCTAAGAAGCCAGAATGTAAAGTATGAAGAGATCATTGCTGGGCTTCGCCAAGAAAACAAGGACTTGCATTTTCAGGTGAAATGTGTGGAAAATATAAACGAAGCCAAAACAGTCTCCAATCTTTCTCTTCGTTTGAAGCATGACAATTTGAAGGAGCATCCCGAGAAGTTTAGAGCTAAAATCACTTCCTCGTCTAAGTCAAAGGAAGCTGCTACCGCAGCTATGCCTTCTTCCTAATTTTTTATCTGTCACTCAGCGGGACCTGGCATATCTCCGGTTTGGGGGAATGTTGGTGCCCATTTTTGTCACCATTTTTGAATATCAAATACACTCTGATTGGAATTACTTTCACCATTTTTTATTTCCTAAGTCACTCCGTTTTCCATTCAGACCGTCAAATGGAGTAGGTATGCATTTATTCATACATCACATGAATTTTGGGTAAAAATTGTTATATTATCGTTTATTGATGTTTATTTGGCTTGTTTATTAACTACATTTCGTTTCACAGGTTCTGGCTCTCAAACGAATCTTCAATTGGACGCGTATTGAAGTTGTGAATGATTCAACCCACCATTCAGACCCACATTCGATCCGCAAGATTGATGGTTGAGGCATGCTCGGGCCGTTAGAGAGTAAACCGGCACGTGGGTTCCGTTCGGGATGTGGCCCTGTTGGTACGTGAGATGAGGTTCTGGAAGATCCATTCTCCTGCATGCTCAACTTGACATCACATCCATCTCTTCCCACATCAAAGGAGCATTGACGCTTCAACAACTGTGTGAAGGATCAACGTTGTGGAATTTGGAACAAAGCTCTGTGTGTTGTCATGAAACTTTATGAGGTCATTCCTTGGCTTACGAGTTGTCACAAGATGTCGAGTAGAGTTTCTCTTTGGTTATGCATTGTCACAAGATGTTAAACAAAGTCGTTTTCATGCATTGAAGATTGTCTATTATTAGAGCAGTTGACCACTAAAGGGTCGACTTGCTTCCAACATTGTAACACTGTATAAATAGACATCCTCATAGTAGAGACGAGTTAGCCAAGTCAGTCAGTAGTCAGTCATTCTTTTATTTTTAGACTTGTTAATCTCTTTTAGCTGCAAATGGATACAGAAGCACTGTAACTCTGTATTTTATTTTAATACATCTATGTTTGAGATTTATGGAAATCTATCAGCATGCATCATGATTGACTGATTAAGGCTCAGCCTCTGTTTGTTGAGACGGGCCCCTCAATGACCAGTGGTCTCCTGTCTGTATATATACTTTGTGTTTGTTTTCTATAGGTAAAATTGTGTTGTTTATTTCATCTATGTATTTATTTTATACATGATGTTTTTGTCCTGTAATATAATTGATGTTCTGTTGTTTACATAGATGAAATTTCTGTTTTGTGCTATGTATTTTACCATTGTTCATGTTCGATGGTTTATATAAATAATATTTCTATATTATGTTATATGTATCCTATTGTTATTTATGTTAATACTGTTTAGAATATAATTGATGACCGGTCACACTTAGGTTCGTTTGGTTTGCTTTATAGGTTAAGTTACACTTAGTTTATTTCATTTGCTTAAGTAGTTCAGATCACATCTAGTTTATTTAGTTTGCTTAAATAGTTTTATTTAAAAGATTTAGTTTTCCTAGTTAACTTAGAGTCTAGTTAGTTTCATCTCTTAGATTTTCTCATAAACTAAAGTTCTGTAGTTTCTTTCATGTAGCAGAAGATTAGTTATTAGATACATTCCAATCTCGTTTCCAAGATAAAATAGAAATAGTTAGTTTTCTATATTCTGATTAACATAGATAACGTTTCCTTACTCTAGCTCTTAACTAGCTTACTCATTGCTTCCCCTGCACTGTAGGATCATATGCATAAGCCAGCTGGTAGTTAAGATCATCCAATCCTCTCCTCTCTTTAGTTTAAATCGTTTACCTCCATTTGAACTGTCATTCGGATAGTCATCCGGACCGACATTCAGACCTTCATACTTCCTGTATCATTTTGCTCAATTAGAATTCAGTTTTTAGGTTTTCTTCAAATTATAATCTCTTGTATCCTTAATTAGTATTCCTAGGAGTCATTAATACCTTGTTGTATTTCATATGAAGTTTTGATCAAGTTTGTCATCATCCTTAGTTTTCATTCTCTCTTGCCTTAAACATTGCTTCAGTTGTTTATAAGTTATCTTTTCCTTATGTCTAATTCATTAATGCTTTATGGTTAAAGAATCTATTAGTTTCATTTTCAGTTCAGTTTATTGTATGTTAACAATATTAGTATTAGGTTATGTTTAGTAATTTCATTCTCCAAATCATCTCAACCTTCGATTATTCTTCTCATACTAATAATGGATTCATGGAATAGGATTTAGTTCAGGAGTAAAACATCTTTATCAAGTTTTCTACTTGCTTCTAAATTTAATATCTTTATAAAGTTTTCTACTTGCTTCTAGACTTCTTCAGTTCAAGTCCCTCGTTTATAGATAGAAGATAGCTCAGTATGTTTAAAGTATATTGTAGTTGGATAATATTTAGCTTGCATTTATTTGTAGAAGTTAAATTAGATTTAGTTCCATTTTGTTTTCTTGTTACCTTTGAAATCCACTTCGATACATTCAACCCTATTCCCATTACATTTGATACACTTCCTTAGGATCCCCAAGGAGAATGGAATTAGATGCTTTAATGTAGTCTTGAATAAACTGTTTTTTTCTTCTCAATTGTTTAACCATAGAATAGGGTAGTACTATTTGACACTATTTTGATCTGGTAGTGTAGATAGGTCCAGTTAGTTTCTTTGTTGTTTTTTGAAGTTTCACTCAGTTTTTCATTTTGAAAGATCTTTCAATCTTTTCTCTATTGAATCTTTTAAGGTCTGACAAGCCGAAATTTAGGTATCATTCTACCTTAGCATATACTTTGCCTCAACTCTAAGATTACCAACCCCGTCGATAATTAAATATTAGGTGTTTTCTTTGAGATAACTCATACACCCAACACAGCCCAAGATGGCAGCCACTTACAGTGAGAATGATGGATTAGAAGAGCCTTCTAGTGTCAGAATTCAGAATTGGGAGAAGACTGAATTGCAAGAAGCAGAAGAGGAGGTTCACTAGCTAGAACTTCTTGCCTTGATTGGACCATTGAAAATGAGTGAGGAAAAAATCAAGGGGGCACTGAAAAACCTCCATGAACTTAATGATTTGATCTCTCACTGTTGTTGGATAACTACATCAATGGAGGAGCAACCCTCTGTTCAAAATTTTGTGCACATGTGGGAAGTAGTAGGAAGCCTAAAAGAAATGTTCTCTCAGTTGATTTGTAATAGAGACCACTTGCTGGAGCTTGTGAATATGTACTATAATGTTGCAATAAGGAATTATGAGGAGATCAGCAAGCTCAATGATATGTTGGAAACCACCCATAATTCTCTGATTGGTACTCATGGTTCTTGTCAAGAATCTGAGAATCAGATTTAGCAGCTTAATGAGAAGTTGCCAGAATCACTTTGTACCTCCCAGCTTTCACAAAGTCACAATAACATGGATGAATTATTTCATGTTCCAAGGGAGGAACCTCATGAGTTGGTGGATCATGAGGAACAGTCTGTTTGGTATGTGCTTGAGGAATGTGCAGACAGAGTTGATGAAAAACAAGCACATGAATTTTTCCAGAATGAACTTGAGAGGTTCATTGAAGAAAGTCACTCTTCCAAGGAAGAGCCAGATGAGTACACCATAGATGGATCAGCCATCAATGGAGAGGATACATCCACAACTTCAGTGGATGAAATGTTCATAAGCATGGCTCACCATTCTTCATTCCCCACTTCAAATTCAGCCACAAATTTTGGGAATGAAATTTGGGTAAATGGATTCTTCCTCTTGGTGTCACATGATGAGTAGGAGGATCCTAAAAGTGAGGTCTATGAAATGTTCCTTAACCTGCAGCATTTGAGGCAGCCCATGCATATGTGTGCATCCACTTTTGACCAAGAGGAATTAGATCTACACTTACCTTCAATGTGTGGGTCAATTGATGGAGTTCTGCACCCTTGGATCAATGGAAGAGAGTTGAGCCATTGGATGAAGAGGGGAGCACCTGTGGAGTTCCATAGAGATCATGAGATCTCTTTATTTGAGGAGGACATACATATGGTTGATCACGCTCCATATGATTCAGCAAATAAAAGTGTTTAGCCATCCATTGGTTGGATGGGTAGAGGCATCATTGCAACGAAGACCTTGGAAGGTAAAAGGTTATCTTGTTTCTACAATAATGTTTTTTTTTATAACTGACATTGTCTTGAATTGTGAACAGAAACAAAGATGTATTTTTCAGCCATTATATGTCTCTAGTACACATGCACAAGAGATGCATTCTGATTTGCATTCTCTCAAGAAGTTCTATGTTTGGTGGCGAAGTCTCACAACTATTCAGTTTTGCATTGGGAGTGGCACACTTCTAGCATGGTGGATGGATCCTGGCATACCCTGGAGTGACAAGTTGTTACAAGTAACAGTGCTGATGGATGATATTCATTAGGGACAGTGGGATCCAGGAATTCCTTGGAGTGACAACTTTCTAGAAGTGACAGAAACTTTTGGGTCCTTACAGAGGAAGCAGTGGGATCCAGGAATTCTACTCAATTATCTTAACTGGGTTAAGATTTTTGTTCATGATTTAGTGTAGATAGAGTTTACAATGCATTTTATTCTTCATAGTCATCTTAAATTTTATTCAGATCTTTTTGAAGGCCCCAAGTTTAATTTTCAGATTGCTCAGTGGATGGGGACAAGTATAATCAGAGTGGTGCAGCAGAAGCTCGGTGGAATCCTAACATTGCTTGAGGACAAGCAATCTTGGGAAGGGAGGACTGTCATGTCCCCAAATTTGGTTCATTCAGTACAATGGGTGAAAGGGGACAATATAACCCCTAAGGGAATTAAATTGTATTAATTCTATTTGATTAGAATTAATTTTATCCTAAGTCTCACAAATTGGAAAATTTAATTATTAAAGTTAATTTTGATAAATAAAATTAATGGATAATGAGTAAGTGGGCCAAGAGGGCGCCCATGTGGAAGATGTTGCCAAAATGGATTAAGGGCTGAATATATGGCAAAAATATGAAGAGAAGGAAGGTGGAGATAAGGTTTTCAAATCAGAAAAAAGAAACAACAAGAAAAAGCTAAGGACGGCGTACTTGCAAAAAAATAGTCCAGTTTACCAAAAAGGAAACATCTTGAACGGTGTAGTTTCCATTTCAATGCCCACTTCACAAGGAAAGCACGTGCTAATGCAAGAATGAAACATCTAAGGTCAAGAAGGGTGCAGTTTCTAAAGGAGAAAACTTGTAAGGAAAAATTAAGGAAAGTATGTCTATCCATGGGTGACCTATTCTCACAGGTCACCAAGCCAAGTAACTTGCTAAGCAGGTCATTTTGAAGTTTATAAAAGAATCCAACCAACTCCATTTCACAAATTTTGTCATTGGGAAGTTTGTATGAGAGCTTTGAAGCTCCTCTAGTTTTGGTGATGCGCCCAAGCCACTCTATGGGTGATGTGCCCCATTCTCTCATTCTCTCTCTCTCTCTCTAACATGTATTGAAGACTATTGGGCAGCCATTGAAGATCTATTTGCAGCAACTGAAGATAATTTTGCAGCCATTAAAGTTCTGATATCAGTCCGGGGTTGAATTGATTCAGAAGAGTTTAAGAGTTCAAGAATAATCCTTCTCACTATCCCCTCTCTTCTTCCCCATTCTTCAGTATTGCAAGGTGTTGGTGGAAGGGTTTCTCCATTGAAAGTTTTCCAGTGATCAATGTGATGAAGAATCTAATGTGTGATGGCCATATTTAGAAATGAAGTTGAACTTACAGCAATTCATTCAACTTCTATCATGTCCAAGTGATTCTAGTTCGAGATTCCCCAAGGGTGTCATGTTTTGTACTAAAAAAGGTGAAGAACTGAGGGATTGAATCTTCTTTCCTTTTGTCATTGGAGAGGATGGCTTGTTGTTACCAGACAATCCACTTGACTGGAGGCGAGCCGGATCTACCTAGCTCAATGTGAGTCTAGAACAAATGGAACAAACTACAAACACGTTTCCTAGATCTACTTAAGGATCAAGTGCTAGATGTCTTACCTCTTTGATTCACTATCATTTCTCCCAAATGTTGTTCCACGTCCCACGGTCGTCAGATCCAAGCTGCAAGACCTGTTAAGACACAGAAAAGAGAAATGAGTAAAGAGCATCTATACAATAAGATATCTATGTAAACAGTTAAGCAGGTAAACAACACAACATCATCACATATAAGAGCAATATTAGTGGAAAGCATTTGTATTACTGCAAATAGAGGAGTACATGATATAGATATAGAACTACAACCAATGACTTAATGTAGCAGGCCTTCTCCCCACAAGCCAATTGCCACGCCGTTCCAAGGAAGCATGAATTCTCCAAGAGGTGAGTGAAGGTGTCCCAAGAGAGATTTCACCAGCATGTAGATACCATAGTCTTCCTCCCTTTGGTATGGGAGTGAGCCTCGTATATATAGGACTAAGTGGATGAGATTATGGATAGGATAGGTTGAGAGATGGTAGGAGAGAGATAGGGGATCTTCCCAATGAGTTAGGGGTCGAGTATCAACTCTCCAAGAGATCAGGGATAAGCCCCCAAATGAGAAAGCTTCGAGAAAGATCTAGAAATGGCTATTTTTTCCCATTAACAGACCTCATCGCACCTTGCTATGGAGCAACCTACGATGTTGCATGTTGCTAGTGTGCAACCTGCGACGACCTCTCAAAAGGTTGTACAAACTAAGTACAAATCCTCTCAAATGAATACTTGGTCCAAATGACTTCAGGGATGTATACACAATGGTCAAGATGACGACATTATCACAATGGTAATGATGACAACACTTGGTCATAATTACAGTACTTGCAACGATCATGATGACGACACTAGGTCATGACGACAACACTTGCAACACTTGCGACACTTGTACAAGGGTGACGACATTTTGGTGTAACAAAATGCCCCCCAAAGCATGAAGCTAATGGAATGAGATAGGTGAAATGCTTTGATAGAAAAAATGGCAAAAGACTTGTTGGATGAAGGACACTGCTGCAATACAACTGACTCTAAACTGACAATCTCATATGTAGTACAACATGGCTGCCGACCAATACATTGCAGATCCATGGGAGTAATGACCGACTAAACACAATCATGGCTACTAGACACAAGCATAGATCCATGATGAGATGATAACACAGCCATGACCAATACAAAAGTGGATCCGTGTAATATGACTCAATACAAACTCCATCGCAACTTGGGTAAAACATGACTCCCCAGGGTCTTCAAGCTGAACCTGCAATGATACGAATCTATCCATGTGATTATAAATGTCTTGACGTCGAACATGGTAGAAACCACTTGATTACTGGTCATTGATGTAAACCGTTAACAAGTGCGAGGGAGATCATCATTAATGTCAATGATGCCCAAGGTATCACAGTACATATCATTGAGCGTGAATAAATAAGTTGACGTTGAACGCAAGATGAAATATTTCAATCAAGAGTCAATGATGTAAACTCATGATCAAAGTGAGGTAACCTACCACTGAGGCATGTAGGGCCAAGGTACTTGGTTGGTTTCTAGATTCAATCCATGGATGATGAGTTGAAGTCGACAAGGATGAATCTGTCGAAGGAGGGCCATGATGAATCCCTCATCAATCGACATGAAACACAACAAAAGATGTGTAGAGTGGATCGGATGGTACAATAACATGTGAGACTGACTCAAAGTAACAAAGGCATGAAAATGTGTGTATTGACGGAAAATGATGAGTGATGAATGTGTTCTTGAACATGGGCATGGCATGACTTGGCAGTATTAACATGAGAATGACGCAAACTTCTAATGCAACTGATAGTGGAAGCTTTCTCCGAATGACTCAGAGGAGTAACAGGACTCAGAAAATAAGCGGGGACTCATAGACAAACAAATGACCCAAGTATCGGTATGCAAATGCAGACGAGTGCCATCTTCAAGAATGACTATATACTGCCACTAAGGTATGTAACACAAACACTTTGCTTTTTCCCCATCATGAATGATGAGTGCCTCACTTGTTTTTTAATGAGCTTGATGAGGGTAACCAGATGTTCAGTATAGCTCATCTCATAGATGAGTCCAATCCCAAATATTTTACAAACCTAGGAAAGGAGGGGTTCGTCCCATAATGGGCCCTTCAATGTTTAAAATTTAACGAGTCCAAAGAAGGAAAACTTGGCGTCATTTCATGTTTAGAGAGTCTGAAAAGAACTAAAGGAGACTCCAACGGTCCTTTTTCGTAAAGTTAGCCTCATTACCCGAAAAAGAGTAAAACAACGTGGGAGAGGACTCTTCCAGCCATGGTTGGTTGGAGTATTCCTTTTTCGTAAATAGTGTTTCCTGGTACAAAAAAGGGGTAAACTATCACCAGAAAGACGATCATTCAAATGCTTTTACAAGCGTGGAAGTATCAAGTTCGCTTGGCAAGATTTTCCTATTTAGGGAGTCTGAAAAGAGCTTAAAAAGGACTCCATGAACAACTTTGTCATGATTGATGACCGAGTATGACAAAGGAAAAAAGTAAACTCGGCACAGTTCCTTTTCTGTAAATAGTCTAGCGAGGCTGGATAAAGTGATAAACCTATACTCGTTAGACACACCTTTTTAACTCAATTTTTTAACGAGCATGAGAATGGTATCAAAAGTACTCGAAATATTTTTCATATTTGAACCAGAGCACAGAAATGTAAAAAGTAAGCTCAAACCACTTTTCATGTTTCAACCAGAGCACAGAAAAAAGTGAAAAGTAAGCTTGAATGCAATCTTACTATTTTTAACGAGCTTGAACACAGGAGAAAAGAATGCTCATGATGTCTGCTTCATTTTTTAACGAGATTGTGACAGAAAATGAACTATGCTCGGGATAATTGTCATGGTTTAATGAGCTCGAAACCTAAAAAAGGAAAGTATGCTCAGGATATTTTTCATGGTTTAATGAGCTCAAAACCTAAAAAAGGAAAGTATGCTCGAAAATGTTCCCAATGGTGAACTTCTTCCCGTCATGAAATCCAAAGGTTGGTACATGCCCCCAGCATGATTGCTAGAAGTAAGCGACTTAGCTCCAACGTGGTGTGGAGAGGCGATCGAGTTGACTTCAACGTAACTTTTAGAGGTTGAAGCCATGCCCCCAAGCTTCATTTCATTCGCCTAAGGCATAGGCAGGTGAAAAGAAGGTTCAGGTACTAAGTCTACAAGGAGACTCGACTCAAAGGGAAAGGATATGTTTCATTTTTTAATGATCTTGACACAAGATTAGAACTCTTCTCGCGGGAATCTATTTCATTTTTTAACGAGCTTGACATAGAAAGGGAACTATGCTCATATGTTAAGGCCCATTGACGGGTTCCTTCCCAACATGATGCTCAGAGGTTGGTAAATTCCCCCAACATGATTGTTAGCAGCTTAACATGGTAGTGTTCCCTCAACATGATTGCTGACGGTACGACATGTGGCATGCCCCCCAAGCTTCATTTCGTCTGAAAATGTTGCTTGCTAACCCAACTACCAACCTGGCTACTAATATGAAAATGTTTACCAAGGGGGGGAAAACAAGAATCAAATGAAATGAAGGTTCAAATTCTAACTCTAGTGAGAGACTCGAACCGATGGGAGGGAGATCTATTTCAATTTTACACAAGCTTGAAATAGACAATAACTATGCTTGAGGGGGCCCATCTTATTTTTTAACGAGCTTGAAATGGAATAAAACTATGCTCGAGGGGGCCCATCTTATTTTTTAATGAGCTTGAAATGGAATAAAACTATGCTCGAGTGGATTGGTTTCATTTTTATGCAAGCTTGAAACCAAAGGTAAATTATGCTTAGAGGGGTTTATCTCATTTTTTAACGAGCTTGAGATAGAATAAAACCGTGCTCTAATGGATTGGTTTCATTTTTATGCAAGCTTGAAACCAAAGGTAAACCATGCTAAGGTGGCTGGTTTCATTTTTTAACGAGCTTGAAACATAACATAAACCATGCTTGTAGGAACCTATTTCATTTTTTAACGAGCTTGACATAGAACGGGAACTATGCTCATGTGAAATGGTTTCATTTTTATGCAAGCTTGAAATCAAAGAGAAACTTTGCTTGAAGGTTGGTTTCATTTTTTAACGAGCTTGAAACATAACATAAACCGTGCTCGTACAGTGGATTGGTTTCATTTTTATGCAAGCTTGAAACCAAAGGGAAACTATGCTAGGGTGTTCGGTTTCATCTTTTTAATGAGCTTGAAACATAACATAAATCGTGCTCATACCCCCCATTCTCAGGGGGAAGAAACCACTAAAACATGTGGAACATTCAGGGAAGTCTGATGACTAGGAGTCATATGATGAGTAGGTGTCATGAAGGAAAGCTGGTCAATGGTCACAATATTCCCATGATGAGGAAACTGCATCACTCGAAAGAGCGTGGACACTACAACTTTCATAGAATAGACATAATCACGTCCAAGGAGCATATTGAAATATAAAGGACTTGGACAACCATGACATCAACATAAATAGTTTTACCTCTCAACGTGATAGGTAACTGCGGGAGAATCCCTAAAGGTCCAGTAGGCCTTCTATTAAAAGCCAAAATCTGGTCAGTGACTGGCACAAGCTGAGGAGAACCTATATCTTTCCAAGCAGTTGAGGATAAAATACTAACAAAAGCTCCCCCATCAACTATCGTATGAAAGATTTCTTTATGGGAAACTCCTATAGATATTTGAAACTGAATACTTGAAGGTAGACGAGATTCTGTTAGACCATTCCAATCAAAGGAAATGACCTCGGTACTTGGGGGGGTCCTGTAGGAATGGACAGGGTCTCCCCTTGCCTAGGAAATTCTGAACTGACTAGGAAAACATCAACGGTTTCCAATTCACTCTCACTTGGAAGATAAGAATGAGACAAAGATTGTGTCATGGTGACTGCTTCAGTCTGGAATTTCTCCAATGAAAGGGTGGGATCGAGTGGAGATGACAGCGACTCGATCACTTTACTCTCGAAAGGAAGAGTGGGATCAATTACAGATGAAACTGAATTGATCACTTGGTCAACCAGCGGGGGATCGAGGGACAACTTACTATCGCTTGTTGGAAGCACCTGTTGAGAACTAGTAATATCTTCCAACCACCGTGAAGCTTCATCCATGCTTGGACAAAGGTAAGTACGATGCAAGCCCTTGCATATCCAGCAAGGGTCTACAGCTCTACCTTTCCGACCCTTCAAAAATGGGTCACTTGCTGAGGGAGTGTCATCAACATGATTGTCAGAGGTTGACGATACAAGCGGTTTTGGTTTTTTAGACCACACTTCTGACACACGAGAAAGACCGGGACAATTCTTGAGAATGTGATCACACTTACAAAGTTTGCAAGGGAAATTTGGCTTACGAGGTGCTCTCATAGAATGAGTGCCGTTAGAGACAGATGGTTGACGCTTGGTCTCTTTCTTATCTTTCTTCTTCTTCACACTGGCCTTCTTACTAACATCAGAGTTTTCAGTAGGAGAAGAGGAAGAGATGGAAGCCGATTCAACTTTCGACGAAGAAGGAGAAGGGTCATCATGAGATTGATGCTCATGTGGTGAAGAACCTAGGTCCGACATGATTGGTGCACTTGGCGTAACTGGACTAGAGAATAACCATACCGGTAATCCTATCATCAATCTAGAAAGACTCAACATAGCCATAAAGGGAGGACCAACAGTTCCACAAGGGGGAATAACAAATGGCATACCCTGAAAAGGGGCCTCTTGGTTGGTAGTCCCAGAAGAGTCTTCCATATCTAAACTTCCTAAGAGTCTCTAAAGTACCACACAAATCAAGCACTACTCAAGTCTAAAAGCAAAAAGCAAACTGTGTGAATAGGAGTGGATTCAAAGTCTGGAACCTCACGGGATTATCAAGGCATCGCAAACCGCTATATACTGTAGGGTCCAACAATATGTCGCGACAAAGAGGATTGAGACCGTACCCTTGTCTGCATACCCGATTACCTAGATAGTACGTGCCTGCTAATCTCCCCAAGTGCTATTCTCGGTGTATTTCTTTTCCAAGACGGCCAAATGGTTAACTCAGTTGGTTTCAGGAATCCTAATGGTGTCTCCCGATATACGCAAGGTACGTGGGAGCTCAAATCCGTAGTGGTGCTGTCTAATGCATAGTCTTTGGCACGAGAGCTTCCGATATACATGTCAAGTACGTGATACACCCTTCGATATATGCAAAGTACGGATTATGGTACTTGGTGGGTACATGAAGGAGCTTGATATACCGATGTACGTGGAAGACTACAATACCCCCGGACTACAGTGCTGGAAAATAATGACAGCTGCCACGCTTAACGACGCTGGAACACGTCTCTAACTTACACATAAGTTGCTAAATGATTTTAACCTAAGCTAGCATTAATTTTATCTTGTACGGTTAGGTGGATGTATGAGGTGAGTACATAAATGTAAACATAATGCAATCCTCAACTACATGATAATGCACATTTTCCTTTCCTTTTCAATGAAAACTACTTAAGGTAGGGACATATTTTTCTTTCTTTCAAACCAAAAGTACTTAAGTAGTAGCGAAAAAAAGAATTCCTTCCTAGAGTGCAATAATTCTAATTTTCTGCAATAATCAGCCAAAAAGCGTAAAGAAAATGAAAGATGCAGCTAATCTTAACAATGTATAAGACAAGATAATGAAGCACTTTCAATTTTCAAATCCATGTACCAAAAATGGAATTTGATAACTAAACACTTTTCATATTTATATACAGGAAGTGAGAGGATATCTACAACACTCTAATCATTCATAAATTCCCAAAGAAAAATGGCAAGCACCCAAACAACTCAAAGGCACTCAAGAGAGGCTCAAAATCTACCAAATGCAATAATTATAACTCATTTCCTATCTTTTTACACTTGAAAAAGACACATCTAAGCTATGAAAAGAAGGATTCCACAAACGTTTCCAATCAAATGTAAGACAAAGGAAAGCATTTAACAATTTTATCTAACTCAAATGCATACAAATCTGAAATGAATCTTTCTTCCTCTTATGAGTGTGAGACCAAGAATTTCAAATGATAAAATTAAAGCAAGAAAAATATTTATGTTTTCCAAATTCAAGAATATAGCAAAAGAGTGACAAAATCAATCTTTTCTTTGAACTAAAGTGGAGACAAAGAATCAATCTTTCCCAAAAATGATTTAATAGCTCAGCATGTAAGGGAAACAAGATGCATAACCCAAGAAAGAGAGGCTCAAAAAGACATGGATATCCCACACTCTTCAAGTCTTTAAAACAAGCCAATCACGCCAAACCAAAAAGGATCTGAAAACCTTGAGATGGGTCAAAATGCAAGCAAAACACTAGTTTTTACTCAAGGGGCCAAACATGAATCCAAAACTCAAAAGAACCAAAAGCCAATACAAACAAGTCAAATAACATGTGCAAAAAGAGGTTTGGGATCATATCTAGTGCAAAGATCAAATCATATGAGGATAGGAGGGATAACAAGGTCAAGTGGATGAAGATGGGGGAACCAAAGTATCCACCACTACCAAGCTGAAACTTGTTAGAATGGGACCCAATACAAATCCACACAAAATACCAAACACTTTCAACACAGTAAATGAAACAATGGGGTCTCTGGCTGGATCATCCAGTACAGAGGGAGTATGCACACAAACCAAACTCACAATAGAACTCGAGAGGGCATGCATGTATGGAAAAAATGGCAGATCGGCGCACTCTGTGCTTATGCACAGTGCGACGTCGCAGGCTACCAATGCAGGAAGTGCAACGCTGTTGCAGTATACCAATGGAAGGACTGCGACAAGAGACTAACAGGCAAAGAATAAAGATAAAAAAACACACAGTGTCGCTCTGGGTACACTAACCAGGTGCGACGGGCGAGATCTGAGTTCAAAAATGAACCAATTCTCCAGATAATGAGCAATAAACAGGTTTGCAAATGGGATGTGCAAACTCAGAGGAAGGTAATCAGACTCTTCCCAGTGAAGATCTGATGGTGAAAAGGCTTTAGAGGAAAAACGATGGCTTGCAAAATAAATCAACTGAAACTGACATTCAGATTGAAAACACAATGTTCATCCCCAGCGGAGTCATGAGATTTGTTGCCGGACAATCCACTCGACTAGAGGCGAGCCGGATCTCCCTAGCTCAATGTGAGTCTAGAACAAATGGAACAGACTACAAACACATTTCCTAGATCTACTTAAGGATCAAGTGCTAGATGTCTTACCTCTTTGATTCGCTATCCTTTCTCCCGAATGTTGCTCCCCGTCCCACGGTCGTCAGATCCAAGCTGCAAGACCTGTTAAGACATAGAAAAGAGAAACGAGTAAAGAGCATCTATACAATAAGAGATCTATGTAAACAGTTAAGCAGGTAAACAACACAACATCATCACATATAAGAGTGATGTTGGTGTAAAGCATTTGTATTACTACAAATAGAGGAGTACATGATAGAGATATAGAACTACAACCAATGACTTAACATAGCAACTCTTCTCCCCACAATCCAATTGCCAAGCCCTTCCAAGGAAGCATGAATTCTCCAAGAGGTGAGTGAAGTTGTCCCAAGAGAGATTTCACCAGCATGTAGATACCATAGTCTTCCTCCCTTTGGTATGGGAGTGAGCCTCGTATATATAGGATTAAGTGGATGAGATTATGGATAGGATAGGTTGAGAGATGGTAGGAGAGAGATAGGGCATATTCCCAATGAGTTAGGGGTCGAGTATCAACTCTCCAAGAGATCAGGGATAAGCCCCCAAATGAGCAAGCTTTGAGAAAGATTTCGAAATGGCTATTTTTTCCCATTAACAGACCTCATCACACCTTGTTATGGAGCAACCTGCGACGTCGCATGTTGCTAGTGTGCAACCTGCGACGACCTCTCAAAAGGTTGTACAAACTGAGTACAAATCTTCTCAAATGAATACTTGGTCCAGATGACTTTAGGGATGTATACACAATGGTCAAGATGATGACATTATCACAATGGTCATGATGACAACACTTGGTGATAATGACGGTACTTGCAACGGTCATGATGACGACACTAGGTCATGACGACGACACTTGCAACACTTGCGACACTTGTGACACTTGCACAAGGGTGACGACATTTGGGTGTAACACTTGCTGTTTTTTTTCCAGCCATCAAAGCTTTGTAATAAAAATCTAAACTCAATCCTAAAATATTCACAACTTCTCATATGAATATTCCCCAGAGGCTCATGATGTAATAATGTCTTTCAGTATTGTTTTTCTAGCTTATTTTGGAGTAGTTTCAGCATTCAAGCACTATACTTTTGAATGGTAGATGTATGCAGATGATTAGATGATTTGTAATCTCTAATATAAATATCCTAATCCATTACTGAAATATTTTCAGCCAGATATATGTTTCAATGAAGGATTGGACAAACCTAGGGGGGTTTTGAAGGTTTTTAGGGCATATAAGTTATCTGAAAATGTAATGAGGTGATGTAAAGTTTGATTCTCTATATTTTCAATCAAATATCTTGTAATAGGTCCATTAAATACATAATTAAATCTTACATTGGTAAAATACAAGTTTATCGCCTCCCCCTATGCTCATCGGGCACTCTCGGAGGAGTAGTTTTAGCATAATTTGCATTAAAGGAGTTTTGTTGGTCAGAAACCAGTTCTGTCAGTTTTTTTTGTTCATGTAAAGACCCTAGAACACATTCAAACCTTAAGTTACTAAATTTGGGAGTTTTTTACCATGTTTTGGAAGTCAACCATTAAAACTAGCTCGACAGTCCAAGTCATAGCAATTCCCCCCAACTCTTCATCCAATGTTTAATTGCTGATTTTTTATTTCCATATACCTCCATGAACATAAATATCAGTTTGTTTATCCTCCCTAACTCCCTGATCTATTTTGTATATGCGGATGTACCCATGAAGCATTGCGGTAGGCCTCAGCAGCAGCTGATGTCCGAAACATAAATGGTCTCTGTGCTTTGTACACAGGATCCCAAAATTTTTCCTCTGTATAAATTTCTATTGCACAATCTCCCATACAAATTCCAGAACCAAATATCATTCCTACCATCCTCATTCAGAGTTTTAGTCACCGTCACTTACATCCTGCTTAGTTTGAGAAATGGCCTTAAAAATTACTTGCAAAATACTGTTAAAACTTTGAGTGGAAGTTAATATATTGGTCAAATATTGGCTAGAATATTACAGTGGTATCAGAGCACTTTCCTTGGCTCAGCTTGTGGAAAGTAAATCTCAGTGGAAAAGTAACTCAACACTATTTTCAAGTTGTAGTTGTGGAATTAGTTCCATGTCATCGAAGATTCAGACTTTGAGTTGTATGAGGAGGAAGATTATTTTTATGAAGAGTATGATCATTTTGATGAGCAATATGAAGAATACTGCAGACAATATGACGAAGAGAATTCCCAAGAAGTACATTCCACAAGCATCTCCCATGAGATCATGATTGGAAGAAGAGACTATGGTTATTCTGATAGCCATATTCAGGAAAAAGTTGCATGTTCCACAGTCAAAGGTCCACCTTCTATGGAAGAGTTAATAAAAGATATGAAAGATTTATTGGATGCATGTGACTTCACAAGAATTTTTGGATCCTCTTCAAGAAGAGCCTCCAAGAATATTCATCCTAAGACAACCAGGGAGAAGCAAGACCCAAAAACCAATCATGAGATTGTTGACAAAATGGAAGAAGAATCTACTACAAGATTTGATGTTGAGGATCTCAAGATCACCTCATAAGAGATTGGTAAGATTAATGATGGTGAGACATATTTTGGATCAGATCCAAAAGAAGAACCTAAATCAGATTCAAGTCACCAAATGAGCCTCACATGGAAGCAGAAGTTGACCACACATCAGTTGGATGTGAACCTGGTGAATGGGTGGCAGAACAAGGCACCATATCTCCACCGTTTGAAGGGAGAAGTACGATAAAAAGGTATGGCCCTCAATCAGAATTTTATACCCATGTTCATTTTGGTAATCATCAAAATAAAATAGAATACATTGTCAATAATGTGTGCCATGATGTGGAGAAACCAGTTCCCCATAATGAAGCATTTAATTCTCAATGCTTAGCTCCTCAAAAACCAATAACTATGGGAACATCAGGAGACCCTCAAAGTGTGGAAGAAAGAGGGAAGACCATCGTTATATATCAGCATATTTGCAGAATCCATGAGGATGATGAGCCACCAAATCCTTTGTCAGAAAGAGAGGAAAAATATCCATGCACAACTAAAGATCCAACAGTCTAACATTCGATTGTTGGCAATGTGGAAGGTGAAATCACTCCCAATTTCTTCGTGGGTGATTTCAAGATAAGTGCAGAAGATATGGGGAAGATTGATGATGGTATGACATCTTTTGGATCAGATCCAAGAGAAGAACATCAATCAGATCTGAAATCATCATTGGAACTTCAAGTTGAGGTGGAAGACAAGCCCAAATCAGCTGGGTGTGAACCAAGGAATTTGGGAAAGAAGCATGCTGCCATAAAATCACCACATGAGAAGGAAATTTGGGCACAAACATATGGCTGCAATTCTGATTTTTGCATGCATTTGTTGCAGCCAAAGATGGTAGCCACTTCCAGTGAGAATTATGGATTAGAAGAACCTTCTAGTGTCAGAATTTAGAATTGGGAGAAGACTAAATTTCAAGAAGCAGAAGAGGAGGTTCACCAGCTAGAACTTCTTGCCCTGATTGGACCATTGGACTATTCAAGGTAGTATGGTTGAGGCAGTGATAAGACCGACTACTGTAGCGGTTTCAGAAGGACGTGTAGAAAGTCAAGGAGAGTACTTGTAGCCGTTTGGGGTTGCTAAGCAAGTTATGAGAAGTTATTGTAGGTGCTTGGGATCGTGACAGATGTCGCCACAGGTGGAAATTGTGCAACATGGTAGAGGCGCTGACAGTTGCATGTCTATAGGATAGGGATATCGGCGGATAGAGGAAGAGTGTTTCGGGAGTTGGAGTAGACCTTAGGATGCGCAGTAGCAGAGCTGAAGGTCAGGGAGTTTGGATTAGTTGGATCACTTGGCAGAGTTCAGTCAGTAGAGGATCAAGAGAGAAGAGATCAAGTGAATATTTCTATATTGGATAGGAGAGTCACACATCTACAAACCATGGAGAAGATCAAGCCATAGCTCAGAGTTCCGTAGTGAACCAAGAGAGGGTAAATATCGACACACTAACATAACACACAGTTACTTCTGTATTGTAATAGGATAAGGCTGAGAATAGTTAGTTGTTTATATTCCTTGCATTTCGCATTGTAACTGTTTTCGGCAGAAGTAAAATAAGCCATCTTCTGGAATCATGTTTACATCAAGTTTATGTGATCGTGTGTGTTGTGTGAAACCATTAAGCAAGAAACCTTATGGAGGTGATGTTGTGTTAGTTGGTATCAGAGCCCAGAAGTGAGTCCGGTCGAGTCGAAGCAGTATCCTATTGATAGGCGAGACTGCGAGTGTGTTTACAGCTCCAACTGCAGTTGGGTAGAGTTGTACATGACTTGTGAAAGTCTGGTTGCGATTGGAAAGAGTGGGAGTTTCAGCCGAGGTTGAAAATGGCCCACAGAGGCGTTAACGTTCAAGGTGTTGGACGAAGAGCACGTGGCGAAGCAGTCACAGTTGATCATGAGATGTTCAACGAGTGCATTCGAACAATGCGAACTTTGACTAATGAAGTCACATCAATCAAAGAAATCCAAAGGCGTGGTGGTATTCCTAATGTATTAAACTGCATTGATGAGGAGGTCGAAGAAGTGGAAGCACGGGAAGTAGTAGGAGAAGAACCAGATGATAAACTGATCTAAATTCTATTTGAGATGAGAGGTCGGAAAAAGATAAATGTACGTACCTACTCAGGAAGTCTGGATCCAGAAGACTTGATTGACTGGTTCAGAGAAATGGATAAATACTTAGACATAGAGAAGATCGAGGATCCTAAATGGGTTAAGACTACATGTTTGAGGTTGAAGGGTCATGCCTCATTGTGGTGGGACAATGTGCAGGCTGATAGAGTCAAGAAGGGCAAGGTGAAAATCAAGTCTTGGGACAAGATGGTCGTCAAGCTGAAAGGGAAGTTCTTGCCAAATGACTATGTGATTTACTTGTTCCGAAAATTACAGAACTTTCAACAAAAAAAGATGACCATGAAGGAATATACGGAAGAGTTCTACATATTGTTGATAAGGTCGGGACAAATCGACGAAGGTGAAGAAGCTGTCGCAATACGTCAACGGCTTGAAATATGCCATTCAGGACGAGTTGAGCATGTCAATATTCAGAGCGATCAGTGAAGCCGACCAGTTAGCTTTGAAGGTAGAAGAGAAACTGTCGAGGAGATCTGCATCAACAAGAGGTAGGATGACTGGTCAGGGTGCGAATACTGTTTCCACGAAAGACCAAAGTAGTGGATACAGGAGAGAAGCCGTCGAAGCCAACCGATGTACATAAGGGACATCGACAAGAGAGAAAATGTAGGAAAACCGATGCAATGGTCGAGAGACACGCAGTCGAGGTGTGTATGGTCATAGTGTTGTTGAGATATTGTAACTTCTAAGAATATTATATTTGTACTTCATTATTCCGGAGTTGTTTCATTCCTCCGTGGAGACCCTATTGTATATTCGAAGATGTTTATTCCTCCATCGGAATGTGGTAACTTGGGTTATTAGACTTCCCTAGTGAGGTTGGCCCAGAGTCAGTTGTAATGGGGTGTTTAACCCAGTGGTTAAAGATGGGGCCGACCTAGTTAGTGTAAAAGTCAAGTCGGAGTTGTGTATAAATAGAGGAGGTGTGTTTCTCATTTAACACACATTCACTCACTTGTGAAACTCGCATAGGAGAGAGAGAGATCTGCAATGGAGGAGAAGGAGCTCATGTTTGGGGATTACATATTTGTATTTGTTGGTCATCTATATTGAGGAATCTTTGCTGGGTTTTCTACCCCATGAGGGTTTCCCAGGATAAATCTGTGTCTCTTGTGTTTATGTTGTGCTTGTTGTTCTTTCAATGATCCTGTATGTGCTATTGTTGTGAAATGGAATGTAATACTGATTTTTTTGTCTTATCATATTGAATCTTAACATGGTATCAGATCTATCCTGAAGGAAGACAATGCATGGCACTTACGACACTTGTCTCACTTGCAACAATTTGCAAGTTAGGGTTTTTAATAGCAAAAACTAGTCATCGTGGAACTTTTGCTATAAATCCATTTTTGCGAAGTTTAAGGATCTGAAACTTTTACAAGTTGTAGATAACATCCCCATGTACCTTTTTTCAAAAGCATAGAATCTAATTCATTGTACTTTGTGATTTATGATCCGTACAAGTTAGGGTTTCTACCTCTTCCAGATCTCAGTCATAAACAGATGACCTAGGAAAAAAGGTCACCACTTGAGCTAGGAAGCTCCAAATAAAATTTCGTAAAATGTGACAAGTAGGTGACGGACTATAGTTTCAAAATTAAGTTTTTTTCGAGGCCGAAGTGGAACCAGTGACACGTGGAATGCCGTACAAGTTTTCTCTACTATTTCATCCCATAAAAAAGTCACGTTGCAACATTTGGCATAACTCCCTATTAGAAAATCCATTTGAGGTCAGACCTGTGGGGTTGGAAATATGATAGGTCAGGCTATCACAGGCTGAAGTTTTAGACCCTGCAGATTTGCAATTTCAGAGTTGCACTAGAAAGAATACGACCCATCTGAAATGGCTAAACGGAGGAAATCTAAGATGAGGAGAAAGAAGCTCTCACTTAGGGTTTTCAGTTCTTAGGTATGGAAGAACTTGATGCAATGTTCGAGACACTTGATACAACATTGGAATCTTTGATAATGGATTTGGAATCCATTCATCATATATATTGATCCTCCATCAAAATGTTGTGGGAGGAAGGAGATTGAAGATTAGGGTTTCCAAGTAAGAAGAAACCCTCGCAAAGTTGGGAGACACATAGGCCAGCGATGAAGAAGGCTTAAATGGCACTGATATCATATCATCCTAGCACCATGAACATACATAATATGTATACAAGTTATCTACCTTGGATGGTTAGGGTTTTACCCTTATAGAGAAGACTACTCGGTAGGTATGACTTGAGAAGACACAGGTATGTTTTGAAATATAATTCTTGATTAATTTCATAATATGTTTGTATTCATGCTATTGAGATTAGTACAATTATGATTTTTTGAAAATGAATGCATGTGAAGTGATAGAAGACATTCATTGATTAGGTTTATGACACTTACGATTTTACTAATGCACTTGTGGTGTTGTATGAGGATAATGTTTCCTGCTCACATGAAAGGTACATCAAGAAAGACAAATCGAGTTCTATGACCATGATGACATGGAGACAAAGACTCATCCATAGTCTTTGACCACATAGATGTTAGGAATTCCTATACTCCATCCTAGTCCCACCAGTATTTTGATCATTTACATTTTCAGTCATGCATTCACCTTTAGGGTTTGCATGCATTCTAGGGTTTGCATGCATTTTGCATGCATCTCAGTCATCAGTCCAGCACCTAGCCCTCAGTTAGCCATCCCCCAGGAGCTTCTCACTCTTCAGTTTTAGCCCTCCAATTGCTTAATGCGCCCTTCTTCCTTGATTTTAGGGAGCAACTTGCCCTTATTCACCTACCAGTCCAGTTGTCACTCAGTTACACTTAGTTATAGTCAGTTACAGTCAGTTACAATCAGTTACACTCAGTTACACTCAGTTAAACTCAGTTACACTTAGTTACACTCAGTTACACTCAGTTACACCTACTAGAGTTAGTTTGACTGATGGTTGACACTTACTTGAGCATTGATGACTCCATTGATGATGATGAAGACTTCCAGTTGTGCTCCGATGATCATGAGGACACCTAATTGTGCTCTGATGACACTCTATTGATCTTATGATCACTCTGAGAGGCTAATTCGAATTGCCACTTTGGGCATTCGAATCCTCTCTACCATTGTACTATTTATTTGTCCATATTGTGATTAATTAACTAGTGTCTGTGAAGTATTATTGCTTCTATCTGAGTGATACTGTACCATATTATTCTGTTGCTCATTATACTGTATTGTTCACTCTTATTCTATTTTCCTGCTTAATCATAATTACTCTTGTGAGGTACACATCATCTCTTAGATCTGCTATGAGGATTTTCACAATTCAAACACAAATAAACCAACATAGTTTGTAGTTGTATGTGTTAATTTGTAAAGTGGTAAGCTATGTTGGAATGTGTGATGCTTGGTCATATGTATGGAGGTATCTTCTTCTTGGGAAGAAGTGGATCATGCTCAAAAAGCATGTGATTGTACTTGCTCTTCAGATCGAATGTGATGAGAACAAATCCAACAGTATGAGAATGATCCTTGAACCTGTGATTCGAATCAGCTGAGGTAGGATCAAATTTGTGAAAGTGCATATATTCTTTTGTCTTCTCCTTCAAACCACCATGGGTGAGATTATGCCAAAAATAACTATTACATGTTTGCTTGAAATCAAAATCAGATTTAAGACTTAAAAAACAGTTTCTTGAGATCTCCTTTGAACCAGCAGGGGTGAGATCAAAACTATCATATGCATGAGAAATTATCCCAAGCAGTAATTGCTTAGAATCCAAATTAGATCCAAGACTTGAATCATGGTTTCTTGAGATCTCCTTTGAACCATGAGAGGTGAGATCAGAACCAGTAATTGCATGAGAATTTATCCCAAGCGAATGGCAATGGCCATATTCTTCAATGACCTTCTGAAAGCATGAATTTATGATCATATAGTAGTACAAAAGAGGAGATAGCTGGAGAGGAGCAAATGCATTACCTTCAGTAGCTGTTTGACCTCTAAAATAATCATGTGATCATGATGCAAACCAACAGACTCTGGTGCACGAGAGGATTTAGGACCTTCTGTAATATCTAGTGTGTGAGCCGGCACAGAAAGAGAATAAAGTTTGAGCATGAGTGGAGAATCTGCAAGTTCTTTGTCAACAACTTCAATATGATATTGGTTCATGATCTGAGAGACCATCAAGAGGAGAGAATGCATCACTTTGCTTGCTTTCAAATGGGTTAGGACCAAGTCCTTCATTCTTTCTGCCAAATTTTTCATCCAGGTGAGCCCATATCTCTTTTGGAGTCCATAACTCCTTTGGAGTTTCAACACCATTATTGTATTTGAATTGGAATCTCTGGCATGCAAATAAAGAAAACATTATTGCTTGAAAGTGCATGTCACTTTTATTTAACCAGTCAATCTTCTCTTCAGGGGATTCGAACTCTCTTTCAAAATAAAAATAAAAAAGATCATGGATCTTCGAGTCTGCTATCATTCTTGGTTTCCATTCATCATAGTTGAGTGGATCAAGAGGAGTAATTCCTGATGAATACATAGAAGCTGTAGAGGAACTGCAAAAACAATATAGAATAACTACAACTGCTACTACTACAAAAATGCAGAAACTGCTGCTCGAAATCTTGGTAATAACCTGCAAAAACAACTCTCAAGAATGGAGATAAACAAGACTCTCAACATGCTCTGATACCATGTGAAAATCCTCACAGCAAATCTAAGAGATGATGTATACCTCACAAGAGTAATTATGATTAAGTAGGAAAATATAAGAAGAGTGAACAATACAGTATAATGAGCAATAGAATAATATGGTACAGTAGAACCCAGATAGAAGCAATAATACCTCACACACACTAGTTAATTAATCACAATATGAACAAATAAATAGTACAATGGTAGAGAGGATTCGAATGTCCAAGGTGGAAATTCGAATTAGCCTCTCAAAGTGATCATAAGATCAATAGAGTGTCATCCGAGCACAACTAGGTGTCCTCATGATCATCGGAGCACAACTGGAAGTATTCATCATCATCAGTGGAGTCATCAATGCTCAAGTAACTGTCAACCATTAGTCAAACTAACTCTGGCAGGTGTAACTGAGTGTAACTAAGTGTAACTGACTGTAACTGAGTGTAAATGAGTGACAACTGGACTGGTAGGTGAAGAAGGGCGAGTTGCTCCCTAAAATCAAGGAAGAAGGGCGCATTAAGAAACTGGAGGGCTAAAACTGAATAGTGAGAAGCTCCTGGGGGCTGGCTAACTGAGGGCTAGGTGCTGGAATGATGACTGGGATGCATGAAAAATGCATTCAAACCCTAGAATGCATGCAAACCCTAAAGGTGCATGCATGACTGAAAATGTAAATGACCAAAATACTGGTGGGACTAGGATGGAGTATAGGAATATCCTAACAATAGAAGCTCTAGTTACGAAGTATGTATGACTTGGTTCTACTATGCTTAACCTATGAGATATGCAGGTTCTAGCACAAGGTCTCTAAATCATTGAAGAGAACAAAGAATATATTGTTTGGGTATGTTAAGACATAACCAAGCATGATAATCTAGGATGACACTAGTGCACACTTGAGCATGTATAGTGGTCCAGGATTGATAGAAGTTCAAAGACTTATAATCATGATGCTATCATAGAGATCAAGCGGGAGGCAACCACACAAAAGATAAGTATTTGAGTTGTTATTTGAATCTCTGAATAGTCAATAATATTGCCCGTAATAGTTGTATGCATATTTGTATATATCATGCATAGTGTAAGCATTGATATGGCATTGAATAGTATACTACTAATATGCATATGATGGGTAAGTTGGACAAACATTCCATTGTTTTCTATCTAGAATGAAACCTCTTTGCTGACATGTTGAGAGTTATGCACGCTCTTAATAGTATGTTCTGGTAGAGATGGAAGGCATCTAGATAGCCACTGTATGCATACATGATATGGAAAAGTGTTGTGCCAAAGTATTGGTCAAGCTAGTTGCATAACTATGTGAATCATATCTGTATGCATAATAGGTTATCATGGCAACATGATTTGATGATTATGAAGTATTACTAATCATGTAATTAACTTTGATTTGTAGGAAAGATCATGAAGAATGATGAACACCGAACAAGTGATGGATGTTCAACAAGAAGACTTACAAATCAAACATACTATAGAAGGCTCGTGGCTAGAATATTCTCTTAGAAAGAAGAAGAGGATCATGACAAGATGTTTGCTCCAAATGGCTAGATAAGACCATTCTCTTAATGGTGTAATTGAAGAAGAAGTGCAAATCGAGAAAACTCCCAAGATTCAATTGAAGAAATCTCTGTACGGGTACTCAGGATTGATAGTCATTTGATGAGCTTAATGATCACCATGGGTGATGCAGATTTAATCATTTGCTACAAGGTTGAAGATGGTGTCTATATATAGATGAAATTCTTCTCTTAGATGGATGCAAGAAAGAACTCACCATAGAGTTCAAATGATCTTGAGGCTCATATCAGTAGACCCATCTGACGAGAGATGGAATGGATAGATATGTAGAAGATCACTCAATGTAGAGTGTGAATTATGTTTAGTCATAGAGGGAGAATGGATAGCTTCTTGACAAGCTTGGGATTTACCAAAAGTAAAGCTGATCCTAACCTTTACCTTAAGGTTATGGATGATGAACTTGTCATACTATTACTGTATGTGGATGATCTCTTTCTGACAAGGAATGAGAAACAGATCATGGAAAGAAAGAAGAAGCTAGCTACAAAATTTGAGATGAAAGATCTCGGATTGATGCATTACTTCCTAGGTCTGGAAGTATGGCAAGGCCCATAAGGAATCTTTCTCAACCAGGGAAAGCATGCTGTGGAAATCTTGAGAATATTTGATATGTTGGAATGTAAAGCCATGACCACTCCCATGGATTCCAACTTGAAGATGTTATTTAATGACACATAGAAGTTAGTGGATGTTTCTCTATACAGACAGATTATTGGGTCATTGATGTATCTGACGAATACCATGCCAGGTATATGCTTTGCTGTGAACACCTTGAGTCAGTATCTAGTGGAACCTAGGCATGTTCACCTGATAGATGCAAAGCATGTGATGAGGTACATAAAGGGTACAATAGACTTTGGTCTATGTTATCTTGGAGATTGTGACTTCAGATTGTATGGCTACACAGATGTTGATTGTTCAGGAAGTGTATCAGAAAGAAAGAGCACATTGGGAGGATGTTATTGTCTGGGATCTGCCATGATCTCATGGTTTAGAAGGAAGCACTCTAGTGTGTCTCTTAGCACAGCTAAAGCGAAATATATAGCTACCGGCTCTGCTAGTTGTGAAGCGATATGGCTTCATAAGTTGTTATCAGGACTGTTTGACTTAGAGATAGACCCCATTGTGATCCTGTGTGACAACCAGATATGTATCAAGATGACAGAGAAGCCAGTGTTCCATGATAAGTCAAAGCACATAGAGATCCGATATTTCTATATACAGGATATGGTGCAGAAAGGAGCTATAAAGCTCAAGTATGTGAGCACTGACGAACAAGTTTCTGATGTATTGACCAAACCTCTGTCTCGAGTAAAGTTTGAGTATTGTCGAGACAAGCTTGGTGTATTTCAGAAGGACCCTCCTAGAAAGGGGGATTTATATGGTCAATGATGATATTTGGATACTGGTATCGATGTGGATACTTGTATTGATGGTGAGATTTCCTATATCGACGGTAAGGTCGATGATGAGGATACCGTATCGATGATGCGGATACCATATTGATGATGTGGATACTGTATCGATGATGAGGATATATGTATTGATGATGTGGATACTTGTATCAATGATGAGGATACATGTATTAATGATGAGGTTACATGTTCCGATGAAGAGGTCGATGATGAGGTTACCTATTCCAACGATGAGGTCGATGATATCAACGATAAGGTTGATAAGTGTTCCTAAGACTTGGTCTAAGTTAACAAGAGGGAGTGTATCATCCCTGGACCTCAGTCCCTTAATTGATTCGTAGACATATGTCTCCGAGAAGTGGTCCCTAGTTGACGAGAGGGATTATATCATCCCTGGACCTCGGTCCCTGAATTAATCCGTAGACATATATCTTCGAGAAGTGGTCCCTAGTGGACGAGAGGGATTGTATCATCCCTAGACTTTAGTCCCTGAATTGATCCGTAGAATCTTGTCTTCAATAAATATGTTGGTGAATTATGTAATGTGCGCTCCTAGATTGCTCAGCATAGCAGCAGGTGATCATTCACAAAACCTGTAATGATGTAATGTTCGCTCCTGGATTAGCAGGTGATCATTCACAGGTTGTAAATCCTAGATTTGATCTAGGTCACACCCCAGTTGAAATAGCACTGGCTCTGTGGTTGTAAATCCTAGATATGATCTAGTTCACGCCCCAGTTGAAATAGTACTAGCTCTGTGGTTGTCTGGAATGATGTAATGTTTGCTCCTAGACTGCTCAGTGTAGCAGCAGGTGATCATTCACAAAACCTGTAATGATGTAATGTTTGCTCCTGTATTAGCAGGTGATCATTCACAGGTTGTAAATCCTAGATTTGATCTAGGTCACACCCCTATTGAAATAGTACTGGCTCTGTGGTTGTAAATCCTAGATTTGATCTAGGTCACACCCTAGTTGAAATAGTACTAGCTCTGTGGTTGACTGGAATGATGTAATGTTTGCTCCTGGACTACTCAATGTAGTAGCAGGTGATCATTCACAGGTCCTGTAATGATGCAATGTTTGTTCCTGGACTACTCAGTGCAGTAGAAGGTGATCATTCATAGGTGGTAAAATCCTAGATTTAATCTAGTTCACATCAAGTATGAAAAAGGACTGGCACTGTGGTTGGGATTGCATCGTCCGTAGACATGTTGAGGTGTCTTAAATTGATAAGGATTGATCATCCTGTAAGTAGATTGGGATTGCATCATCACTAGACATGAGAGGTGTCTTAAAGTGATAAGGATTGATCATCCTGTAAGTAGATTGGGATTGCATCGTCCCTACAAATGAGAGGTGTCTTAAAGTGATAAGGATTGATCATCCTGTAAGTAGATCGAGTTTGCATCGTCCCTAGACATGAGAGGTGTCTTCAAGTGATAAGGATTGATCATCCTGTAAGTAGATCGGGACTACATCATCCCTGAATGTTTGGTTCAAAATGTACGTGATAGGACTACATCATCCCTGAACGTTTGGTTCAAAATGTACGTGATAGGATTGCATCGTCCCTAAACATTTGGTTCAAAATGTATGTGATAGGACTGCATCGTCCCTGAACGATTGGTTCAAAATGCACGTGATAGGATTGTATCATCCTCGGACTTATGTGCTAAAGTGAGAAGGATTGATCATCCTGTAAATGGATCATGTGTGTTGCAGGGTATGCTCCTATGATACTGTTGATCGAGAGGATCCAGATGTTGATGTTGTTGATCGAGAGGATCCAGATGTTGATGTTGTTGATCGAGAGGAATCGAATTTTAGAGATTTGGATCGAAATTTTTGGTTGGGTGAAGCTCTGGGAAACTCAAACCCTAATTCAGGGTCCTCCCCAGTGAATCTGAGAGACTAAAAGGCATTTCTGAAGGGTGAAACTTTACAGATTTCAAATTCTGAATATACCAGGATGATCAGCTCATCAAGGCGCATCTTTATATCCTTTCAGAAGTTTGAAATTCACACTTTGAATTTTTAGGGTTTCTCTGACAAACCCTAATCCAGCACTAGATCCAAATTTATGCAAATCAAGTGGTAAGACCTAAATCTTTTCTATTTCCATTTGAAGTACTCTTTAAGATGTCTCACCACACCAAGCTTGAGGATAATCTTGAAGGGGCTGATAACTTCCAAGCATGGAAGTATAGGATTGGGTTAATCCTGGAAGAAAATGAGTTGGACACTTATATAAGTGAAGAGGTCCCTGTCCTAGAGGGAGAAGAGGCTAAGGCCTTACATAAGAAGAACTTGGTCAAGGAAAAGAGAATCATTGCTAATTCCATAAAAGATCATCTCATACCACATGTGTCATCTCTAAAGACACCCAAGGAGATGTTCGATTCCTTGACCAAGCTATTTGAAGGGAAGAACATAAATCGGAAGATGACTCTGTGGAACCAATTGAAAGGGGTAAAGCTTCAGAATGGAGAGACCATTCAATCTTATTTTTCTAAGGCCTCTCAGATCAAGGAACAACTTGAAGTTGTGGATGAAGTAGTAGACAATGGTGAAGTTGTCATGACCACATTGAATGGCCTACCTAGGTCATGGGACTCCTCATCTAAGGAATCTGTGCAAGAAGAAAATTGATCTCCTTCAGTAGGCTGTGAGAAGAATGCTCTCAAGAAGAAGCTAGGTTTGTGGCCCAAGAAGAAAATATGGGGAATGAAGATCAAGCTCTCATAGCACATGCCAAGAAAGGAAAATTCAAGAAGGAGAAATCTCATAGGAAATCTTCTCACCATACACATAGGGAGAACTCTAAGAATACCTCCCATGGTAGATGCTTCACATGTAATGAGAAGGGACACTTTGCCCTAGATTGTCCAAAGAACAAAAGAGATTCCAACATCAATAAGAAGAAGGGAAACAAGAAAAGATATCATGCTCATGCTGCTGAGGATGATGAACCTCCCAAGAAGAAGGCTAGAGCAGAAAGTGATGACTCATCAAGTGAGGATGAATATGTTCTAATCTCTGCTATCACAGGTACTATCTCTCATGGATGTAATGATTGGATTATTGATAGTGGGGCTTCCAAACACATGATTGGGTTTAAAGAACCTTTGTAAATTTATCTGAACATGAGTCACCCCATAAAGTGAAACTTGGGGATGATTATCAATATCCTATTAAGTGAAGTGGTGAAGCCTCCTACAACCTAGACTCTGGGAAGTCTTTGAAGATGAAAGATGTCCTATATGTACCTGAGCTCAAGAAGAACCTACTCTCCATATATGCATTGGATGCAAAAGGCATGAGGGTTGCATTTGTAGATGGTCAAGTCCTAATGTGGCCAAAGGGTAAAACTATAGATGATGCAGTAGTGATTGGAGAACAAGAGGGCGGATTATAAAAATTGAAGGGACAACCTGAACATGCCATGGTACATTAATCCATGGAGCCAAGTTAACTTTGGCATAGAAGGCTTGCACATGTGCACTATAGGGCACTACCAATTGCAGGTAAAGCTATATAGGGTCTTCCTGAAATCAAGAAAAAGCATGAAGGTGTTTGCAAAGGATGTGCAAAAGGAAAGAACATTAAGAAGGCATTTCCAAGCAGTGAAAGCAAAGCAAAAGGGATCTTGGAAATTATCCACTCCGATGTATGCAGTTTGATGTAATCCAGTTCTCTGGGTGGGTATGTATACTATGTCTCTTTCATTGATGATTTCTCTAGGAAGACTTGGGTTTATTTCTTAAATAACAAAGATGAAGTGTTTGATAAGTTCAAGGAATTCAAAGCCTTGATGGAAAATCAAACAGATAAGAAGATCAAGACATTTAGATCTGACAATGGTGCAGAATTCACTTCAGGTGATTTCAAGAAGTTATGCAGTGATTCAGGGATTAAGAGGGAGTTGACTGCTCCCTACAATCCACAACAGAATGGGGTTGCAGAAAGAAAGAATAGAATAATCATGGAAGCAGCACGAGCAATGGTGCATGACTAGGATTTGCCTATGCATCTATGCGCAGAAGTAGCTAGGACAACTATATATTTGCAGAACATAACACCTCACAAGATATTGGACAACAAGACACCAGAAGAGGTATTCTCGGGTAAGAAACTTGAAGTCAGCCATCTCAGAATATTTGGTTGTCTAGTATACACTCATGTTCCAAAGGAAAAGAGGACAAAGCTAGATCCTTCAGGAAAGAAGGGCATCTTTGTGGGGTACAATGAAAGCTCGAAGGCTTATAGAATATACTTTCCAGGGTTCAAGAAGATTGATGTTAGCATGGATGTAACATTTGATGAGGACTCAGCATACATCAAATCAAAGAAGTCACATGTTGAAGATCATGAAGAACCAAAGGAAAACAGATTCCAAGACACCATCGTGACTGAATCAATTCCAGAAGCAGATCTTGAAGTTGAAGATCTGCAAGAACCTGTAGATCCACCTCGTGAGAAGAACTCTCACAAGAGGAAACCTACATGGGCTAGAGAGCTCATTCAAGATGCAGAAAGATATGGCATTCCATAAGAAGAACACAGAGGAAGGAAGAGGACTAGATCACATACCAGTTATGTTTCCCTACTCTGTGATATTATGAACAAAGAACCTTCCAATTACGAAGAAGCAATGGAAAAGAAAGAATGGAAGGATGCCATGGTCAAGGAATACCAATAGATCATGAAAAATGATGTTTGGTATGTAGTCCCAAGTCCTGATGGGAAGTCTGTTGTGACTTCCAAGTGGATCTACAAGATCAAGCATGTTGCAGATGGAAGCATAGAAAAGTACAAAGCGAGATTTGTAGCTCGTGGATTCTCCCAAAAAGAGGGAATAGACTATGAAGAAACTTTTGCTCATGTATCTAGGTACACTTCCATCAGATCAGTTCTTGCCCTAGCTACAGTGATGAAATGGAAGATACACTAGATGGATGTCAAGACAGCTTTCTTGAATGGTGTAGTCGAGGAGGAAGTGTATGTGGAGCACCCACTTGGTTTTGAGACACATGACAAGGAGTCATATGTGTGCAGGTTGAAGAAATACTTGTATGGCTTGAAGCAAGCTCCTAGGACTTGGTATGGTAGCATAGACAGCTTTCTATCCAAGTTGGTATTTACCAAGAGTAAAGCGGATTCCAACCTTTACTACAAGGTTGAGGAAGGCAATCCTGTGATACTACTTATGTATGTGGATGACCTATTTTTTACAGGTGAGGATAGATTAATTGCCGATACCAAGAGGAAGATTGCTACTGAGTTCGAGATGAAGGACTTGTGGATGATGCACTATTTTCTAGGCATGGAGGTGTGGCAGAGTGCAGATGGAATCTTCCTTGGACAAGGGAAGTATGCAGTAGAGATCCTGAAGAGGTTCGGGATGATGGATTGAAAGGCCATGGCCACACCTATGGAATCAAACCTGAAGCTTTGTGTGATGTTTCATCTGAGCCGATTGATGTCACGGTGTATCGTCAGATGATTGGGTCCTTGATGTACCTGATGAACACGAGACCAGATATTTGCTTTGCGGTGAACACATTGATCCAGTTCCTGACGGATCCCAGAGGTGTTCACCTAGTTGCTGTAAAGCATATTCTGAGGTACCTGAAGGGTAAAATTGATTATGGGCTCAAGTATGATGCGAATCAAAAGTTTAACCTACAGGTTTATGTTGATTCAGACTGGGCAGGCAGTGCTGCAGATAGGAAGAGCACTTCTGGGTGTTGCTTCAGTATGGGATTAGGTGTGATCTCTTGGTTTAGCAGGAAGTAGTCCTGTGTATCACTGAGTACAGCTGAAGCAGAGTATGTTGCAGCTTGTTCAGCTAGTTGTGAGGCAGTATGGCTTAGGAAGCTACTGTATGAGTTATTTGATCTCCCATTGGAGGATACTGGTATATTTTGTGACAACCATAGTTGTGTGAAGCTGTCTGAGAATCCAGTGTTCCACGATAGGTCGAATCACATTGAGATCAAATATCACTATATCAGGGATATGGTGCAGAGAGGAGCAGTAAAGCTCCTGTATGTTGTGATAGATGAGCAGGTTGCGGATGTGTTGACGAAACCACTAGCCAGAGTGAAGTTTGAGTGCTTCAGAGAGAGGCTTCGTGTTCTTCAGATTGATGACACTTCAAGGAAGAAGTGATGGACACATTTGCAGGGGCCATTCCAAGCATGGTGAGAGGAGGATCCTTCCCATGGCTGTGGATGTAAGTGCTGGATGATGAGAATTAGGATGATGCTCCATTTACTGCTCTGTGCATCATGGTGGATACATTGTATGATTAGTTGGCTCATGTATTTGTATATGTATCAGGTGGATACATTGTATGATCAGTTGGATCATGTATTTGATATGTATCAGGTGGATACATTGTATGATCAGGTGGATCATGTATTTGATATGTATAAGGTGGATACATTGTATGATCAAGTGGATCTTGTATTTGATATGTATCAGGTAGATACATTGTATGCATCAGGTGGATGCATTGTATGATCAGGATGATCATGTGTGAGTATCAGGATGATACTCTGGATGATATGCATCGGGACAATGCTATGATGATGATCAGGATGATGATGTGATGCACATCAGGATGATGTATGATGAGTATCAGGTTGATACTCTGTGGTCGTGGACAGGTTGTGCAGATAAGCATATAATAGTGCCCTGGGAGATTTGCAGACACTCTTGCTAGGTTTTTGTCGATGGCATATAATAGCTCCCTGGGAGGTCTGGAAAATGCTCTTGCTAGGTTTTTCTTGGAAGGACATATAATAGCGCCCTAGGAAATTTACAGATACTCTTGCTAGGTTTTGCCGATGGCATATAATAGCTCCCTGGGAGATCTGGTAAATGCTCTTGCTAGGTTTTGTCCATGGCATATAATTTCTCCCTGGGAGATCTTACACGTTGTGCTGGGCACGTAATCAGTCCTGGGATGCTCTTGCCAGGTTTTGTCGGTTGCATATAATTTCTCCCTAGGAGATTTGGAGATGCTCTTGCTAGGTTTTGCCTATAGCATATAATAGCTCCCTGGGAGATCTGGAAAATGCTCTTGCTAGGTTTTGCTTGATCACATGTAATAGCTCCCTGGGAGATCTTGCAGGTCATGTTGGGCATGTAATCAGTCCTGAGATGCTCTCGCTAGGTTTTGTTGATGCACGTAATAAGTCCTAAGGATCCACAGTATGACCAGTGATGATGAAGACCTACAAGTGGTGGGCCTACATCCAGCATGAAAAAGGGTTGGCTCTGTAGATGTGATACATCTAGCATGAAAAAGGGCTGGCTCTGTAGATGATGAAGACCTACAGGTGGCAGGCCTACATCCAGTATGAAAAAGGACTGGCTCTGTAGAACTTCTTATGATGAGTAGATCAGATATTGATTGAGATAGCAGTAGCAGTGACGATGACAATGATTCGATGATGATGATCAAGTGATGATGATCCAGAGAAGAAGACTTGTGCTAGCAGATATGTGTCGAGAAATACCTTCCTAGTTAACAGGGAGTGTTGATGTATATGTAACTTCAGAATGTATTTCACCTATGTATATTGTACTCCTATAGATATTTTATTATTCAATTATACGGAATTGTCATCATTTGTATTGACAAGTGTTGCAAGTGTCGTAACTTGCATGTGATGGGTTATTAGACCACCAAGTGTGGGGTCATCCCTGATTAGTATTACCATGGGTTATTAGACTGAGTTAGACAAGTCGGCCGTACTATTTTATTAGGCAGGTCAGGTGATGTATAAATAGAGTGCAAGAGGCACTCTATTTGCTCATCTCATTGTTCACTTCTACACTCATCGAAAAGTGGCGCAAAAGTGAGGAAGGAGGAGTAGCTGCTAGGTGGACTATCTCTTGTACTTGGTTGTATCATTGCTCTTTCTATCTCTAAGGAAGTTGTGGGGTTTTTCACCTTTATGGTTTTCCCCAGTGAAACTCTGTGTGTCTATTGTCTCTTGTGATTGCTTGGTGTGATTGATATGCTTGATATGCTGTACATGTTATTCTCTCAGTAAAGATCCTAGAGTATATTGAAAGAATACTCAAAAATTAACAAATGTATGACTAACCAAGTTATTTGATAAGAAAGGATGAGTATGCAAAGGTAGCATTTTAATTCGATCCTTATTATGACTAGTTAGTTAGATATATCAACAAAAAAAATGAAAATTTTAAATATCTTGGCAAAATATTATTTCGAGCTATGGTTTCATTCAATACTCCCTTCAGATCGCTATTTATTTGCCTCGTTTGTTAGCTTATTCAGATCGTCATTCGACCCTTCATTCAACCCTTCATACAGACCTTTGTACAAAAACATGTTTTGATGGATCTGGTATTGCTGATTATACAGAGAATTTTTTTTTGGAATTTATCAGCACACCAGAGATGTTGTAAACCTACCTTTCTGGAACTTTTAAGTCACGTTCTTTCTTATTTGTCTTTGATCAAAATGAGATTCTTTCTTCTTTTTGCATTATCCTCAAAACACCTATTATTTTACCACAGATACATGATATTTTTCATCAATATTCAGAGAGTAAAAAAAGTTATGAATCCTCCCCCAAACCAAAAATATGGTGTGTCCTCAAGCCATCAAGGAAAAAAAAAATTAATCAATACAAATTTGCCAAAAAACGCTGTAATAATAGAAGAAAAATAAAATAAAATATCAACTAGTAAATGTAGATGATTCAGATATGTACATTCATAAAAAATAACACAACAGTGATTAAGAAGACCATGTGAAAAATGATAGTGTAACTGATGTAAATAAAATGCCATAGGACAACTAGTCATGCATGACTCATTGTAAAGATTTCCTGTCATCCAAGGAATATAGATAAGGTTCACTGTAAAGTTTATGAGACTTCTAGAATTATGGGTCCCATTTCTAGGATGGACATATCCTAGGTAGTGTGTGAATTAAATGACAGGGTCTAAGTCCAACTTACAACTATTCTCTAATGATAGTATAAATAATTGGACAAAACATGTGTTTGTATACTCAGGGTTTTTTTTATGAGCCATGTGGATAGCGTTGCATTAACCAAACGTCTTTTACCTGATAATACTCGCTTCCAGCAGGCCTGTTCAGTAGCCCGACGGGTTTATCTTGGTACCATGCAAGCACAGCCCCACTGCCAGCGAGCCTGTTCAGTAACCCGACAGGTTTACTTGCACTTACCAAGCTTCCTTGTTTTCTAAGATATTACTTAGCATGGACTCGCTGCTAGCAAGCCTATTCAGTACCCCGATGGGATTTCTTCGTATAATAATATATATGTATATATATTTTTTTGTAAGGAAACCAGTTGGCACTAGAGTGTGCTAAGCATGCTAAACACATAATTCAAAAAATTTCATAGCGACCCTTGTGAGTAAATTTTATTTAATATGGCCTAGATTATAGATCATGTCAAAAGATAATAACCTAAAGCTATTCTTTGACTTCTTAGGCTATCTTCTTCATAAAAAGTTAGTAACGTTCCCCACAGAAATAGAAATATCATTCCCTTTTGAGATACTTTTTAAAGATGCTTTGAGAGACAAGTTTTGATAATGAGTCTAGGATGAGCTAGTAGTCCATAGGTGTAAGATAGAACTTTTTGAAAATCACAGGAATTAAAGTAGGTTCTTTAAGCAATTGTCTTGATGATAAATCAGAAATGTACATGTCTGAATCAAATACCATATGTGGAAAAGTGGTTAAAGATGGTATAGAGAATACTTAAATTTTCAATTTCCTCAAATAATCAGAAGAGAAAGAGAATTATAAGTATTTTTAGAGCACTTCCTTTTCCAAGTATTGCATAAGCTGATTGTGAGGTTCTTGTAATCATACTAAAAAACCATTTGTTAAATGATTTCAAATTCAAAACAACATATATGTACAAAAAGAAAGAACTATATGAATTTTGGAAAAAAGGAGAAAGAGTCTTATTAGAAAAATTTCATAAGCTGATGATATCAATGAGTTTCCTGAAAGAATGCACACAGTTGTTAGAAATGACTCTTGTTATTGAAAACAAAAACATATTTACATATATATACAATGAAGATGACCCAAAAATAATCCAAAGACTGGGAGAGGGAGGAATGACTTCCTCTTCTACCAGTTTTATCTCCTTTTGTTGGAAAGTATTCTGCACAAAATTTTGTTTAGATATTAGTTGATGATAAGGTCTAAGTTTATGTCCATTTACAATAGGGGAGATGTGAGAATCATCAGTTGTTTTAACTTCTTCATTCTCTTCTTGGATAACAACTGCTGACTTGGGATTATCTTGCATAACTCTTCCAAACCGCAATTGAATCTCATGTATTGGTGTGGTCGGAACGGCATATGATGGAAGAGATAACAACCCAATGCTATCAAAAGCTAGGGTTGGTTTATGGTTAGAATTGGGTATCGGTTGTGTCGGTAATATTGTGGGCCTTGGAGGATTCTTATCCTGGAAATGTTGAGGTTGATTTGGGATAGGGGGTAGTGGGGGAGGTACAAATCCAGGAAGAAGTTGCTGGATATTAGGTGGGTAAGGATAGTTAGGCATAGGAGGAGGTTGAGCGTAGGCTGGTCTTCTCCATCCATGCAGCCATTGCTGTTGCTGAGCATTCTGAGGAGGGTACTGTGGTGGTAGATTCTTCCAACCTAAAGTGTTCCATTGTTGAGGAGGTAGATAAGGATAGGGTGGAATTTTTTATGGACCTTGATACCATAGTTGAGCTCTAGGTTGCTAAGGCCTCCTATATGGTCCATCAAAGTTTTCAATTTTGTGTACAGTTTGCATTCCAAGAAACGATGGACAATTATTAGTTGGATTTTTTTTGTACAAAGGTGACAAACTGGGACATTATTCCATGGACATCCTTGTCGAGGATGTTCAATCATACACCTAGGACAGAAAACACTCATTGCTACCCACTCCTCATCTTGCCTCATTTTAGCTTGTAGTGTATCTAGTTGAGAACCTATTGCTTCTAGGATATCTGATTTAAATTTTTCTAATAGGTTTTCCAACTCCACCCTTGTAAACCCACCGGAACCGGATGTGTTTTATTTTAGGTTCCTAGCATAAAATTCTCGAGAGTGTCTTCCACTTTTCCCTCTACTCCTAGAGTAACTCCCACAATCACATTCCTCATTCTCCATGAAGATTTGACTTCCATAGAGAGAAGACCTAGGTGGTTCCTTTCTTGGTAAATATGTTCTGAATTTTATCCTTTGAGCTTCCTCTTGTCTAGGTTTAGTCTCTGTATGAATTCGAGGTTCTTTTTAGTGGAATTTCCTTTTTAATAGAATCTTCTAATGTCCCTATAGTTTCTCCTAATTGATCTCGAGAAGGGACTTCCTTAGCTTTCTGAATGAGACTATCCCCTTTGGGTGTCTTCCAATACCTTTATGCTAAGTTAGAAGTTGGGGTGGCACGCTCCACGTATAGGTTAGTAGGGATTTCTACCTTGTGATATTTCTAAACCTATTCATGAAAAAAAAAATTCTAACTGCAAAACTACTGTTGTTGGGTTTTGGGAATGCCTGTTATAACAGATACGCAGGTTCTTACCTCTTGTCTTACCGCTCACCCACCACCAGCCTATCAAAAAAAGAGAAATTCAAATCTATCCCAAAGAGAAGGTTATACCTATCTGCAACTAAATTCTACCTATCTATCTACAACTCCCCGGCAACGGCGCCAAAATGTTGGGTGTATGAGCTATCTCAAAGAAAACACCTAATATTTAATTATCGACCGAGGTTGGTAATATTAGAGTTGAGGAAAAGTATATGCTAAGGTAGAATGATACCTAAATTTTGGCTTGTCATACCTTAAAAGATTCAATAAATAAAAGATCAAAAGATCTTTCAAAATGAAAAACAGAGTCGAACTTTAGAAAGACAACAAAGAAACTAACTGGACCTATCTAAACTACCAGATCAAAATAGTGTCAAACAATACTACCCTATTCTATGGTTAAACAATAGAGAAGACAAAAACAATTTATTCAAGACTACACTAAAGCATCTAATTCTATTCTCCTTAGGGATCTTGAGGAAGTGTATCAAATGTAATGGGAATAGGGGTGAATGTATCGAAGTGGCTTTCAAAGGTAACAAGGAAACAAAATGGAACTAAATCGAATTTAACTTCTACAAATAAATGCAAGCTAAATATTATCTAGCTACAATTAACTTTAAACATACTGATCTATCTTCTATCTATAAACAAGGGACTTGAACTGAAGAAGTCTAGAAGCAAGTAGAAAACTTGATAAAGATATTAAATTCAGAAGCAAGTAGAAAACTTGATAAAGATGTTTTAATCCTGAACTAAATCCTATTCCATGAATCCATTATTAGTATGAGAAGAATATCGAAGGTTTAGATGATTTGGAGAATGAAATTACTAAACTTAACCTAATACTGATATCGTAAGTCTATTGAGAGGCATATTGATTGTTTGGAAAAATTTACCCTTCTAAATGCCTTTCATGAAGTTGATGATGGGATTCCACATCTTTAATGGGGGATCCTTATCTTGGATCAATTTTTTGAATCTCCTTTTGTAGCACCATCAGCCCCTCATGAAGAAACTCATGAATACGAATCTTCGCCACTTCACCTGAATAGGAAGTTCAACTGGATGATGTAATGGAAAGAATTGAAATACTAAATATTAAAGAGAATGAAGCAGCACAAGCTGATCAACCTAGACCTTCACAAAATGTTCCTAAATGGGTCACAAAGACACTTAAAAGTGTCCATCCAGATGAAGTTGGAAATATGGGAACAAGAAGTTTGACTAGACAAGAAGATGGAGGAGATGCAGATAACTCAAATTAGGTGTTGTAGAAGATATGGATGTTTCATATGATTGTGAATTGAATTTGTATTCTATCCTTGAACCAACCTCCTTTGATGAATCTACTGCTTATGATGAGTGGAAAGGATCCATACAAAACAATTATGATGCTCTGATTAAGAATGAAACCTAGAAGTTGGTGGAACGTCCATTTGGAACTAAACCAATTAGCTATGTGTCTACAAGAACAAGTATAGATCAAATATCTCACTTGCCAAGAACAAGGCGAGGCTTGTGGTGAAAGGCTATGCACAGAAGGAATGAATTGACTATAAAGAGACATTATCCCCCACAAAAAAAAGGGATACCATCCACACTTTATTATCTTTGGTTGTACAAAAAGGGTGGAAATTTCATCAGATGGATGTGAAAATTGATTTCTTGAATGGAGACCTAAAATAAAATGACTTCATGTCTTAGCTAGAAGGATTTGCTGTGAAAGCGAAATAAAAAAAAGGTATGGAAACTCTTCAAGTCATTGTGCAACTTGAAACAAGCACCTCACGGATGGTACAAAAAGCTAATCGAGAATCTTCTTAGTTGAATTTCAAACATTTTAATCTTGATGACACACAGCAGTTTGTAAAGAAAGTCGAAATATCTAGTGTGTATCTTGTGGTGTATGTAGATGATATTTTGATGATAGGGAACAATGAAAGCTATATTGCATCCATAAAAAAAATATTTAATAAGGAATTTGAGATGATAGTTATGGGACACCTTCACTACTACTTGGGAATTGAAGTGACTCAAAATCCTAAGTACATATTCATGTCCTAGAAGAAGTATGTTGGAGATCTATTGAATAGATTTTGCATGACAGAATGCAACCCTCTTTCCACTCCAATGGAATAGAATTTGAATATCACATCAAATGAAAGAAAATAATTTGAAGTTGTAACCAAGTACCAACAACTTGTGGGAAGCCTTAGCTACCTTACCACCACTAGACCAGATATTTCATTTGTTGTTGGGATCCTTTCAAGGTTCATGCAAAAACCTTGTGAAGGACATTAGTCTTCTACCAAAAGAATTCTAAGATACTTGAAGGGGACCCAAGACTTTGGACTCAAGTATTCTAAAGTGAATGACTTCAAAATCGTTGGGTACTTTGATTCAAACTTCGATGGAGACAAAGAGATGGGAGTATCTAATTTAGCCTACCTCATTTTTGAAATATTGTAACTTCTAAGAATATTATATTTGTACTTTATTATTTCAGAGATGTTTCATTCCTCCGTAGAGATCCTATTGTATATCTGGAGATGTTTTTTCCTCCTAGAGAGTGTGGTAACTAGGGTTATTAGATCTCCCTTGTGGGGTCGGCCCTGAGTTATTTGTTTAAGGGTTATTAGACTCTCCTAGGAGAAGTTGTCCCTGTTAGGGTGAAAAGTCAGATAGGAGTTGAGTATAAATAGAGGAGGTGTGTTCCTCATTTATCTCATTCATTCACTCACTTGTGATTGGCGCATAGGAGGGAGAGAGATCTGCATAGGTGGATAAGGAGCTCTTGTTGAGGACTACATTTTTGTATTGGTTGATTATCTATATTGAGGAAAGCTTTGCTGGGTTTTCTACCCCATGAGGGTTTCCTAGGGTAAATCTTTGTCTATCTTGTGATTGTGTTTCTTTCAGTGATCTTGCTTGTAAATTAAGGCTAAAATTAACACTCATGAGTCTTGGATCGGAAACTATCTCATGGATATTATGAAAATAGTTAGGTCCAGTAGATTCCACAACATAGGTAGAATATGTGGTTGTTGTAGAAGTAATGGAGGAGATTGTGTGGCTCAGAAAAATACTTGAATATTTGCATGAAAAAAAAAGAGAATTCCACTCCCCTACTACTCGACAAAACTTATACAATGAAGTTGACCAAGAATCCTAGATTCCATGATCAAGCTAGGCACATTAACATGGAGTACCATATGATTTGACATCATGTAGAGAAAAATACAAATAATTTGATACATTGTTCCATGAATGAGAAAATCACAATCATCTTAACCAAAGCACTTGGAAGAGAAAATATTGAAAATTGTAGAAATATGCTTTGACTCACGAACACCCTTTCGAATTAAGGGGTGGAATGTTGGAAACCTAATCCACAAGGATTATGGTTCCTTGTAAATAATGTAAATAGTTTTCCATTTTAAATAAGAAGATGAAGAGTCTTCAAGAATTCCAAATGACCCATTGGAAGATGATGCTCAATGGTTCTTTTATATTGTATAAATAAAGAATTTGTGATCAATAAAATTCATTCATTTGAGAGTTATTCCATCAGGCAACGAAGACCAAGTGGATGATGTCCTAATTGCAGTTGCAATACATGAAGAAGACTTTACAGCAGTAGATATAGTTTAAAGAAGCAAAAGAATTAGTTGAAGAAGGAAAAGAAGATGAGACATCAGAAGTAATGGTTAATGAAAAAACTAAGGAATAAGTTCCATGGGGAAGAATTGATTTTACTAATCATTTTACAAGCATAAAAGATGAATAATGTATCCAAGTTAAATATGTAATAAGAAAGGTTAAAGAAGAGATGAAGCCATGAATGTTGTAGAGGAAGATGATAAGAAGACATATTGTAATCTCATTTTTGAAGAGCATGTTCATGATAAGATATTTATGAGGTGGATTCTTGAAGAGATACAATTTTATCAACCATTACTGAGTTGTGTTAAAGAATTTGAGGATAATAGTATGTCACATGATGAGAACAACAAGTGGGATTAAGGTCTTCCCACATTACAACAATTGAATATTGAGAATGCAACCATTGGTATGAAGCACATTCAATGTTTGAATGTTGAAGGAAGCACTGAAGAAGGTGTAGATCACTGATTTGACAACCAAAGTTATGAGCAATGCAGTTTTGCACCTCCCAAGAAGAAGAATAAGAAATGGTTGAATCCAAGTAGCAACAAGAAGAAGAGATATCCATAGTTCTAGGTCTAGAGCAAGAAGAAGAAGAAAATCATTGGAATCATCAGAGTTTGGAGCAAAGAGTATAGAAGAAGTTGCAACAACACAAAGCAACAAAGAATGTGAAGATGAAGTTGTTTCAACAAGTTGTAAGCCTAGATGAGACATAGATCAACATGAATTCATATTTTTTATTTTTGTTGTATACTTAGAGACAATAGTTTGATTGTTTGTTAAGCAATCATAATTAAGGGAAAGTGTTGAAGGATAGTAATTATTTTGGTTATATATCTTTTGATGAGTCAGGAAGTAGTTAGCTCTATGTGAGTCTTGAGATTAACATAGTCAAAATCGATGCATTTAACCTAGACAATTAAGTCATTCTAGATAAGTCTCCACTATGTATTTAAGTAACTTATAAAATAATGGAAATAGCATGAAGTGTATAGTTGTTCCTCTTTCATGTAATTTCACGAGGATGGTAAATATTGTAATGTTAGTACACAATAATTCATCTTGTAGTATCAAGAAATAAATGGTTATACTCTTATATTTTACAACTTTATTAGTACATTTTGTAATGCTAACATAATTTAATACATTTTTAAAACAATTTGCAAAATAATAATACAAATAAATATCATTGTTAAATTAAAAAAAAAACTTATTTTGTTAATATTATTCATTTTTATATCTCTTATAATTTAATAAAAATAGATCAAATTTGAAAATAAAAATACTTTAGTTTTTTAAATAAAACCTCAACGCAAACAAATGCTGGCTTGCAACTCCCTTTAGGATTCCATTTAGTCATGTCTCACGAGGATTTATGGTAGACCAAACCAAAGTAGTAGTCATAATTTTTAACCCACTACCCGCCAAGAACCCAAAAATATAAATAGATTTATTGAAGATGACATGTTACTACATAAAATTGCTATTGCCGTGGAAGAGCTTATTAAGAAAAAGAAGGGTTTTTATGTTCTTATCATAGTGCACAAAATCTTTTGACTTCTTTAACAATAAATTGGTTAAGATTCTAATGTTCAAGAATAAGAAGGACCAATCCAAGTATTCAGGTTAATACAAGTTTGATGATTGGCTCATATCAATATGGAGGATGGCCGACATGCTTATCACTTTCTATGCATGTCGGCCATATTTACAATTTTCCCTTGTACATTAGGTAGACTTCACTTGTTGTAGGTCACTAGCATGTGTCTAACTAACTAATTAAAATTAACTTAGCGAGGCCATTCATTCCATAATTAATGAAGCAATACAAGGTAAGGTAATAAGTTTGGGTTGTGCCCCCGATAGGGTGTCATTATTCTAAGGTAGATGGTGGTAAACTCTCATGATGGTTGGGCAGGTGGATCTTTGATCTACTCCAAGTGGTTAGTCAGAATCTGGATAAATAACGGTGCCATTAACTTTGTATGAGTTTTCCCTTCTCACTGCCACTAATGTGGTGTTGGTTATGTTTTAAGCCTTACGATTGATATGATGGAATTAATATCTGATATCTTCCTCATGCGAAAGCACGATGACATAGGGACCATACTCTAATGGCTTCTTCAATGCTTACCTATTGTGCATGTGCCAGCACAGAGATTTACATGAGAAGGTATAATAATGGTGAAATCTCACCCTTTAAATTGCATTTGTGTTTTTGGATGCTCAAGAGAAATCCTTGTCCCTAACTAAGAGGTTGTTCACAAAGAGCCTCAAGCAGGCATTTGAGTATTTTGGCCACCAGCAATAGCTACCTTTCCTTCGTATATCTGGGGTCTCCTCGATGCCTTAGTCCATTAGTATGAGTGAGCACATGGCTAGAACGAAGATAATTCTGTGGATAGCAGCTGGGGTTTCCATATGAGTGGTTTGATGATCAAGGTAACTCTCTGGGATTTCATGTTGAGTCTGTTCCACCTATTGCTCCTAGGTTGTCCATCCGTGGGAAACTGTAAATACAAGTTGGTGCCAACATGAAGAATTTACAAGGCAATTCGGAAAAGAAGGCTATGGTTAAGGATAAGGAAGTGTTCCCATCACCCAAAGATTACTCTTTTGAAGCATATTGGGAGATTTTATTCGATACCAAGAAATATGTGTAGAATATCGCACACATCATGGAGCAATACAATATGTGAATGGATGTGTTGATGTCTTTATTTAGATTCTCGTATATCAGGAGCTGTGTGAGTCTTATCTCAGCTCAAGACACAATGTTATTGGGCGTGCCCATACTGTTGCCTGCCTACACAAAGGATGCCCATCATGAAGTGAATTCTGCAAGTTCGATGGATACCTCGCAGCCTCTTGGTCATCACTAGGTTTGGGCTTTGGAAATGTTTTTCTTATGCTTATCTCGGGCTTTTGGAGTCTCTCTATTGGGTTCCATCTGGTAGTATTTTGAGATAGTTTTATTTTGCTTCAAACTTGCAATGCCTCTTTTTGGGTCTATAATATTCAAGCTATCACTATCTTGGTTAGGAGGTCTGATCCTGAAGACTATGTGGTGGGTTTGATCACACAACCACCTGCAATCAGCTGTAATGTTTCCTCTGTTTTGAACTAATATAATGTTGCTTACTTACAAAAAAAAAAGTTTGTGTTGTTCAGTAGTACATACTCTCACTGTTGAACTTCAAACCTTGTTGTCTGGTCATTCATTATTAATCTCTAGATATGTCATATATACAGTTTTTTTTAAATAGTTTTTAAAATTAATTTGGTATTTTATAAATTTTGTTAATCATGAATCATTGTTATTATATTAGCTATAGTTAGGTCCCTCACTATTAGGTCACATAATGATCACTACATCTTGTATTTATAATAAAAGAGATTCATTTGTATAATCATATCATATTGGCTTGTATGTTTTCTACATTGTATAAAGAGGTTTCCCCATCAAAGAGTCCTCTTATTCATCTCTTTTATTCATTCTCAAGGCATGGGATTACTCGGTCTTTCTTAATTTATCCTTTGTATGGAATTCAGTGCATAACATTTGGTATTAGAGCTTGGATGCTTCTAACAAGTCATCTAGTAATTTTTTCTATTACTTTCTTTCGGGTATGTTTCAATTTGAGAAACTTGAGGGATATAGATGACATAGAGAAATATATATGGTATGAATTTCATGTCCTAATTTATTACAGGTTTGGAGTTATACCCTATAAATGTTAAGGTATTTGACTAATCCAAAAACTAGTCTCAAACAAGTGCTCTAAGTAAAAATATTTTATCTAAAGCTTGAGAGATCCAATATGAGTGAGAATTTTTGCATTAGAAATAAGATGGACCATAATGTTTGTAACCATACAAATTTCAGAATATGATATGGAAAATAGGACACATGGCAAGACATACACGTTTACTCTCTTGAAAGGGACAAAAATAACATTTTTTTAGAAAGTTACCTTAACTTTTTTTGCGGCACATCATAACTGGGCCATATTGATAGCATTGTAGAGAATACATATCAGGGTACTACAGGAGGAAATTTCAAAGTTAAAATGGCAGAAAGTCCAAATATATTTCTACAACAAAGTTGGCTACCAAGACAATCTACAAACTGGGTTTCAAAAAGTATGTTAACTTGATACTTGTATAAATTTTTATAGGAATATATGTTTTGGGTGAATAAAAAGGGTGATATAGAGGAAATAAATATAATTATATGTAAATGTTAGTTTTGTCTCCCATGGCAAGGGGTTTTATAAAAAATAATACAGCAATTAAAATCCTAAAGAGCTCAAGCATAGCTCATGAATAAAATGGAGATATGTCTCACAAGCTATCCAAATTGGAGGAAAAAGTTACAAAAATGAGTGAACAATCAATGATAAATTTGAAATTCAGAAACACAAATTATATAATAAGTGAATTTAAATATATGTGTGGAAATATGGCCGGTAAATAGGATCTTGGAAAGATGGCTAGTAAGGAGGACCTTGGAAATATGACTAGAAGGAGGATCTTGAAAAGATGAACAGGGACATTTTGAATGAGATCAAACATTCTTCTAATTCATATCCTCATAGAGAGAACAAGGAGAACATTATGGACTTGTCCCAACCACATCTTGATAAAATTGAAAAACAAGTGGATAATAACATGTTCGAGTCACCAATAATTGATAATCCACATCATCATGGGTTCAATTTGATATTGTTGGCTCCTTTATTTTGAAGTGGAACAAGGAATTAGCATAAGTAGAAGAAGTAGCAGAAGGCACCGGAAGTTGCAGAAGTAAGGTAAAAATGACAAGCATTTTGGACCTGTTTTGGACCCAGCATGAAAGTATAAAAGGAAGCGGAAGATGAAGAGGAAAAAGAGAGAAGAGAGCCGGTGAGAAAATTCATAGCTAAGAAGGTCTGAACATCAAAAGAGTCAGCTGTAGAAAGAGACAACCAGATCTTTGTTATAGATTTTGTAATGGGGTTTTGGAGTTATGTTATATCCCACGACAAGTAATTCCACGATGAATGTAACGATTGAGGCCCTGATATTGTTGTTTTAATGAGGATATGATGATATAATAAAAGAGATTGTTGGAACCCCCTTAAATTGTGTGTTGAATATGTTTTTGTAATGTTTCCTCACTTCTGATGGTTTCTTTGTGCTTAACAATATTTATTTCAATGGATAAATGATGAATCAGTTTAAGTATTATTGTGACAATGAATGTTGTTATAATGTTCATTGTTATATAACCCCATCAAAATTATACAGTTAATTAATCCCTACTCTACGCTGGTCTTGGTTGTGCTTCAGGTGAGACCTTCCCCCTTAAGGGGATTGAAAATGCCATCACACTAGTACCTAGACTATAGTGATTCCCTTTTGTTGGCCCATGTGAAAGAACCCTGGTCTCCATTTTGCGCCAAGAAATGGTTTTGTCGAGACCTGGTTCTTAAACATGATTTTGTTAATTGTATGGCTAAATTAGTAATAACAAGTCAGATTTAGGATTGGTGTGAAAAGAATATTAAGGATTTTCCATCCCAAGAAACTGATCTATGAGGGTGGGGAGTAACAAAGTTTAGACATTTTTTCTATGGAGGACCATTTCTAGACCAATACAAAGTATTGTGGGTTGATATTCCAATAAATATAGTAGAATGGTTACAAAAACATGTGGAAGAACCTGTGTATCACAATAGACAGAGGAAAATTGTAGTTTGGACTGTAGGAAATCTGATCCAATTGAATAAGCTAGACTCACCCCTAACTAGGTTGTTCATTTCAGGGTAGAAATAACTATATTTGTCTATATTTTCGAATTTGCAGTTGGTAAAAATCAATCTACATTGAAAGATGAAGACAAACTCAAGAGAGGATCTTGCGAAAGATTGCTAAAATAAGTTCCCATGTTGATCAATACCTAGCTAGTGGAATTTGGGTTTCTACCTCTAAACTGGATTAGAATGGAGGAGTAAACCCCTCACTCCCAGGGGGAAACATCGAGGTGACGTTGCTACATTGCGGAAGGTATATCTATCATCAATGGAGGGGATTGAAAGTGTGGAATTTAGGCCTAAGAAAGCAAAGTGAAGATAATTTATTAAAGAAAAATGGTTGGAATACCACTTAATAGAAGTACAGAGTAGAACCATGCAACTAGAAGAAAACATGAGGAATGGGAAAAGTAGTGAAGAAAACCAAGAGTAGCTATGTCAAATGAAGCAGAGAGAGGAACTAACTAGCACCAAATTGAGAGAACATGGAATGGACATGCCATACATCCCATTCAAAGGAATCTAGGAGGAAGGCACAAGTGGGAGGAAAGATCACAAAGACCAGTTGCCATGTAATGAAGTGCTTTATCATACCCTAGACTCAACCCTAAATGTAGGAGAGTATAATGAAGAACTGTAAGGACTTGTGAAAAACATAATTATTTTAGAAGGCAAACCCCTCATTGACAAAGAAACCAGAAGCAACAAAAATGCACTCCCCTGACTGTCGCCCATGCACCCTTGCAAAATTTGGTAACAAATTCTCAACATCTTGTTTTATATTGCCTTAGTATAGTCAGATGAACAATAGCAGTAATATTTCTCAGAGAAGCTCACTAATAGGAGGAAGCAACAATAGTTCTCATCCAAGTAACATTAATTATATTTCTCTACTAGGAGCACAAGCAAGGATAATTTTGGGGGCGAAATTTAGCCCATGGGCTATTTTTCCATGTTTTTTTCCAAAAAAATATTCGCCAATTTGCATTTTTTGAAGCCCCATCTCACCCAATTTTGATGGGGTAAACATTTTTCACTCTAAAAATCACCAAATTATTATATAAACTATATAAAATCCTTAGAAATTGAAATAATTTTAGAAAAATATCACCAGATATTTTATAGTTGAAATTTTAAGAATTGGTAATATTCGCCAAGGTTTATACAGTTATAAATAAATATGGTTTATACAGTTATAAATAAATATGGGTCCTTAAACTTATCCCTAAGGTCCAAAAGGGTTTTTTTCGTAAGTAATTCGGCTGCACCAATAAAAGCAGAACTAGTAGGAATGCCCTTATACTCCCATATTTTTGGGGGAACTAAGAATATGATGCAAATCAACACTCATTTCTTTATGAGGAAATATGGAACGCCAGGGATACCTCAGCGACATCCAAGTTGGTGGAAATTCAGACGACCCTTTGAGGAAGCGAGGAATTACAATGGTACATGAGACTCATTGAAATACGAGTCCCAAACGTAGCAAATCCTACCTTAGAGGAGACCAATACTTTGTTTCTAGATGAGGGTTATGCCCACACTTGGCGTTCTCTTCATCCCTTGGACATCTTCAGCTGAGACAAGGAAAACTCTTCCCATGAGAGTTCAAGGACTTGGATCTTCAATTATTCGCAGATGATCAACTTGATTAATTCGTGATGAGCCAATGCATCCTCCTTCCCCTGTATTACCTTCCTACTCATCTCCCAGATGGAATGAAGTAGGTAGAAATGGATGTTGATGTTGTTGTTCGAACTTATATGCCCCATGTTCCCGAGGAGGTCCAAAATTTTGAAGTGAAAGGTCAAAATGTAGATGAGCCTTCCTTTGCAGGTAATATATGTGAGGACGACAATAGATACTTCGTCCCATGTTCTTGGCATGGTATCTCTTTTGAAACCATTCTTATCCTCTTCGTACATCTCACCCTTTGCAAAGAAAGTCGCTTTTTCCCTCAGGTTGGATTCTTTGTCGTCCCTACCCCAATGCAGCACCATTGGCAAGCCTACATGTGTTGCAATGGATTCCTCATCTAAACGAATGCATAAGCCCTTCACCCTGGTAACATACTGCTCTTCTTTTATATGTTTCAGGTTTCGGGTGAACTCTATGGCTATTTCGGTGTTATATCCACTTAGCCCAGCAATGAATGGCATCGACCCCACTGTGAGGAGTATGGTCAATACTTGAGGTTTTTCATAGATGGGTGAATGGTCATCTGGTTCATTCTTTTTAAAACCCTTAGTCATTTTCTGAAATTACTGAATAGTATAAAACTTGAGGGTGGTGGACCATATGAATTACTTGTATTCTTCTAAGTTAGACGTCGGTTTGCTGACTAAACACTGATCCCTTCTTACTATGCTCGCTTGCTGGAGATCTAAAGCCTCTGTATCTTTCGGTTAGATTTGTGTCCTTATTCATATCCCAATTTCTGTCTTTATTCCCCCGTCTTTCCTGTTGTTTCTCCTTATCCATTCATCATTTCATGCAGTTATGGCAGTTTGATATGAATCGGATATGGGCGGGTAGAAAGGTCGTCATTTTTCAAATTGGAGTTGGAAATCATTATTCATATAGTTTCTCTGAACCATGTGCCGTCGTCTTTTTTAAAAGAGTTTTCCTCAACTCGGAATAATTCCTTTTGTAGGGAGAATTTAATTAGACCGATAATGGAGACAAAAGATCTACCGTTTACCTTTTTATGTTTTAGCGTACCTGAATTTGCTGGTGCAGAAATTTTGTAGTTGAGTGGAGTTCCGTAGTTGATTTTTCCTGAGTCTATACTTTTTTTTTTGAATTTTTTTTTTTTTTTTGCTGGCTCGATTGATAAGTTTGGTTGTTGTCATTTGTATCGGCTACTGGCTCACTTGAATTTTATTTTTAGGCGGGATTTCTTGCTAATTTGTAATTGCTTCTGTTTGATCTTCACTTGCTTGTTTGTATTATTGCTGGTTCGCTTGCTTGGTTGTATTTATGCTGGCTCGCTTGATAACTTTTTATAGCTTTTGTTTGATCTTCAGTTGCTTAGTTGTATTGCTGCTGGCTCACTTGCTTGGTTGTATTTCTGTTGGCTCGCTTGGTGATTTGTTATTGCTTTTTTCTTTTTTTCTTTTATTATTATTATTATTATTTTCTTTCAAAATAATCAATGGTCATGTATCTACTCTATCAGCATTAGATTTTTCTGATAGAGGGTTTGTGTGAATTCCTCCCTTGATTGCAGTTTCTTATATAATTTGATTCTATGCCCATTCACCAATAAGGGGAATTCTATCTCATCTATGGTCTTGATTCTGACTGCACCATTGTAATAAATTGTATCAATAATGTATGGTCCGAACCATCTTGTGGTGATTTTGCCTTGAAATATTTGAAATTGAGAATCATATAGTAGTGCCCAATATCCTTCTGTGAATTTCTTTTGTTTGATATTCTTTTCATGCTATTTATTTCTCTGTTGATGGATAGATTCAGTGTGGGAAAGGGATTGTTGGTGGTGCTCATCCAACTGATTTAGTTGGATCATTTCCTCTTCTTGGATTTCCGAAAGTTGCATATTTAGATGGGCTGCAATTCTTCACGTCTTGATTTCAAATTCAATAGGGAGCATTACTTTTTTCCATATACCAACTCATAGGGGGTAAAACTTGTAGTTGTTTTCCATGTTGTGTTATAAGCCCAAACTACTTCACTTAACCTATCTACCCAATACCTTTTATGTAACTGCATTTTTTTTGTCAGAATGTTTTCAAGTTCTCTATTTGTAACTTCAGCTTGACCATTAACTTGTGGGTGGTAGGAGGAGGACCTTTGATGTTTAATTGTGTTTCTTCTAAGTACTAGGTCCTCAATGAGTTTTGATGTAAACTGCTTTCGTTGGTCATAAACTAATTCTATGGGAAATCCAAATCTCTAGAAGATTTGTTCTGTGAATAATTTTGCTACATTTGTTTCATTGGCTGCTGCAAGTGCTGCAACTTCGGCCCATTTTGTAAGGTAGTCAGTGCAAACTAGAATCCAGTTTTTCTGATTTGATGGGGGATTGAATGGACCAACAAAGTCAAATCCCCACTTTTAAAATGCTTCCAAAGAAATTTGGGGATGTAGAGGCATTTTTTCTCTTTGTGTAGGCTTCCCCATTCGTTGACAATCATCACAATGTGATACATAATCATAGGAGTCCTTGTGTAGCATTGGCCAGTAGTATCCAATTTGCAGTACTTTGTAGGCTGCCTCTTTTGTTGCATAATGGCCTCCACAAGGTTCATTGTGAGTAGCATGGAGTATGTCATGGAATTCATCTTCTCGGAAGCATATCCTTAATATTTGGTCTGGTCCTTTCTTAAAGAGAATTCCTTATATCCAAGTATAAGTTGCACTTTTCCTTATGATTCTTCACTTCTCTTTATAGCTATAATGTTGTGGAAATTTCCCAGATACCAAGTAGTTTTCTATATTGGCAAACCATGGGCTTTGTGTGGAGATTGCAAAGAGGTGTTCATCGGGGAAGTGATCATTTACCAACTCATTGTCCTTTCCATGGGTCAATCTAGACAGCTAATAGGCTACCACATTATGCTTGCCTGGTTTGTCCAGGATTTTTATGCCAAATTATTGCAAGAGGATCAACCATCTAATAATTCTAGCACTAGATTGCATTTGGTCTATTCATGAGGTACCTGATTGCAGAATGATATGTATGGACAAAGACTGGGTACCCAGTGATGTAGTGCCTGAATTTGTTTATAGCATGTATGACAGCCAAAAATTCTTTTTCTGTGACTCTATAATTGAGTTCTTCTCCTGATAAGTTTTTTCGAATGTAATAGATTGCATATGGTTTCTTTTCTTCTTCTTTCCTAAGGACTACCCCGATGGCTTTGTCTGAAGCATCTGCGTGGATGTGAAATGGTAGTGTTCAGTTGGGTCCTTGAAGGACTAGGGCCGTGATTGTCTTCTCTTTGACTTGATCAAATGTTGACATACAATATTTGGTCCAGATGAATTTTGTATCTTTTTTCAAAAGGGAAAACATAGGTGCAACAATTTTGCTGTAACTTTCTATAAGCCTTTTGCAATAGCCTATTTTCCCAAGGAAGTTGCGCACATCCCTTTGTTTGACGTGTTTTAATGACAGTGAATTTTGCTTTATGTACTTCAATACCCCTTTGGGAGATATGGTGTCCTAGAACTATGCCTTCTTGCATCAGCATCGTACATTTATCATTGCTGAGGCATAAACTCATTTCAATGCATTTTTTTAGGACCAATTCTAGATGTTGTAATGCTTGGTAAAAAAATTTCCCATATGGTGTGAATTCGTCCATGTAGACTTCCATCTGGTCATTGATAAAATCGGAGAATATACTCAAAATGGCCATTTGAAATGTTGTTGGGGCATTACAGAGTCCAAAAGGTAGTGCTATGTATGCATATGTGCCCCATGGGCAGGTAAATGTGGTTTTATCTTGGTCAACATGGTGGATTTGGATATGGTTGTATCCACTAAATCCATCCAAAAATGAGAAGAACTTGTTTCCATCCAGGGTGTCCAACACTTGGTCAATAAATGGTAGAGGGAAATGGTCTATTTTAGTTGCTTTATTAAGTTCCATGTATTCTCCACAGATCCTCCACTTACCTCCTTTCTTAGGGACTATTACCAAGGGTGAGACCCACTCAATGTATGAGATCAGGTAGATGAATCATGCATCCAATAACTTTTTTATTTCCATTTTAACTATATATTTTAGTGTTGGATTCATCCTTCTTTAGGGTTGCCGAATAGGTATAGCGCCCTCTTTGAGATATATATAATTCTTGCAAATATATGGGTGTATGCCCTTCATATTAGTAGAGATCCATGCAAAAGCCTTGTTGTTTTCTTAGAGTACTTTTATGAGTTGTTGCTCCTGTTCTGGGTCCAAATTTGCATTAATATTGATTGTTTCCCAGGAAATATCTCTACAATTTTAACTTGTGGTGTTGTTCAATGGAGAGTATTTATGTCCACATTCTTTCAGTATTGACAGGATAATTTAGCACTTCCTATTGTTTCCCTGTTTCAAAAATTTATTCAAGCATATCATGATTAGGATAAACATTCTGAATAAATTAGCTAAATGACCATCTTCATTGTTAGCTTTTAGAGTTAGAGCCATTTCTATGGTGAGCACAGGTTGTATGTTTTGCTCATTTATATCGTCATAGTCATTCGTCCAATTTTTGTATTCTGTGTCTGTAGACCTTTTTGCTGGTGGGTATATTGTGATCTTTTTCCTAGCTTGTCCACTTGTAATTGTGATATTTCCAACTCGACAACCGATATAGGTGTCGGCTATTGCCATCCATGGCCTCCCTAGTATGATTGGGTACCAACTGAGATTACTCTTGACTTCTATAACTATGAAGTTTAATGGATACTCCCAGGATTCAATGTTGATGATGATATCCTCCAGGACTCCTTCAGGTTTGACAGTGGATGTGTCAGCAAGTTGTAGTACTATACTGGTTGGTTTGATTAATGATTGGAGACCTAGGGCTAACATTGTATCCTTTGTCATAATGTTTATTGCAGCTCCTAGGTCAATTAGACTTCTTGAAATAGGTTTGTTATTTGTGGTTACATTGACAATAGGGCTGCCCAGGTCGAGGTATTTAGGGTTAACAATGATTCCCAACATCAAGTCTGCTAGTTGGCCTACCACGTTTATGGTTGGTGGATCTTGTTTCCTTCGCCCAGGTTTCTTTAAGCAGTTTTATTTTATAAATTTATTACATATCATTTAAGCAGTTGTAACATCCCTTATTGCTTGTAAAATGGGGATTTGAATGCTTAAATGTTTTAATTCATTAAGTATATCATTCTCTACCTCTTGTTTTGTATTTTGTTTCAGTTTCTCAGGGAATGGAGGGTTTCTGTTTGGTAATTGAGGTTGATCTTCTTCTTCCTCGTGGTGTATCACTATGGTTTGATGGGGTTCTAGATATGTGGGTTGTTCATGATATGTATTTTCTTGATTATTTTGTGGATGGGAGCCCTGCAGTGTCTTGCCATATCTAAGATTGATTTCATTTAATTCTAGTGCATCCACAACATAGATAGTAAATTGCACTACTTCATTTTTGTAGGGTTGTTGTTACCCTGTTCTATTATTATTTGGGTTTGGAACAGGTTGAGCAGGGATTACAAGCGGTCTGGGGGGCATTTGGTTTTGTGGAGGCAACATTATGAGTGGTTGTTGCAATGGTGTCCTCCAATTTGCTGAATATGGATATGGATTTCCATAGTTCACCTGTGGCTGAGAAAAAGGTGGGGGGTATGGAGAGTAAGGCTGGGTGTAATATGGATGTTGGTATGGTGTTTGGTTTTGATTCCATTGGCTTGGACCTACTTGTGGGGGCCATGTAATTGGTGCAGAAGGATTCCAATTCTATTGATTATTCCCTTGATTAAAATATGTTTGATTGTTGGACTGGAAGGGCCTAGCAAAATTGTTCCTTTGCTGGTTAACAAAACAAAGTTGTTCCATAGTACCCTCTGATGTGGGATCTTGTATGGCCACTTTGCATGATGTTATTAAAGGGAATTTATATGTGGTATGATCATTGGTGCAGATCCCACAGATCTGTATTGCATATAATGGGCATTGTCCCTTTTCATGTTTCTTTCTACATCGTGGGAAAAATATTTCTAGTGCCTGGTTGATCTCGTATTGTTTCTTTTTTATTTGAAGTGCATCTAACTCCATAGCTAAGGAATGAAGGATGTCTATATTCATATTGTCTAGAAGGTTTCCTAATTCATACTTTGTGAGGCTTGGGATTGAAAAGGATGATCCTCCTGCTAATGGATGTGTATCCCGTATTCCATTTTTTCCTTTTCTGGATCTAGAATAATTCTTGAAGATTTGCAGGATTTGATCATAGTTTTTCTGGAATATATCCCCATCACCTAACATGTTCAAGACCTATAGTTATTCCTCCTTGATTCCTCTAAGAAGTACTAGTTTCAATGATTCTTGATCCAGGGTACAGTGACTATCCCGTTTATAACTGAGTTGAAAACATTGTGCATAGTATTCTAGGGATTATTTTTCTCCCTGTTGCATCCTGAAAATATCATCCCTTGTGTATTTTGCTTTATAGTAATCCCTATATTTTTCCAGGAAGGCTTGTTTCATCTGGTCCCATGTGAAGATATTGTTTCCTTCTAGACTCATAAACCATATGAGTGATAAATCTTTTAATGTAGAAGGAAAGAGTCTCAGTTTTTGTGTATCAGTGGTATAACCAAAGGACCTGCATACTACCTCAAATTCAAACAAGAATGTGTCAGGGTCCTCTAAGGTTAGGCCATGGAAGTTTGGGAGATTAGCAGGATTGATATTTTTCATTCTAGCATCTCCAAGGGATACACTTATGGGGAATGTAAACAATTCTCTATGTTCTTTCTCCTCATCCGCCATAGTAGTGTTTAAGCTAGAGCTAGAGAAGAAGTTATCACGGTCTGGATTGTAGCTGGAATCAACTTCTTTGTCGGAGTTGAGGAATTCAAATTGAGAGTGTTCAGAATTGCTATTGCTCATAGGGAGGTTAGGAAGAAAGCATCCAAATTCATCTCTCTTTCGTTGAGGCATTCATATTAAACTTTTTATGATTTTTTTAATAAGATGTCTCTTATAGTTTAAGCACCTCCCAGAAACGGCGCCAAAAAGTGGTGGACTCCAAGAATGTGTACCTTGTTGAGGTATATATACCAGAAGTATACTTTAAATATCGACCAGGGAGCGTACAGACTTGAGAGGTACTCAGCACTATATGTGCACTATGAGATAATATTCGTCATTCTAAGTGTCCTATGTATTCTAAAGGATACTCTAAGAAAGAAAGAAGTATTGTTCTATGGAAACTGGAAAGCATGAAATGACCTAAGAAAGCTGGATGTAGTATTCTGTAAAACCAAGAAATGAAGACACGTAAATCCTATTTTATTAATGAAAGCATGTAAATCCTATTTTATTAAAGCAGGAAATGAAAGCATGTAAAAGGTTAACCTAAGAAACATAAATTTAATCTAAAGGGAGAAAAGATCCATTTAACTGTAATCACAAATCGTCATCTTCAAAGTACAAAAATATAGATCTGATCTTATATGAAAATGTTGTATAAAAAGTGGAAATGAAGATCTAAAAGTCTCTCATGCGGATGGTAGCTATAGGACTACGGAAAGTGTGTTTCAAAACTACAAACACAATACTAAAGAACTACGGAAGGAAAAACGCTCACGCTGAAACCAAAATCTGATGTTTGAATGAAATGCTAAAATTAATCCACACACAATTATACTAGAAATAAATAATTGAATGGATGAAAAATACATGAAACAAAACGGAAAACTCCTGAGCTACGTATTGAGGGGGCCCTCCCCAATAGGTATCATAGGAGGAAATGAAACTTTTAAACTCACGAAATTAGAAAAATGTTGGAGCTTCATTATAAAATCATAAATCCCATCATGGCTTGTAAAAACTGTAAAACTAAATGTTTGAATTGTGAAAATGCTAAAAGATTGTTTTTCAAAATATGTTGCAGACCCCCTGCAACTCAATTGTCTCTATTTATTACATCTTCTACCCTAGTTTTGCATTGGAAACCACGAACCAAAATTTAGGGGATTATCCCCTACAAATCTGGGAAAACAAGAGTGTTGTGTCTCTAGTGATCCTCATGGTCTTCAATCTAGAGTTCGGCACTGCCACTATCCCTGTTATTCCTGCACTATGTTGACACATGGTTTGTTCACATGATTATTTTAAATAAAATATTCTAAAACAACAGAAAGAATAATAACTAAATCATTTCATCCCATTATCAATTAAATTTCCTTCTCCCCTACATAAAGGAGTGCTTTCTGATCATTCCATTGCCAATGTGTGCCATAATGGAGTCTACGGAATACCTATATCATGGACTTATCAGGTACTATTGAGCCTAATTCATGATTTAGTGGACCTCCCTTGGTGAATGCACCCCCATGGATGCTTAGGTGGATTCCACTTGTTGATTGAGCCCTGGGTGGTTTTGTAACTCCTTTTTGGAGGTTACACTTGGTTTTGCAACCCCTACTTTCTCAAGTGCACCCTCACTGGCTATTTTTAGCCATGGTTTGTGTAACTCCTTGTGTAACCCCTCCTTTTCTGTTTTGGGAAGATGCTTTGGCTTGTGCAACTCCTAACCTCATTATTTTTTATTTACTCTACATGGATGAGGTGTCCACACATGAATTTGAGATGGGTGGAGTGACTTGGAGCTACTCTTCTTGAAATTTGAATTGCTTGGGTTGGATTAGAGTTAGCCTCTTGTGGTTGAGTTAGCCCACCCCCCCCCCCTCATCCCCTTGGGTTGACTCAAGTTGGATTACCGTACTTTGATTGAATCATTGGTTATGAATTTCCTTCTTTGGTATATAGATCCACATTTGATCTCCTTGGTTAAGGTTGTTGTTGAGGGTTGTTGATTATTGCTAGTTGTTCTTGGTTGTTCATGCCATTAATTTTTAGATCTTGGTAAGCTTGTGAACTTAGGAAGCTATGTATGCTCTTCTATGTGAATGAACCTTGTTCTTGAAGCATTGTGATCTTGTATGGTTTTTGTGGAAATCCTAGACACTCTATTATATTTCCTCTGTGTCCACTGCTTTTCTTTGTCCGGGACCTGCACATAAATCCTGATGGTGAATGGCGATGTCCTAAGGAACCTTGGGGGTGAAGGGATTACCATTACACCTATTAGTGGGGTGGAGGAGAAATCAAGTGGTGAGGAATTGAGTTGTGGATTCTCAAATTGATACTTGAGATATCCTTGAGTGTACCTTTGTTGTGGATAATGGTGGCCTCGACTCGGGGGTGGCCTGTCAAAGTGAGATATGGATTGGCAGTTCCTTTTGCTAGGTGGTACGTGTTCTAGTTGATGCCAGTTGCACATTATTAATGTAAGTGGTTTATTATTTTATGTAAATTCATATTTTTATATGATGTTTCCACTGTTTCCATAGATGAACTATTTACTGTTGAAAATCTTCAACGGTAGAGATATCAATGGTTGGATGCAAATCTGATGGTTTAATTACTTGGAATTGGGTGTATTCTCCTTGATTTTTAGATTTAATCATGATGGAAGATTGAAATATGAGTATTTATGTGTTATTTTTTGTATCTTACTCTACAAATGCACCTTCTATTGTGGATTAGATATGTGGATGAAATTACAGATGAAAATGCTTGGTTTTCAGAACATTCGTTGAGGAATCCTGCTTGGAAATTGGTGATTTCTCCTTGATTTTGAGATATGATCTTGATGGAAGATTGAAATATGATTATACATGTTTTATTTTCTTCATATTAATTTTCAAGTACACCCTCCATGGTTTTTCATATCTATTATATGATTTTTACCAATGAAAATACTGAGTTTTGACTACTAGGAAATGGGTTTTCTGCTTGAAAACTAGATTGAATGGATGGTTTCTCTGTAGAGTTGATTATTTGAAGTTGTATGGCTATGTATGAACATGATAGTGTTCCCTGGTTGGATTTAGAGTTCCCCATATACCTGGTATGCTTTCTATTTGGGACTCCCAGTTGGTTTTGCAGGGATTTGGATACTTGCCGGATGATCCGGTAGATATTTCAATAGCACTTGGTAAATATAATATTTTGTATGATTTAATGGTTGTATATGGTAGATCCATACCTATAATTTTGTATTGTTGAATGGATATAGGTGTTAGATTCATATATTAGCTGATGAGACATTCAAAACTATTAATGAAGGTGTTGTAGATTGGATGTACAGAAGTGTCTTAATTTGCATAGTTTATCTACTGAAAATCTTGAATTGTGATTGTTTGCAAAGGAATCTGTAAATATGATACATAAGTGATATTGGTTTGATTATTGTCACTCTTGACTTTTTTAATAATTCTAAGGTCCAATTTTTAATAATCTTGTAAATATGGTTTTGTTTTCATGTTTGCACGGTCTTGCATTTGCATGAGCTTTTGGGGAATTCTATAATTGTTTTTAAGGTGTCGCAATTTATTTTAATGGTTGAATGTTGTTTTAAATTGGCTTGATGGTATGTTATCCTAACCTTTGGTTGAACCTATTCTCTTGTACAATACCTTTATTCATCCTTCCTTTGGGTTTACATGTTCCTATGACCTTGGTTTCATGGTTGGGTATGCTAGGAGGAGGACAAGTTCTGCTAGGAGGACCATTCAACATCAAAAATAGTGGAGCAGTTGTGCAAATATCTATGAAGAATCTGTTTCATTCCATAGGACATCCATCATATCCAGAACCTCCTACTGGGTCTCTCAATGACTAATGTGAAATTTTTAATTCATTTGGTCATCACCTACAACTTTGTCTTTTATTCCAGAAGTAGTCAGCAGTACCTAACATAGCGTACTATGAATTTTTTGGATCCACTACTACTGGGAAGTGTAGAGATTTAGATTCTGCTACAAAGAAGATGGACCAATATATCTTTCGAGCAGCTAATCAATCCCAAGGGATATGAGAAGAAGGACGAGGAGCAGGGTTTAGGGTTGGAATATGAGGAGGATTTAGATATAGACAAGGAGGAGGTCACACAGGTCCATTAAGTTTCTACAATTGTAATGAGGTGCATCACCTAGCGCGTGATTGTCCTTTTCCCAAAATATAGTTGTGTACTTATTGCAGCACCAACACTCATAAAATAGATGAATGCCTTGAGCTCCTTTCGAAATGGGAGGATCACACAAGGATTCCGGCCAATTTCATAAAATGTAAACCCTAAGAAGATTGAACAACATCATGTTTTGTGGTCACTTAGGAAGGCACAAAATATGGGGCAAATCAGATATGCCGAAAGTCCCTAGTGATCCAAAAGGCATCCCCTAAAAGAACTAAATATGTCGTAGTACAACAGAATGAGATATACAAAGAATTTATAGACATGATTGGTTGAATACAAACTCTTCCATCCTGAGAGGTTCCAAGATGTAATGTCCCCATTCAAATAAATTCATAACAAGGAAATTCCATCAATCCAACCAGTTCCCTAGGTTGGATGGAGACATGAGGATTTGTAATAAGGGATCTAATAAATTGCGTTTGGAAATTAGGATGGAATAAATATTTAATAAAGGAGATGAATAAATAAATACAAGATAAAATCAATGTGGCAATGGTTCATGAAGACACATGGAGGTTGTGGGGCCCAAACAAGCTAGAAATTTTGTGCCACATGGTATCCTTTTCTTGTAAATTCGAATCTATGGGAAGCCTAAGGTTCTTGGGAGGAGTTATAAGGACCATACACTTGGAAATAAGCATCATAGGTCGAATTTGGATGGATATGTAACTCCCATAGAAGAGGAAGAGTCAAATGGGAAGTTAGTGAACACTTGGACTAGATTCCCTAACCTATATGACAAAAATGATGAAGATGCTATTGCACCTATGACAAATTGCAGAATTGAATGCTGAAATCTAACCATTATGACATGTCAGGCCTAAATATAGCGGCCAAGAGGGTGCTCATGGGAGTTAGGGAATCCCAAAGGACTCATACTCAAATTGGTGGAAGGTGGAAGGCTAGGAAGGGGAGGACACATGGAAAATCATGAACCACTCCCAAATACAAATTGGCTTGGAGTATTTGGATGGATTCGAAACCTTAGAAGGATAAGGATGTTTATAAAATACAGGTATCAACCAAGAGAAGGGCTTTTGACCATTTTGATAATTTGCATTTGTGAAGAGAACTAGTGGAAAACTAGTCTACTTGCCTTAGCCAATTTCGAGGGTGAAAGATTCCCATCCTAATTGGTGTTTGGATTAGTCTCCCCAATAAACATAGATTAGTCATGGTTCATTAGCTACCGAAAACCTTGTTTTCAGCAGCTTACGGTGTGATAAATAGAACGCTTCAACCACCGAAAGGGCGAAATTACCACGTGAAGTGGAGGGACGATTTTCGGTGGCTTGGGCGAACATGACGATGTTCATTAGCCACCAAAAGTTAGGCACTTTCTGCAGTTCGCATGGCAAGTTCGAAACTTTCCATAGCTGCCGAAAGGCAAAGTTATGCTCACAGTCCATGAAGCCGTTTCGGGGGTTTGGGTGAACACGACGATGTTCATTAGCCACCGAAAGTCAGGCATACTTTCTGCAACTTGCCATCAAATGGGCTGGATTATCTACAGCCGCCGAAAGCAAAAAGGCGTTGGAGAAAAGTCGTGTTCCGGTGGCATACTAGGTTTAAAGGTGGATTATCGGCTGCCAAAGGGAGAGTTACGTCGACCAGAGGCCATGTCAAATCGGGGGTTTGGGGTCATGATACAGGGAACCCATCATGGTGTAGCCGCAGAAAGGGTCAATTCAGCAAAAATAGGACTTACCCCGAGGGAAGGCCAGATGCCACCGCCATAAATCTGACCAGATGGACCTCGTTTCCATCTGCATAATAGCTTTTCTAAAATCCCTTCCTCTAGCACAATCATGTCTCAGTAATCATCATTCCACCCTCATGATTTCCCACCTTTTCATACCCTCGGAGTCAGCTCCTGAAAAGCCACACCATTTGTTCATTTTTGCCCTCACCACATTGACCAAGCTCTTTCGTTTCCTCCTTGTTCCTATCTCTTCCCCGGTCTAGATTTGAGCAGCAGGCGCCAGCGAGCAGGTTATCGATGCCGAAAGGAGGGGGAGTAGTCCTGAGAAAGGAATTGAGCGACATCTGCTACTTGGAAGCTCACCCTGAGGTATGCCAATTTTTCAAGAATGTGGGCTGTTACAATTTCTGCAAAAAGCTACAGGGCTCTCATCAACAGGTGGCAGAAGCATTTTCCCTCACATATGACGGAGAAAGGGCATTGATAGGCCAGGAATAATTCCAAGTGGACGAGGCCCTTATAGCCCAGGTGACAGAATTTCCAACGGCTGGGGAGAGCTGGTTCAAGACCACTGTCAAGAAGGATTTTGAGTTTCAATCATACCTAAAACTGGAACATAGGAACCAGGTTTGGAAAAAAGACATTCCTATGTCATATCTGGAGGATAACTGGCAGTTGCTATTGAAGTCTATCCTGGTCTATATAACCTGTGAGGGAAGGAATAACAGGGTGCTAATTTATCATTTTAAATTACCGGATCATTTCACGGGCAAGAGGCCTTTAAATCTCCATTTCTACCTCCACAAGAGCCTTACCAAAATGGCGCATCAAGTAAAGGCTCAACCCACCAAAATTGCAGGGAGGTTGTTCCACCATGGTCTGATTAAAATTTTGCTCTCCGAGTTATTGCAGAGGAAAGGCATGAAATGGACCTTCTTTCTCTTCTGGAGTGGGATCGAAACAGAATTACAGTCGAAGGAGGGAAAGAAGTCTTCCACCCACAAAAATGGAAAACGAAGGAGGAGGGCCATTCCCCTAAATTCAATCAAACCCCTTTCCTCATTCCGACCGACAAAGAAATCCAGAAGGAAGCTGGCATTTGAAGACAAGGCTGAGGATGAGGGGGTTGTTTCAGAAGAGACTCCCTCAAGGAGTACTAATATTTTAAACCTCCCATACACCGATTCTGAGGAGGAGTTGCAGGGAGTTGGAGAAGAAATTGAGGATGATAAAATAGAACAGAAACCCCAGGAAGCAGCCCCAGCCATGATGGAGCAGGAGAATGATTATGTCAATTTTCCTCCATTTTCCTCTGTGGAAGAGAAAGGTTTTGGCTGTGTAAATTTATCCTCCCCTACACCTGTGGAGGAACAAAGTCAGCAGGTGGCCGATGGACCAACCCAAAATGCAAAGATTTCTACCCCACAAAAAATCAACCGGCTCCTCCAACAGGCTTATGAACGCGAGTTACTTCAGAGGGTCGGTCAAGAGAAGAATGAAAGGCTGACAGAGAGGTATAGTGAGCTTTATGTATCTTTTCATGGATTGACCAAGAACATGGAAAAATGAGAGGTAGAAACATTCGGCTGATCAGAGAAAACATCAAGCTAAGGAGGAAGATTGAGTCCCTGAGGGGTAAGGAAGAAATTCAAAGGGCTCAGCCCAACGTCCTTTCAGACCTTGACACTCTGGCAGTAGCTACAATCCAATTCGCTGACCCTCCGGTTCTTGCCCAGGTGGAAGAGAAATCTAGGTAGCAGGGGGACAGGAGCACAGTTTTGATAAATTTTGTAGGATGAGTAATATGTTGTTTTTGGCAGCTTGGGCGAACACGGGAGCTGTTCATTAGCTGCCGAATCTCGATTTGGCGGTTTACTGCGTATAAGAGGAGTCCTCCCGGATACCGAAAAGAAATAAAGGATTCCTAGCACCCAGAAGTGATTCGACGGTTTAGGTGAAGCATGAATCAAGTTCATTAACCACCGAACGCCAAGCTTTCAACTATTTATCACCTTCGAGCTCAGTTTTGGTAACCACCGAAAGCACAGAAAACCCAGAGGTTCGCCTATTGGCACCAAAACCCCTTTTTGTCAACCTGAGCATCTTTAAGGCATTTTCTAGGGAATCCACATGCGCTCAATTGCATCATGATCACCTCTAGTCCCAAACTGAAGGCACCAACAAGTTGAACAGTGGAATATTTCTGTCTATTTTTAGAAAAGACGCCTACAGGTTTTTTTGCAGATTGCAGTTTTAAACTCACCCTCAAACCCCCAGAGGCTCATTTCAGCTGTCAAACAAAGGTGCGATCAGCAAGAGGTAGTTATTTCAATCATGATACGCTGTCACACTTTCAGTAACTGTTTTAGTTATTATTTTTAGCATATTCGATCTAGCTTTGGGATCTGAAAAAACTTTGTAATGGTTATAAAGCCGAGGAATGAAGTAGAATAGGGGTTCGTATTTGGAGAGACTAATCGACTTTTGTATTCTTCGATTTCTATGACCTTCTAGATAATACAAGCTTCTTTTATTATTGGCTGTCAGATTTCTTCTTCTTGTGTTTCTGCACTTATTGTGAATGATCTATTTCCTATATGTTCACTTTTATTTCTAGATAGTTGTTATCCTGTCACTGTTTTAAAGGATTGAACATATATGTTATTATTTTGTTGTGCTTAGCCATTGATATACATTCTTCTGTGTATGAATTTGCTGAATGTAACAAGGATTCACCCTCTTTATTTTAAATCAACCCTCTGAATAGCCGTAGTCAAATCCTTTTCTATCTGAGCATCCTCATGCATGTTGTGAGCATGTAAATTTTGATTCCTGTCATCCAACTTGATCCAAAATAAACCCCTTCTTTCAAAACAAGTTTAAGTTACTAGGCATCTCTGAAATACAACCTAGGAGAGCTTCCTGGAGTGATAACATAGTCTTTATTTGCAAGTGTAAGCTGCAAGGAATCGTGTTGACACAAACCCAGTCGACAAGGGTTCCACATGCTGTCGACACCCAAGCCACCGCGATCTCCCTAAGCATCGGCCCAGACATGTTTAACCTTGTCTAGCAACACTTGCGAAGCAGATGAGGTCTCACTCGAGATGTTCAAGGGAGAGTTGACGGAACCATGTTTCCTTCGAATGAAGGAGGATGTTGTGCATCAATTGATTAACTTATTGCAACATTCAGAAATAGATCTAAGCATTCAACTTAGGCATTAATCATAATCGCAACATCATTCTATAGATCTTATCATTGATAGAACCATTATTGCAACAGATATAACAGTAAAGCATTAATTGCAGCAAGGAAACATCGCATCGTTCATAAATTCGTATCACAAAACACATTTACCAGAAAAGACACAGGGATTCTTCTCAAAAACTCTGTCACATCATATATGTATCCGCAAAAACCCAGATACAACAAGATATTCAACTCAGTTATCTCTCGGATATCTCTTCTCTATCACTTACAAAAGACTTTCAAAGATCTATCAAGCTCATCTATCCAAGGATATTTCAATACTTACAAACCTACATCTACTTATAGGCTTGCGCCTTTACATTTGTGGCCCACTTAGGCAACCGCCTAACTGCTTCTTAACAAACTTCTACAAAAACTAACCCAAAATCCCACAAAATGCGGTCAAACAACCCAAAACCTCATAGTGCGGTCTAATTGACCCAAAATATACATGACGCAATCCAAATGACCCAAAAAATACAAAAGTACTATCGCCATGCACGATGCTTTCCTCCTTCTGCAGTACCTTTGGCCTTGAGCAGCATCCGCGATGCTACGATGCTGACTCATCAAACCACCTGCCATCAAATCTCTTGGTTTCTTCTAATGCAGCTCACTCCTTCAACCATTTCCAGTTTTCATTGCATATTCTTGATCCTTGAGGAGAGGTTCTTTTCGTGAGCTATTTGTTAGGAACCTATGTCAACCCTTCTCTTTAATATGTTAGTATATTGTTGTTGGACGCATATGCTTTGTAAGTCGTCCCGTAGTATTTGTTGATCCGTAGTTTATATTAGCCCATAGTATTGACCCATAGTATTGGACGCATATGCTTTGTAAGTCGTCCCGTAGTATTATATGTCCCATGGTTTTGACTCATAGTATTGGGCATAGACTTAGTATATAAGTGTGTGTTGAGGTCATTGAAGGCACCGTGAAGTTAATTGTATTGAGCTTGCTCAAAGGAGGTTGCCCCCTCGAAGTGGCCCGTGATCAATATAAAAGCGATTATGTTCTATTATTTCTGATATCTCGTGTATTTGCATTAATTAATTATTGCAGGTACATCACATCTGGTATCAGAGCACTTTCCTTGGCACAAGTGGGAATTTTTTTGGGCGGTGACTTTCAGATCAATTTATGAAACTTTCTGCACAAAATCAGAAGAAACCCATTGCATATCTGAATTCCTCTTTCAAAAATACGCAGTTTCAAAAAAACAATCATCTCATTTGGAGTTCTAAAAGTGGAGATATCGCGGATTTAAAATCAGCAATTTTTCAAAATTTCGGTGACGGCCGCGGAAATTGCGGCGAGAAAATCTTTTGACCGAGTGCCCAGATTTCTATTCCGCTTTCATGTGAAGAAGCAGAGTGGTTGTTCTAGTTACGGAAACATGCTATAATAGCGATTCTGAGCAATATAGATCCGGTTTTTGAACATTGGGTGGAATTTCTGCCCAAATTTTTTCTGTTGTAGGTTCGGATCTGGGAATAATCCCTATCCGCTTAACTGTCGGAAGTACTTGGGCACAAGCCCTAAAACTCATTGTGAGGAGTACCACAGGAACTCCGAAGTAGCTAGCCCATTGAGAGGACCCACCAGCGAAAAGGGCAACAACCCCTACCTGATTGACCAGTTCCCACCCGTGAGGTAAACCAAGAGCTGTCGTTTGTGGCAAAGCGGTTATCAGTTTTACCTGAGCCGTGGAGTGAGGGTTACTACCCCAATACGCAAGCCGTCAGACAACATTGGTGGCTGAGTGAAACCCCTGAACTGTTAGGAAGCCGCACATACCTGGGGTCCATATCTACTTTCAGCTAAACTATTGTCGATCACTACTGCGCCGTTTCAGATCCATTTTGCAAGCCGTTCCAGATCCAGCCGTTCGGCGTTGTTCCAGATTCCTTCCGAGCCGTAGCCGCTCCAGTCTGTAAAAAAAAAAAAAAATCCTGGTTATGGTTGTCACCCGTGCAGGAGCAACAACCATGGAGGAAGCACTTGCAGCCATCCAAGCCAAACTCCAGGATCTTGATGAAAAATTTCTCAGCCTCCATCTTCAGCATTCAGCCATGAACAATACCAGACAGCCAGAATCTTTTGCAGCCACTGGGTTCTCTTCTTCTAGCAATTTTTGTGGGCCGAAGCTTGATTTTCCTCGCTTCAATGGTACTGATCCGACGGGATGGATATACCGGGCAGAAAAATATTTCAGTCTGCATAATACTTTTGATGTCCAGAAAGTTCCACTTGCATCCTTTCATTTGGAACAGGAAGCCCTTCAATGGTACCGTTGGTACATCAAAGCTCATCCCGAGCCAAACTGGACAGATTTTTGCCACCTCATTTTGCCGCGATTTGGTCCTAGTGCTTTTGACGACTTCACAAGAGCACTCACTAAACTTCACCAAACTGGCACAGTGAGAGAGTATCAGACGAAATTTGAGAAACTAGCCAATCACACAGAAGGATTGTCTGATGAATTCTACATGAGTTGTTTTATCAGTGGTCTCAAGGATGAAATCTGCTCAGAGGTCAAAATGTTTTGTCCCAACACAATGATGGAAGTCCTAGGGTTGGCTAAGCTGGCCGAGGACAAGATCGCAGCTCAACAACGCTCCAAACCCACCTTTGTTCCCTTCAGAAATATGGGTTCCCAACGACCTTCCATCATGCCTACTCCTCAATCAACTCCTATCAAGCATTTGTCTGAAATAGAAATGCAGGCACGCTGAGAAAAAGGGCTTTGCTATAATTGTGATGAGAAATTCACTCGGGGACATAGCTGTGTTCAACAAAATCTCTATCTCTTGGATGTGGATTCTCTGCCTGCCTTAGAACTTGGTGAAGAAGCTATAGATACAGTAGATGATCAGGTCGACATTCAACACCTGCCTGTTGACACCCCATCTCAGGACGACCCACCCGAGATCTCTCTCCATGCTGTAACCGGAGTCACCACCCCATAAACAATGCGAGTCAGGGGATACTTCAAGAAGCTCCCTCTTACCATCCTCATTGATTCTGGTAGCACTCATAACTTCATTGACCCTCGGATTGCCAAACAGGCTAATTGTTTTGTCCATCCTTGCTCCAACTTTGAAGTCATGGTTGCCAATGGGGGTACCTTACCTTGCAAGGGGAAGTGTCACAATGTGCGTATCTCTATGGAAGATTATAACCTACGCTCTGACATGTTTGCCTAGTCCTTAGGCAGATGTGATGTGGTCTTCGGCGTTCAATGGTTACGCACACTTGGCCCCATCTTATGGGATTTTGCGGAACTTTGGATGCAGTTCAAAGTCAATGGGGCACAACACAAATTTATGGGCTTACAACCAAGGTCTCTCTGCATCATCAGTTCACATCGCCTGGAAAAAATCCTTAAGAACAATTCACATGGTGTCATCACTCAGCTCAATTCCATTCAGATGCACCCATCAACAGTCTCCACTACTTCCTTGGATAGATATGCAGGTATCTTTGTTGAACCAATGCACTTGCTGCCTTCAAGAGACCTTTCCAGTAAGAATGTAGCCACATGTACCTCTCAGCAGGAAATGATGGCTATTTTGCATGCAGTACAGAAGTGGCAGCCATACCTATTAGGGAATTATTTCTGCATCAAGACTGATCTCCCGAGTCTGGAAATTTTTTTGGAACAATGGGTCTCCTCCCCAACACACCTGCAATGGGTTGTCCCTATCTGATCACTTACAAGAAGGGTAAGGACAATATGGTGGAAGATGCTCCTTCTCGCACAATTGATGACCCGGTTTCTCATACAGCTCTTTCTCTGCTTGTTCCAAATTGGTTGCAATATGTTCAACAGGGCTATCTCTTCTATGAACTCCATGCTTCTTCATCAACAGGGCACTCTGGGTTCTGCAAAATGTATGACCGGGAACAATCTAACTTCTTTTGGTCGGGACTAAAAATGACAATTCAACAGATGGTGGCTGACGATGATACTTTTCAAGTCAACAAGGGGGAAACGACACTCCTTTCGGGATTGCTCAAACCCGTGGCCATCCCTACACAGCTTTGGCCAACTATTTCTATGGATTTCCTAGCAGTGCTCTGGTGGTACAATACCACATCTCAAAGGACACCATATGAAGCAGGCTATGGAAAAACACCGCCTGTTCTTCTTCCCTACACCCCTAGCAGCTCTCCAGTTCATGAAATTGACTCGGTTCTTCGACACTGCGATCAGATTCTTCTCATTCTGTAGGACAATCTTCACATGGCCAGAATTTGCCAGAAACAACAAGCCGATCAACACCGTTCTGAGCGCATTTTCCATGCAGCTGACAGGGTTCTTCTTCATCTACAGCCTTCCAAGCAATCCTCCTTGACACTCCAAAGGCGTCAATGGCCCGGAATGCAAACCGAGGATGCTACAGAGGAACCACTCCTTCAGATTCTACGGCAATTTCTCCAACCAAAGCTTTGAGGACAAAGCTTTTTCTAAGGGATAGGGGATGTTAGGAACCTATGTCAACCCTTCTCTTTACTATGTTAGTATATTGTTGTTGGACGCATATGCTTTGTAAGTCGTCCCGTAGTATTTGTTGATACGTAGTTTATATTAGCCCATAGTATTGACCCATAGTATTGGACGCATATGCTTTGTAAGTCATCCCGTAGTATTATATGTCCCATGGTTTTGACTCATAGTATTGGGCATAGACTTAGTATATAAGTGTGTGTTGAGGTCATTGAAGGCACCGTGAAGTTAATTGTATTGAGCTTGCTCAAAGGAGGTTGCCCCCTCGAAGTGGCCCGTGATCAATATAAAAGCGATTATGTTCTATTATTTCTGATATCTCGTGTATTTGCATTAATTAATTATTGTAGGTACATCACACTATTGTACTATTTGGGGGATCTTCTAATTCCCCATTTATTTTTTAATATGAATTAAATTCTCTTTTATTCATCTTCAGGAAGTTTCAAGTCGATATTCCAAGTGGAAATGTATAAATCTATTTTTTAATGAACAAATGGTGCCATTTCCCCACTATCTTGATGTATAGCAATGAAATATTGATGTATTCAAATGGAAGAGCATCTATTTTATGTATTTATGATTAATGGACTATCATTAATGAGCTTCACAAGTTTCATGTTCGTTACTTAAGCATTTGGATTCATCTTGCTCAGTTTTATACTATTTGAAGAAGATTTAATGTCATTTCCGCCAAGGTCGAAACTAGTGATTATGTAGCTAATGGGAGAGGATTATAACAAACTTCACAAACTGAATAATGATGCACATGAGACCTTAATATTTTTCCTTATACATCCCGTTACTCTGTTCATAAATTCAAGTGGGTTTGGAAGCATTTGGAGAGCCATATTCAACATTTACCCTGGGGAGATTTGAACCCCAAATTGCTAGTAAAATTCCATACATTGGTCAGAATTTTAAAGGAGTTTGGAAAAGTATTTTGATGGTTCTAAACCATCCTTGGACATCATAATCAAGTGCTAATATCATTCATACACCTTCTTTGAATATTTGGGAGCATTTGGAGCAATTTGGAGACCTAGACATCAAAACTAGTCAAAGGTCGAACTAGGGAAACAAGTTGAAAATTTCACTATTTTAATAAATTTCAAAAAAGGTACATTACAAGTGGTATTAGAGCATGATCTTGGAACCTAATGGTCTTAACAAGGAGCCAAAGAAATAATCCACCACCCTTAAAACCTTAAGTTGAATAGGTTTTTGTTGAAGAGGAAGTAGTAGGAGAAGAAGAGTATATTGTTGAAACCATGACTAAGAATGGAAATGAAACCTCAGAACATGAGGAATTTATTACAGTCATTAAACCTTTTTTTGAAGACCTTTCAAGTGGCATCAGAGACATGAACAAACAGATGATTAAATGATTCGAATTGATGGCTAGCCAACTTGCAGGCAAGGGAGTAATGGGAGGCAACAGTAGTTCACATTCATAAGAAAAGAAGACCATGGGTGGGAATATTTTCTCAAGCACATGACCCCATAATAGACCTAATGAATTTCAGAGCACACCAAAGCCTACTGCACCTAAATTTCTTGTGCCCAAAGAAGAGCCTAACATCCCATTTTACATGGATGAATTGGTAAAAGAATGGGAAAAGTTGAGTGAGGATTGTAGAAGGACTCTACCATTTGACCAATACTTTATTGTCTCAAACAAACTCAAGAAGAGGGAGGATAACAGGGTTCTATTCCAAAAAAAAGAATTAAATTGTGCTATTGGTAAAATTCCACTTCCTACTTTTGATGGTTCCTCTCAAAGTTCTGCTAACACTTGGGTGCAAAAACTAGATGTGTATTTTCAGCTGAATCCAATGGTGGAAGAGGATGCCTTAAAAATGGAAATTTTGTATCTAGAAGGAGATGCCAATAAATGGTGGTTCCATGGTCTAAAAAATTTGGGACATGATCAGGTTACTACCAATGGAGAATTTTTTGATAGGTTGTTAGAGATATTTGAGCAAAAAGACCCAGAATTACCTTTCAAAGAACTAGCCCAATTGAAGCAAGTGGGAACTCCTGCTGATTACATGTTAGAATTTCAAAAGTTATCAGTCAAGGTGGCCGATGTATCCATGGGAAGGTTAGTATTTTTGTTCACTGAAGGTTTGGATGAACCCTTAAAAGGTTTAGTTAAATCCCACAAACCAACTACATTGAAGGATGCTATGATCTTGACTAGAGACCTCCAAAATGTGCTTCCTAGAACTATATTTCCTTCCAAGCCTAACTTCAAATTTGAAAAGAAGCCTTGGAAAAGAGATGCATTTGAAAAGAAGCCTTGGAAAAGGGATATATTTGAAAAGAATAAGAAATAGGGATTGAATAGGGAAGAAATTAGAAGAAGAAAAATTGTGCTACACATGCTTTCAGCCATGGGCACCAGGGCACAAATGTACTAAGGGAAAGGCTAAATACATTGAAGTATTTTTTGATAACGATGACTATGAAGGGGTTATGGATTAAGAAGGACATATTTCATATCAATAAGAGGGATATGATACAGTAGAAGGGAAACAAGAATAAATTCAGCCCTTACCTGACAAAGTAAGAATGGCAGTACTTTCAGCAGTGCCTGGTTATCACACTATTCAATGGAAGGGTGTGGTACTAGGACAAAGGACCTCAGTTTTGGTAGATGGAGGAGCCAAACATAAATTCATTGATGCAGACATGGTGGAGAGAAGAAAGATACCTACTGAACCATTTGATGGCTTCACAGTTGTTATTCCAGGTCACAACACAATGGAGTGCAAAACATGGGTTCCAAGGCTGCAAATCATCATAGGTAACTATACTTGTTCTGATAGCTTTTACGTGGTTGATTTTGCTGATAATAATGTGGTTTTGGGAGTTCAATGCTTGTACTCTATAGGGGAGCATATAGTAAACTATCAGATTCCTGAAATTAAATTCCAAGATTCGAAAGGAATACTAAGGGTTGTGAGAGGATATCACACCTATTCAAATCAAGTGGTGACTTCACATAGTATGAGGTCTATATTGAGGCATGGAGATATTGAATGGGATTTTGAATGTCACATCATATCTCCAAAGCCAAACATAAATGTTGTTGAACACCCAAAGGAGATAGAGAAACTCCTACAAAAATATGAAAAAGTTTTTAGAGATCTTCCACATGGAAGACCACCTGATAGGGGGATTGAGCACAACATTGTTTTGGAGGAGGGTACTTCACCCATCCAAATACAACCCTATAGACATCTAAATAAATTCATAGATGAGATTGAAAAGGCCATCCAATAACTCCTAGAGTTTGTGTTGATGTATATGTAACTTTGGAATGTATTTCATATATGTATATTGTACTCCTATAGAGATGGTATTATTCCTCTATACGGAAGTGTCGTCATTTGTATTGACAAGTGTCGCAACTTGCAAGTGATGGGTTATTAGACCACCAAGTGTGGGGTCGACCCTGATTAGTATAACCATGGGTTATTAGACTGAGTTAGACAAGTCGGCCCTGCTAGGTTAGTAGGCAGGTTAGGTAATGTATAAATAGAGTGCGGGAGGCACTCTATTTGATGATCTCATTATTCACTTCCACACTACTCGGAAAGTGGAGCACTAGTGGAGGAGGAGGTTCAGCTGCTATGAGGACTATCTCTGTGTACTTGGGTTGTATCATTGCTCTTTCTATCTCTGAGGAAGTTGTGGGGTTTTTCACCTTTATGGTTTTCCCCAATGAAACTCTATGTGTCTATTGTCTCATGTGATTGCTTGGTGTGATTGATATGCATTGTTATACTTGATATGCATTGTTATACTTGATATGATATACATGTTATTCTCTCAGTAAAGATCCTAGAGTATGTTGAATTAATGCTCAAAATCTAACATGGTATCAGAGCTAACCTAAGAAGAAGACACTGTGCAGTTGTGGAAACTAGGGTTTCTTGTTTATTAGGTTTCTCTCCACAGATTTTGGAAAAGCAATATGATAGGTTGACTTTCCTCAGCAAGGTGAATCTTTATGTCCAATCAGATCTCAATTCTGGGCACTTTTATTTTTTGCCCTAAAAATTAGGGTTTCCACAAAAATAGGAATTTTTGAAATCTGAGACCATAGTTGGAAGCTCCTTGGAAAAATTGAAGTTTAGAGATTTGGATCGAACTTTTTGGTTTGGTGAAGCTCCGGGAAACTCAAACCCTAATTCATGTTCCTCCCTAGTGAATCTGGGAAGACTAAAAGACATTTATGAAGGGTGAAACTTTGCAGTTTTCAAATTCTGAGTATACCAAGATGATCAGCTCATCAAGGCGCATCTTTCTATAATTTCATAAGTTTGAAATTCAAATTTTGAATTTTTAGGGTTTCTCTGACAAACCCTAACCTAGGACCAGATCCAGTTTTCAACAAATCAAGTGGTAAGACCTAAATCTTCTCTATTTCTAGTTGAAGTACTTTTTAAAGATGTCTCACCACACCAAGCTTGAGGATAAGCTTGAAGGGGCTGATAACTTCCAAGCATGGAAGTATAGGATTGGGTTAATCCTGGAAGAAAATGAGTTGGACACTTACATAAGTGAAGAGGTCCCTATCCCAGAGGAAGAAGAGGCTAAGGCCTCACACAAAAGGAAGTTGGTCAAGGCTAAGAGGATCATTGTTGATTCTATCAAAGACCATCTCATACCACATGTGTCTTCTCTAAAGACACCTAAGGAGATGTTTGACTCATTGACCTAGTTGTTTGAAGGAAAGAACATAAATCAGAAGGTGACTCTGCGGAACCAGTTGAAAGGGGTAAAGTTTCAGAATGGAGAGACCATTCAATCCTACTTTTCTAAGGTGTCTCAAATCAAGGAAAAACTTGAAGTTGTGGATGAAGTAGTGGATGAATTGTAATGACCACATTGAATGGCCTACCTAGGTCATGGGACTCCATCCAAGGAATCTGTGCAAGAAGGAAATTGATCTCCTTCAGTAGACTGTGGGAGGAACGTTCTCAAGAAGAAGCTAGGCTTGTGGCCCGAGAAAAAAAGATGGGGAATGAAGATCAAGCTCCCACAACACATACAAAGAAGAGTAAGAGAGAGACATCTCATAACAAGAGATATTCACACCACCATCATCATAGGGATAAGAAATATCTGAGATGCTTCAAATGTAATGAGAAGGGACACTTTTCCTCAAATTGTCCTAAGAACAAAAGAAAAAAACAACAACAATTTGACAGGTATGACTTACAGGTATGTTTTGAAATTTGTTAAAGTTCATTGAGGTTAGTACAATTATGATTGTTTGATAATGAATGCATGTGAACAATAGAATACATTCATTGATTAGGTTTACAACACTTATGATTATACTAATTCACTTGTGGTGTTGTATGAGGATGATGTTGTCTGCTAACAAGATACAGGTACATCAAGAAAAGACAAATCAAGTTCTATGACCATGATGACATGAAGACAAAGACTCATCCATAGTCTTTGACCACATAGAAGATCTACTTACAAGGTATGTATATTTTTGGTTCTACAACAGTTAACTTATGAGTTATGTAGGTCATTAAAGAGAACAATAAAACATTTCTAGACATAACTAGCAAATATGATAACTAGGTATGCTTTTCCTATATCAAGTTAGAATCCTACCTTGTGTTAGGATCTTATACCTTTGTATGATTGATAATGATTACTCATGAAGTTAGAATCAAGGGTTTATGCATATTATGTCTCTTACCTTGATTGATGATATGACTAACCAGAAGAGTCCTATGGTCAAATAAGAATATGCATAAATAAAAGAAGTCTTCCCTGAAACCTTGAATACTAATAAATTACCTGTGTGTGTGAAATGATCATGACCATAGATGTTAAGAGTATTTAGGATCATAATATTTTGATAGTCTTGAGATTATACTAATATATGTATGGTTATGTATGAGATCTTGAGGATGTCACAATGATGACACTAGTGCACACTTAAGCATGCATAAGTTCAAAGACAGATAATCCAAGAAGCAAAGATCAAGAGGGAGCTCATTCTAGTAGTTCCTGCAAGGAATCAAAGATTAAGAATGAGTCCACCCAACAAACAAACAAAGATAAGTATTTGAATTGTCCTTTCCTTTATATATGATTACTTAAATGATGTTGTTCAGTCAGGTACATACTTATGTTCCTAGATTTAGGATGTATATTATGCATATTAGAAAAGTTGCATTAATGAAAAAGATACTACTAATATGCAAGTAATGGGTAAGTGGCCTATGGTACTGTACAACATTCCATTGCTATTTATCTAGAATGAAACCTATTTGCTGACATGTTGGGAGTTGTGCACACTCTTAACAATGTTCTGGTAGAGATGGAAGGCATCTAGAAAGTTATGGGATATGGATAAATGTTGTATTGAAGCATTGACTAAGATAATTGCATGACTGTATGACATATGTCTTTATGAGTAAGAATTTATTCTAAAATATATAAGTTGTTTCTAATCATGCAATTGAACTTGTCTTGTAGGAAAGACTGTGTACCATCACCTACAACAGAAGGACTACAACATTTGTTCATCAACGAAGTTCAAAGAAAACTATCTATTGAAGATATTGAAGAATTTGAAGTTCCCAGGATCTGGGATGCAGTAATGGAAGAATGCCATGATCAAGGAATACCAGTCGATCATAAAGAATTATGTCTGGGATGTGGTCCCGAGACCAGAAGGGAAGTCTATTGTGACTTCCAAGTGGATCTATAAGATCAAGCATGCTGCAGATGGTAGCATAGAGAAATACAAGGCGAGGTTTGTAGCTCGTGGCTTCTCCCAAAAAGAAGGGATTGATTATGAAGAGACTTTTGCTCCTATGGCTAGTTACACTTCCATTAAATCAGTACTTGCTCTAGCTACAGTGATGAAGTGGAAGGTAAACTAGATGGATTTCAAGACAACTTTCTTGAATGGTGTAGTTGAAGAGGAAGCGTATGTGGAGCAGCCACTCGGGTTTGAGACACATGACAGAGGGACTCATGTGTGCAAACTGAAGAAATCCCTGTAGGGTTTGAAATAGGCACCCAGGACCTGGTATGATAGGATAGATGGATTCCTATCCAGTTTGGGCTTTACCAAGAGTAAAGCGGATTCCAACCTTTACTACAAGGTTGAGGAACGCAATCCAGTGATACTACTATTGTATGTGGATGACCCGTTTGTAACAGGTGAGGATAGATTGATTGCTGACACAAAGAGGAAGCTTGCTGTCGAGTTCAAGATGAAGGACTTGGGTATGATGCACTCCTTTCTTGTTATGGAGTTGTGGTAGAGTGTAGATGGAATCTTCCTTGGACAAGGTAAGTATGCAGTAGAGATCTTGAAGAGGTTCAGGATGATGGACTGCAAGGCCATGGCCACACTTATGGCATCGAACCTGAAGCTTCTGTGTGATGCTTCATATGACCTAGTTGATGCTACGATGTATCGTCAGATGATTGTGTCCTTGATGTACCTAACAAATACAAGACCAGATATCTGCTTTGCGGTGAACACCTTGAGCCAGTACTTGACAGATCCGAGACATGTTCACCTGATAGCTGCAAAGCATATTCTGAGGTACTTGAAGGGTACAGTCGACTATGGGCTCAAGTATGAGGTGAATCAAAAGGTTAACCTGGAGGGTGCAGTTGACTATGGGCCCAAGTATGAGGCGAATCAAAAGTTTAACCTGGAGGTTTATGTTGATTCAGATTGGGCAGGCAGTGCCATTGATCGGAAGAGCACTTCGGGGTGCTGCTTCAGTATGGGATCTGGCATGATCTCTTGGTTTAGCAGGAAGCAATCATGTGTGGCACTGAGTACAACCGAAGCAAAGTATGTCGCAGCTTGTTTGGATAGTTGTGAGGCAGTATGGCTTAGGAAGCTACTATCTAATTTGTTTGATCTTCAGCTGAGTGCTAATTGTATATATTGCGACAACTAGAGTTATGTGAATTTTTCAGAGAACCCAGTGTTCCATGACAAGTCGAAGCACATTGAGATCAAGTATCACTATATCAGGGATATGGTGCAGAGAGGAGTAGTGAAGCTCCTGTATGTTGCGAAGGACGAGCAGATAGCCGATGTGTTGACCAAGCCGCTGGCCAGAGTGAAGTTTGAATACTTTAGAGGGAGACTTGGTGTACTTTAGATCGAGATACCTTCCAAGGGAAAGTGATGAGTCCGAAGACATAGATGCACACGATCCATTCTCACATAGTGGTAGGAAAGTCCTCTTATGGTGTAGATGTAAGGGCTGGAGCCATTCTCACATAGTGGTAGGAAAGTCCTCCTATGGTGTAGATGTAAGGGCTAGGGCCATTCTTACATGGTGGTAGGAAAGTCCTCCCATGGTAAGATGTAAGGGCTGGGGCCATTCTTACATGGTGGTAAGAAAGTCCTCCCATGGTAAGATGTAAGTGTTGGGCGTGGCTTTTCCGACATGGTCAAAGGAAATTCCTTCCATGGTCATGATGTAATTGTCGATCTTTTCCGACATGGTCAGAGGAAAGTCCTTCCATGGTCATGATGTAATTGCTGTAGCCATTCTGACATGGTCAGAGGAAATTCCTTCCATGGTCGTCGATGTAAGTGTTGTGAGCCTTTCTCAGATGGTCAGAGGAAAGTCCTTCCATGCTGGTGAGTGTAAGTCCCGATCCTTTCCCAGATGGTCAGAGAAAAGTCCTTCCATGCTGGTGAGTGTAAGTGTTGTGTGTGTGCATCTGGGTTGTGCTCCATGGACTATGATGATGATCTGAAGACGATGATGTGACAGTATGGTACACAGGTTTTGCAGAGGCATATGATCAGTCCTGAGATGCTCTTGCAGGTTTTGTAGAGGCAGTGTAATCAGTCTTGGGATATCTTGCAGGTTTTGTAGAGGCAGTGTAATCAGTCCTGAGGTGTACCTACTTGGTGGCTTGCTCACAGAGATGTTGAAGACCTACATGGAGGCTAGGCCTACATCCAACATGAAAAAGGGATGGCTCTATAGATGATGAAGACCCACAGGTGGTGGGCCTACATCCAGTATGAAAATGGACTGGCTCTATAGAACTTCCTATGATGAGTAGATTGGAGATTGATTGAGATAATAGTAGCAGTGACGATGACGATGATCCGGTGATGATGATCTGATGATCGAGAGAAGAAGACTTGTGCTAAAATACCTGTGTCGAGAAATACCTTCCTAGTTAAGAGGGAGTGTTGATGTATATGTAACTTCGGAATGTATTTCATATATGTATATTGTACTCCAATAGAGATGGTATTATTCCTCTATATAGAAGTGTCGTCATTTGTATTGACAAGTGTCGCAACTTGCAAGTGATGGGTTATTAGACCGCCAAGTGTGGGGTCGGTCTTGATTAGTATAACCATGGGTTATTAGACTGAGTTAGACAAGTCGGCCCTGCTAGGTTATTAGGCAGGTCAGGTCATGTATAAATAGAGTGCGGGAGGCACTCTATTTGATTATCTCATTATTCACTTATACACTACTCGAAAAGTGGCGCACTAGTGGAGGAGGACGTTCATCTACTTGGAGGACTATCTCTGTGTAATTGGGTTGTATAATTGCTCTTTCTATCTCTGAGGAAGTTGTGGGGTTTTTCACCTTTATGGTTTTCCCCAGTGAAACTATGTGTGTCTATTGTCTCATGTGATTTCTTGGTGTGATTGATATGCATTGTTATACTCGATATGTTGTACATGTTATTCTCTCAGTAAAGATCCTAGAGTATGTTGAATTAATGCTCAAAATATAACAGTTGGGACTCATTAGACCAAGCTCTAGCCCTTATGCTTCTTCAGTAGTGTTGGTGAAGAAAAAAGATGGAACCTTGAGAATGTGCATAGACTTTAGAGATTTGAACAAGAAGACAATCAAGAATAGGTATCATATTCCTAGAATTGATGAGCTCATGGATGAGCTATTTGGGGAAAAATATTTCTCTAAAATATACCTTAAATCAGGTTACCATCAAATTCGAATGAAGGAAGAAGATGTGTAAAAGATTGCTTTTAGATGCCACTATGGTCACTTTGAGTTTCTTGTTATGCCTTTTGGACTAACCATTGATCCAGGCACATTCCAAGCATGCATGAATAATATTTTTTTCAAGCAACTTAGAAAAAAAAATTTGGTCTTCTTTGATGACATTCTCATTTACAACAAAACTTGGGAAGAGCATTTGCATCATTTAGAGGTTGTGTTGAAAATTTTGCTTGAACAATCCTTGTTTGCTAAGTTGTCTAAATGTGAATTTGGGATGAAGGAAATCTTGTATCTTGGGTACATTATTGGACAAGAAGAAGTGAAAGTGCACATGGAAAAGATAAGGGCCATCCTTGAATGGCCATCACCAAAAAACATCACAGAATTAAGAGGATTCATTGGAATATGCACATATTATAGGAATTTTGTGAAAGGGTTCTCCAAATTGACTTCTCCACTCACTGATTTGACAAAGAAAGATGCTTTCAAGAGGGATGAAAAGGCTGAAAAGGTCTTCCAAAAAATGAAAGAGGTAATGAGTAGTTGTCCAATACTTGCATTACCTGATTTTACTAAACCTTTTGTTTTGGAATGTGATGCTTCAGGTGAAGGGATAGGGGTTGTCCTAAAAAAATGCCAACACCCTATATCCTTTGAGAGGAAAATGTTGTAGCCACATGAAAATATTTACTCCATCTATGACAAAGAAATGTTGGCCATCATGCATGCATTGGCCAAGTTTAGACAATACTTGGTGGGAAACAAGTTTGTGGTGAAAATTGATCACAACAATTTAAGGCACTTCCTCGTCCAAAAATATCTTAATGAGAGGCAACAAAAGTGGTTAAGCAAGATTCAAGATTTTGATATTGATATTGAATACATGAAATGGAAGAATAACATTGTAGCTGATGCATTATCTAGAAGACCTTCCTTTTCTCTCATGGACATTGCAAAAGATTGGAAAAACATGCTAATGGTTGAATATGCCAAAGATAAATTTGCTTGTGATGTATTAGATGGGGTCAAGGGAGATGATAACTATAGGAATTTGAATGGGCTGATCTATTATAAGGGAAGAATTTATTTGGTGCAAGATTTAAAACTCAAGTACAAAATTTTGCAAGAAGTACATGCTCCCCACTAGCTGGCCATCTGGGGATCTTCAAAACTTATAGGCAATTAAGGAAAAGGTTTTTTTGGAAGGGTATGAAGGAAGATGTTCTGAAATATGTGAATGAATGTAAGGTATGTCAGCAAAAAAAATCTGAACTTACATTACCGGCTGGTTTATTACAACCATTTCCCATTCCGGAACAAAAATGGGAGAGTATTTCAATGGACTTCATCATAGGTTTGCCCAAATCTTTGGGAAAGGATTGCATATATGTGGTAGTGGATAGGTTGACTAATTTGCTCATTTATTTGTTGTTACATCACCTTTTAGTGCTGCAAAAGTGTCTAATGTGTTTTTCAAGTAAATCTTCAGATTGCATGGGCTCCCCAAGAGCATTGTAAATGATAGAGATAGTATATTCATGGGTGCTTTTTGGCAAGAAATTTTCAAATTGGTGGGAACTCATTTGACTCCAAGAACAAGCTATCATCCACAAACTGATGGCCAAACAAAGATGGTGAATCAATGGTTGAAAGGGTACTTAAGGAACTATGTGGGAGAGAAGCAAAAAGCATGAGAAAAATGGATACACTTGGGTGAGTTTTGTTACAACACCACCTTTCATATGTCAATAGGAATGTCTCCTTTCAAAGCATTATATGGTTCTGATGCACTTAATTTTGTTGAGATTATCTTTGGTGATAGTAGATCCCCAAAATCTAAAGATTGGGTGGAAGAGAGCCAAGAAGTTTTGAAGCTCTTGAAAGACAACTTGCAGGTGGCCCAAAATAAGCAAAAACAATATGCAGATTAACATAAGGAAGAAAGGATCTTTCAGGTCAATGATTTGGTATATTTGAGGTTGTATCCATATATAAAAACATCCTTGAAAAAGAAGGGAGCATAAAAGCTAAAACCAAGATACTATGGTCCCTACAAGGTAGTTCATAAGGTTGGAGAGGTAGCATATGAGTTAGAACTTCCGGAAGGAAGTAAAACCCATAATTTATTTCATGTTTCATGTCTCAAAAAATCCATTGGTCAACATATTGTCATTTCAGAAAAAATTACTCCTTTGGATGATGAAGGTCAGCTCACACTTGTTCCGGAAATTTTTTTGAAGACTAGGGAAAGAAGGCTAAGGAGCAGAACTATCAAAGAATACTTTGTGCAATGGAAGGATATTACAAGTGAAGATGCCACATGGGAGGAGGAACAAATTTTGCAGCATCCAAATCTGAAATTGCTTGAGGACAAGCAATCTTGGGTGGGGAGGACTGTAATGTCCCCATTCAAATAAATTCATAAAAAGGAAATTCCCTCAATCCTACCAGTTCCCTAGGTTTGATGGAGACATGAGGATTTGTAATAAGGGAGCTAATAAATGGTTTTTGGACATTAGAATGGAATAAATTTTTAATACAGGAGATGAATAAATAAATACAAGAGACAATTAAAGTGGAAATTGTTCATGAATACACATGGAGGTTGTGGGGCCCACACGAGCTAGAAATTATGTGCCACATGGCATCCTCCTCTTGTAAATTCGAATCTATGGGAATCCTAAGGTTCTTGGGAGGATTTAGAAGGCTCATAAACTTGGAAATAAGCATCATATGTCGAATTTGGATGGATATGTAACTCCCATAGAAGAGGAAGAGTCAAATGGGGAGTTAGTGAACACTTGGACTGGATTCCCTAACCTATATGAAAAAAATAATGAAGATGCTATGAAACCTATGACAAATTGCAGACCTGATTGATGCCATCTAACCATTATGACATGTAAGGCCTAAATATAGAATCCAAGAGGGCGTTCATGGGAGTTAGGGAAGCCCAAAGAACTCATACTCGAATTGGTGGAAGGTGGAAGGCTAGGATGGGGAGGACACATGGAAAATCATGAACCACTCTCAAATTCGAATTGGCTTGGAGTATTTGGATGGATTTGGAACCTTAGAAGGGTAAGGATGTTTATAAAATACAGGGATCATCCAAGAGAAAGGATTTTGACCATTTTGAGAATTTGCATTTGTGAAGAGAGCTAGTGGAAAACTAGTCTACTTGCCTTAGCCAATGTCGAGGGTGAAAGATTCACATCCTAGTTGGTGTTTGGAAAGGCCACTTAGAAATTTCATGGGAGATTTAATGGAGTATTTATTTGTAGGTTTAATCTACATGGAAGCTCTTGTTTTGTTCTAATGCAGCTCACTCCTTCAACCATTTTCAGTTTTCATTGCATATTCTTGATCCTTGAGGAGAGGTGCTTTTGGTGAGCTATTGTACTCTTTGGGGGAGCTTACAATGTCCCATTTATTTTGAAATATGAATTAAATTCTCTATTATTCATATTCAAAAAATTTCAAGTTGATATTCCAAGTGGAAATGCAAAAATTTGTTTTTTAATGAACAAATGGTGTCATTTCCCCACTATCTTGATGTATAGCAATGAAATATTGATGTATTCGAATGGAAGAGAATTTATCTGATGTATTTATGATCAATGGAATTTAATTAATGATCTTAAAAAGTTTCATTTTCATTACTTAATCATTTGGAGTCATCTTGCTCAGTTTTATACTACTTGAAGAAGATTTAATGCCATTCCCCCCAAGGTCGAAACTAGTGATTTTGTAGCTATTGGGAGAGGATTATAACAGAATTCAAAAACTGAATAATGATGCACATTAGACCTTAATATTGTCCCTTATAAATACCCTTCCTCTATTCAGAAATTTGAGTGGGTTTGGAAGCATTTGGAGATCCATATTCAGCATTTACCCTGGGGGGATTTGAACCCCAAATTGCTATTAAAATTCCATACATTGGCCATAATTTTAAACGAGATTGAAGAAGTATTTTGATGGTACTAAAAGATCCCTGAAAATCATAATCAAGTACTAATATCATTCATACACCTTCTCTGAAGATTTGGGAGCATTTGGAGCAATTTGGAAACCTAGACATCAAAACTAGTCAAAGGTTGAACTAGCGAAAAAGTTGAAAATTTCACTATTTTAATAAATTTAAAAAAAGGGACATTACACAAGATCACATCAATAGTTTCCGATGGATAACCGAAGAGATGAGGGAAATGGATCAAGTATTGAATAGAAAAAATATTATATTTTTATGTGGTTTCACTTGATTAAAGGAATTCTGGAAGATGAGAAATCTAATCAGAAATTGCAAAGTACACTTCACGGCCTAATTGATGTTGTGGACAATGATGAATAAATACATGCACCACTCCCAGAGTTGAATATCTAGTTGGTTACGATATCAAAAATGTGATGTTGGACCTTGGTTTAGATGTGAACATCTTACTAAATAAGTCTTGGGAAGCAATGGGCAGTTCTGGATGGAGAACCAATACTGTATATTCCCCATTATTCACCTAGAAAATGTTGAAGTAGATTTAGGTGGTGTCAAAACAAGCACATACTTTGAAGTCATCAATATCATGGTAGAAACATGCCCTTATCTAGCATTGCTTAGTATTGATTGGGCCTATGAGAACTATGGAATAATTGATTTAAAGAACATAATGATGAACTTTGAGGTTGATGGTATGAAGGTGACTCATCGATTAGATTCACACCAATGTCTAGGGTATATAATCCATATCTTAGGGGACGATACCCAAAAGGCTTGAATTCTGAGAGAGAAGGAGAAGAGATAGCCTCAAAGCTAAATCAGACAATGTACCAGCTATGATAAAGACACAATAGCGAGATATGGGCTGTGAATAGCCTAGATAGAGAAACATAGAGTAAATATTCCACATGGAGGGGTGAGGCTCAAAGAGGGTTCTTTGAGCCCCACCTCTCAACCTATATTAATAAAGACACTTAGAACCAATAACCCAATAATAACTCAATAGAAAAAGAGAAAGGTAGGATGCCAAAAATAATAGCTTTCCCTATTGAGAAGGCATAAATCCCTTTATATAATATTATTACAATGTGCCTTGAATCCATACCATGGAAAAAAACCATGGGATACCAAATACCATGGATGGGTGTATTATAAACTGAGGGCTATATGGAAGATTCCAAAGCCATGGATGGGAGAGGCTGGCCTCTCAATTTAATGCTTTTATGACTTATACATCCGAATTTAGACCAGATGCCCCTAAAATTCGGATCAATACACCAAGTCAATTTAGGAGGACATGGAATGAGATATTCTAGATGGGATTTATACTATGACTGCAAGACAAAGATATAATTATGTGAATCCAACCACAGAAGGTTTCGTAAGCTAGTGAAGTATTCAGTTCTTTGACAATGATTTTGAGGATGCTTGGGACAACTGGAAAAAAATACGTCATGAGATATCATCCAAACATTATGCAATGGTGAATTTTGTTAGGTGGATTAGGGTAGAATTCAATTAATCACCAACATATGATGGAACCAATCGTCTTGATACATTCTTACAAGAAATGGAAGCCACAGTAGAGGAACAATACAGTATGAATGTATTGGATACACATCTTAAAGGCACCACCATGAGACGGTGGGAATCGCATAGAGATGATTTATCTAACTGAGATACCACACATATTACCATGATGATAAAGTTGAATTCATCCCTACATGCTAGCATGGAAAAAGTAGTATATATGGGGGAGTCTAATCCTTATCAACATATCAAATTCGAAGAGCACTAGTTGGAATCAGAAGGATTACAACTCCAGTTCTAGGTCCACCAATTCTTCCATGAGCTTGGACCTATCCTGAAGACTTGGTACCTACACAAAGAGATGATAAGGTAGATTGATTATTGGAAGAAGATGCATGCAAAATTTTGTCAAAACTTTTCCTTCTCCACAACAAGCGACATGGTAACAGAGGAATTAATTTCTATTAAGGGTACATTGTTTACCAAATGGTTGTGGAAGCTCATTCATTCATACATCTTCCAGGTACATCAAGAATTGGTGGAATTACATGTAGAGATGAGACAACCTGTATGTTGTGCCAAAGTAGAACAATACAAACCAAAACCATATGAAGTTGAATAGTTTTGGCACCTCCAATTCAAGGAATCAGAAGGCTCTTGACAAGTTTCACACACCAAACTAGAATATACCAGAGCAATCTATACACAACCTCTATAGTTGAAGAAGATGTTGGTTATGGAGCCTGATCTCCAAATTCAGAGATATTATTATTCAGCCATGTCCGTACCCCAGGTTTGGTTATGATCCCAGCACGATCCCTAAGGGGTCCGGGGGAGTGAAAATTTTTGGGGTTGTTTTCGCCACCAGTTTTCGGGCCCATGGTTTTGGGTAACCCGTGGTATTTTCCCATTGTATTTCTCTTATAAAAGAAAGACATTGTAACACGGCTAGGGTTGATGTATTAGGTAATATGCATTGTAAAGATCTCTGAGAACGGGAGAGAGATTGTGAGACAGTGAAGAGGAAGTGCAGCGGCTGTGTTGCAGGTTGTATCCCTTCACTTTGTTGGATGATATAATAATAAGTACTGGAAACTTCAGTGTGGATGTAGCCCAAGTTGGGTGAACCACGATATATCTGTGTTTCTCTTGTAATGTGTATGTGTGATTATATTTGCATTTCTATTTATTGTTATTGCTCTGCGATCCTGTTTTTCTAATAATTGGTATTAGAGCCAAAGGTCTATTTGGAAGATAAACCCGCAGGAAGCTAGGGTTTCTGGTTCAAGTGGGACCAATAGCAAAAGAAGAAAATTTAAAGGTCGAGAAGTTTAATGGCCAAAACTTCCAGTTATGGAAGATGCAAATGGAGGACTATCTGTACCAGAAGGATCTATTCCTGCCGTTGGGAGGAAGAACAAAGCAACCGACAGCCATGATGGACGAAGAATGGGAGGTTCTTGACAGAAAGGCACTAGGGACAATATGACTGTCCCTAGCTTCGTCATTGGCTTTCAATATCTCAAAAGAAATTACTATAGAGGGTTTGATGAGCGCATTGGGTAAGCTGTATGAAAAACCCTCGGCCTCCAACAAGGTATTTCTAAAGAAGCGTTTATTTAATATGAAGATGTCTGAAGGTGGATCTGTTACTGATCATTTAAATGAGTTTAATACGGTTACAAATCAACTAAGTTCTGTAAGTGTGAACTTTGATGATGAGGTTAGGGCTCTTCTAATCTTGTGTTCATTGCTAGAAAGATGGAATAGCTTGGTCATGCCTGTAAGTAACTCTGTCTCTAGTTCAAACACCTTGAAATTTGATGATGTTATTGGTGTTATTCTTAGAGAGGAAATGCGAAGAAAAAACACAGGTGAGACACTAGGTAATGAGTTGACCATGGAGAGAAGGGGAAGACAAAAGGAGAGAGGAAATATCCAAGGTAATCATGGTAAGTCTAAAATGGGAAGATCCAAGTCTAGACTGGGAAAAATTCAGTGCTAGAACTGTGGAAAGAAAGGACATCTGAAGAAAGACTGCAGATCTCTAAAGAAGAAAGGAGATGGACAGAAGGAAACTACCCAGGAAGCAAATGTAGCAGGTGATGTGTTACAAGATGCTTTGATTCTTGCATTAGATAATACTAGTGATTATTGGGTAGTAGATTCAGGGGCTTCATGTCATGCTACACCCCATAGGAAATATTTTCATGATTATGTTCCAGGCGATTTTGGACATGTTTTATTGGGTGATGATGAGCCATGTAAAATTGTTGGAATGGATAAGGTATGGATAAAAGTTAAGAATGGAACTGACTGGATGTTAAAAGATGTTAGGCATATTCTTGCTATGAAAAGAAAATCTAATCTCAACAGGGCAGTTGGGAGATGGCGGCTGTCTATCTACATTTGGAGAAAAGGGGTCGAAGATCACTAAAGGATCAATGGTGATAGCAAAAGGAGACAGGGTAGGTACGTTGTATATATGTCCTCATAATACTGACCATTCTATCTCTTTAGCTTCCACAGGAACAGATACAGCATTGTGGCATCATAGGCTTGGCCACACGAGTGAGAAGGGGATGCAGATTCTCCACTCAAGGAAGTTTCTGCTAGATTTGAAGTAGGTAAGTTTGGAATTCTGTGAGAACTGTGTTTATGGAAAACTGAAGAAAGTCAGATTTCTCAGGGTTGGGAAATAGAAAAAAAATGAAAGTTAGAGCTAGTGCATACAGATGTATGGGGACCGGCTCAGGTACAATCTCTTGGTGGCTCTCATTATTATGTTACATTTATTGATGATGCAATTAGGAAAACTTGAGTTTATTGCATTAGACAGAAATCTGATGTGTTTGCTACTTTTAAGAAGTGGAAAGCTTTGGTTGAGAATGAGACAAGAAAAAGGTTGAAGTGTCTCATATCTGATAATAGAGGTGAGTACTGCAGCAAGGAGTTTGATAGTTACTGTTCATACCATGGGATTCGTTGAGAGAAGATAGTCCCAGGAACACCACAAGAAAATGGCGTGTCAGAAAGGATGAACAGAATGATCATGGAGCGTGCAAGGTGTATGAGACTGCATGCAGGGTTGCCCTTACAATTTTGGGTGAATGTTGTAAATACTGCTATTTATTTAATAAATAGAGGACCTTCAAGTGCTTTGGATGATGGTATTCCATAGGAGGCATGGACAGATAAAAAGGTAGACTACTCATTTCTGAGAATGTTTGGTTGTGAAGCATTTGTCCATATTGATAAAGAAAATAGAACAAAGCTTGAAGATAAATCCAAGAAATGTACCTTTATTGGATATGGGGTTGATGATTTTGGTTATCATTTATGGGATTATGAAAATCACAAAATCATTAGAAGTAGAGATGTCATATTCAAAGAAAAGGTCATGTATAAAAATCAGTTGCAGGGAAAGAAACAGAAAAAGGAAAACACAGAGTACACAGTACTTGATGAAATTACAGAAAATGAAGTTCCAAAGGTGCCAGAAAATCAAGAACAGCAGTAAGTGCGTGAAACTCCTGCAACTACAAGAAGATCTACCAGGTTAAGTAGACTCCCTAAATGACACTCTCCTTCAATGTATTATTTGTTTATGACTGATGCTGTTGAACCAGAATGTTAGGAAGAAGCAATGCAGGTGGAAACTAGAAAGAAGTGGGAGCAAGGAATGAATGAGGAGATGGACTCATTGGTAGAAAACTAGACTTGGGATTTGGTTCAGTTTCCTGCTGGTAAAAGAGCATTGCAGAACAAATGGATTTATAGGTTGAAGGAAAAAGAAGGAGGCAAGAAGCGGTACAAGGCCAGACTTGTTGTAAAGGGGTTTGCACAAAAGAAAGGTATATATTTTGATGAAATATTTTCTCCTGTTGTTAAGATGACTTCAATTAGGACTATCTTAAGTTTAGTGGCGGTAGAAGATTTTCATCTTGAACAGTTAGATGTAAAAACATCCTTTCTCGATGGGGATTTGGAGGAAGAGATATATATGCAGTGGCCACAAGGGTATGAGGTCAAAGGTAAGGAGAACTTGGTATGCAAGTTGAAAAAGAGTTTGTATTGCTTGAAGCAAGCTCCAAGGCAGTGGCATTTAAAATTTGGCAGGTTTATGACAGAAAAAGGTTATAGTAGATGTCATTCTAACCACTGTTTTTATTTCAAGAAGCTAGACAATGAAAGATATATTATCTTGCATTGTATGTGGATGACATGCTTGTTGCAGGGTCTAACATGCAGGATATAAATGTATTCAAAATGAAGCTAGCTAATTCATTTGCGATGAAGGATTTGGGTGCTGCAAAGCAAATCCTTGGGATGAGAATGACGAGAGAAAGGAAAAATAGCAAATTGACATTGGCTCAGAGTGAGTACATACAAAAGGTGTTGGAGAGGTTCAGAATGCAGAATGCAAAATCAGTAAGTACACCTTTGTCCAACCATTTCAATCTGAGTAAGAAATGTGTCCCATGACATAGGAAGAGACAGATTACATGTTTAAGATTCCCTATCAATCAGCAGTTGGCAGCTTGATGTATGCCATGGTGTGCACAAGACCAGATATTGCACAAGCAGTGGGAGTCATGAGTAGATATATGAACAATCTAGGTAAAGAACATTGGAAGGCAGTATAGTGGATTCTCAGGTATTTGAGAGGTACTACCACTCAGGAATTATGTTTTGGAGGTGCAGACACTGTTCCACAGGGATATGTTGATGCAAATATGGTAGGTGATAAGGATAGCAGGAGGACCAGCACAGGGTATGTGTTTACTGTAGGTGGAACAACAGTAAGTTGGATTTCAAAACTACAGAAGGTTGTTGCACTTTCAACAACAGAAGCAGAGTATGTTGATGTTTCAGAGGCTAGTAAAGAGATGATTTGGATGCAGAGGTTTATGGAGGAATTGGGTAAGAAGCAGAAGGATAGAAGGTTGTACAATGATAGCCAAAGTTCCATTCACCTTGCAAAGAACTCAACATTCCATTCTAGGACTAAACATATATAGCTCAAGTACCATTTCATACGCTCTGTTCTGGAAGATGAACAGTTGAAGCTGGAAAAGATACACACTAGCCAAAATCCTGCAGACATGTTCACAAATGTAGTGACCAGAGAGAAACTGAGTTCTTGCTTGGTTTCAGTTGGCCTATTAGCATGAAGGTGAAGAGGAGAAAGTTGCCAAGTCCAGGTCCAGCAAGTGCAGCAGCGGTGGAGTTGTTGTGATCAGTCTCCAAGTGGGAGATTGTTGGTTATGGAGCCTGATCTCCAGATTCAGACATATTATTATTCAGCCGTGTCCATACCCCAAGTTTGGTTATGATCCTAGCACGATCCCCAGGGGGTCTGGGGGAGTGAAAAAATTTCGGGTTGTTTTCGCCACTAGTTTTCGGGCCCATGGTTTTGGGTAACCCGTGGTATTTTCCCATTGTATTTCCATTATAAAAGAAAGACATTGTAACACGGCTAGGGTTGATGTATTAGGTATTATGCATTGTAAAGATCTCAGAGATCGGGAGAGAGACTGTGAGATAGTGAAGAGGAAGTGCAGTGGCTATGCTGCTGGTTGTATCCCTTCACTTTGTTGGATGGTATAATAATAAGGACTGGCAACTTCAGTGTGGACGTAGCCCAAGTTGGGTGAACCACGATATATCTATGTTTCTCTTGTAATGTGTATGTGTGATTATATTTGCATTTCTGTTCATTTTTATTGCTTCGCGATCCTGTTTTTCTAACAGAAGATCAATACTGGAACTAAAGATATAAACAATTGAGGATTATTGGGATGATCAAGTAGTCTAAAAAATTGCATCTCTTCTGAAATAATATGAAGACTTGTTTCCAAAAAGCTTCACAAAACTCAAGGGAAGTCAAGAAGACCAAGGAGAAATGAATATTATATTGAAGTCAGATGCAAATCCTATAAATCATTGTCTATATCGGTTAAACCATTGGGTCAAACAAAATGTTAAAAATGAGATAGACCATATGTTGAATGTTGGATTAATATTCCCAGTTGATGAATCTAAGTGGATCAGTCCCATCGTGATACCGAGTAAGAAGGACACCGAGGATATATGGGTATGTGTCGATTATCATAGCCTAAATTTTGCTTATGTTCATAACCCCTTCATAATGCCTTTCAGCGATGAAGTGTTAGAATAAGTAGTGGGAAACAAAGCATATTATTTTACTGATGGATTCTCTAAATATCACTAGGTAAGGATTGTTGTAGAAGATAAAAAGAATTCCACCTTTACTACTAAATGGGTATATTTTGTATATAATGTTATGTTATTTGGACTCAAGAATGCATTGATAGTCTTCTAAAGAGTATTCATAGTTTCTTTCTACGTATTCCTTGACAAAATTTTGGAAGATTATTTGGATGATTATACCATTTACAATATGCTCAAGGACCACGTTTCTCTCCTTTGTCTCATGTTGGAATGTTGTAAATAGATGGGTATCTCATTAAATCTATGGAAGTGCATATTATACATACCCTTTGGTAACCTGCTGGGACATATTGTCTGTAAGGATGGTGTGTTGGTCAACCCTGTGAAAATTGCTTATATTGTAAATATGCAGGTTCCAATGATAGTAAAGCGCCTATGATCCACATTGGGTCATATCAGCTATTATCGAAGATTCATCCTCAACTATGCATCTATTTCTAGCCATTTGAAGAAACTGTTAAAGAAGACTGGGCTTTTCCAATGGAATGAATATTGCAGAAATCATTGAACACGCTCAAGGAGAAAATGGTAAATTCCCCAATCCTTACATTTCCTGATTGGTAGAAGGAATTACATATTCATGTAGATGCATCAGGGATCTCCCTAGGAGCTGTACTATCTCAACTCGATGAAGGTGAGATGGACCATCTCATATATTTTTCCAGTAAAAAACTATCACAAGAAGAGAGAAACTACACTACCACAAAATGGGAGGGATTTCCTATGATCTATGCATTATAGAAATTATTCCACTATCTTTTGGGAGGACCTTTCAAGTTATTCATGGACCATTCTACTCTGAATAATTTGGTAAACAATCCAGTATTAGAAGGGAGAATCTGTAGATGGTTACTATTTTTTTCAGGAATTCTGATTTGAAGTTATCATGAATCCCAAGAAACATAATTATGAACTAGGTCACTTGTCTCGCATTGACTCTACAGAATCCAATGGCAGAGTAGATGATCAGTTACCATATGGTATATTATTTAGAGTGGAGGTAATCCCAGATCATATAAAATACAATGCACTGTTCCTCACTAGAGGGAACGATCCCGATGAGTTTTCTCCCATGCAAAAGAGACATTGAATGGTAAGAGTGACAGAATACCAGTTGATTGTAGGACAACTGTATAAAATGTGTATTGATGGAATCTTGCACAGATTCATATTGGACCATGAGTGTGAAAGTGTATTATGGGAATGCCATGCTGGAGTTGCAGGAGGACACATTAGTAGAATGGATACATGTCGAAAGGTGTTACAAGTTGGATTGTGGTGGGCTACATTATTAAAAAAGGATAAGGAGTATGCAAGGAAATGTGATGTTTTTCAACATGTTGGTCGATTTCCACGTAGGGATGAACATACATTGAATCCACTTTCATAATTGCATCCTTATGAGAAATGGGAAATTGACTTCGTGGGAATGATTCATCGACCATCAAAGCATTCCAAAGTTCAGTACATTATTACCGCGGCAAATTATTTAACCAAGTGGGCCCAAAATATAGTCATTCGAGACTACTCTACAAAAAAAATGAGTAGTTTATTTTTGAAAGTATTATAAATAGATTTGGGTTCCATAAGTCTCACGAGTGATCAAGGAAAACCTTTTATAAACAACACCATTGAAGAATTGAAAACTGAGTTTATAATTCAACACCATAAGAGCAGTTTGTATCATCCTCGGGAATTATTATGGCATGGTTTAAGCATTCAACAAGATTTTGGAGACAAGATTAACCAAATTCTATTGCACAAATAGGGATGGTTGGGACAAGCAGATTTCAGCTATGCGGTGGTCCTATAGAGCTATTTCTCATATGCTTCACAAGCAAACTCATTTTCACTAGGTCTATGGGAGAGAAGTAGTGGTTCCAACTGAGTTCATTGTTTCAAGTCTCTACATTACAAACACAACCCAGATGATAGAGAATGAATCCATTGCAGAACATCGTGCAGAACTCATGGAACATGAAAAACCTTAATTTCTAGTAGAATATCACACAACACTAGAAAATGGGAGATAGAATTCCTAGCAAAATTTCCACATAAAGAAGAAACAATTTGTTATAGGTGATAAGGTTCTCTTGTATGAAAAGAACTTCGTGAAGCATCCCAAAAAGTTACAAATGCATTAGCTAGGACATTTCTTTGTTGTAGAAATTAAAGACTCAAGTACGTTGAAGCTTGTGGAACTTGATGGGATTTTGAATCCTCGATGGGTGAATATCACACACATGAAACCCTTTTTTTATGACCAGTGATTCCACAAGATGCCACTCCTCCTTATGGGAGTGCATTAGTTAGGAGTTAGAGTTTGTTTTTTTTCTTGTCTTTTGTTTGGTGATGTTTCTTTCCATGTCTTTAGTTTGTTTCTGTAGTTTATTTCAGTTGCATATTAGTCAGTACCATTGTGGTTGGGGAGGGCCCCAAAGTCATGGTAATCTTTGTCAGTATTTTGTTGCAGTAGTAAATCCATATTTTCTAATAGATCAAAGGTTAGTTGCATGAAGCCGCAACCATACAACGGTTCATCATGGAAAAGTACAACTAGATCATCTCCATCATAGCCCTTGCTTCCTAGCTATCCCACCCATACACATCGCTAGCCATCATTACCCCAGTATCACATGTTTGATTCCCTAAACTGCTGTCCTCGAATTTTGTGATGGCATTCATTAAAATCCCTTCCCCATACCCAGATCCCCAACACATCATTTTGTATCCAATCCAGGCCATGTGAATCGCCACCGCACTACAGTATTCCCGCTATATAATTTGATGTAATACCATTTTTCATCCACATTTATTTACCCATGCCTCATTCTGTTGTAGCCTTGCAAATAGTATTTCCACCCCCTTTTCCCACTCCCTTATTTCTATATGAGATACTTTTCTTGTGTAATATTTTCTCAGTCATCCCTACACCAAGCAACCCATTGATCTCTCCCAAGCCCCGTTCGCATTTTCTAAAAAATTTCATGCCCCACGCCCAGCAGGAACACCAAGGCTCACATTTTTTGAACTTTTCGAGAGATCTCAATGTTCCGACAATGAGTATTTCTTCTAGGATTCCTTCCACATCTCACACTATCAAACCCCCTTTGGCCACTACTAAATAATATGCGATTTTGACATAGGGATGCCCCATAGTTCAAGACATAACCATTCCCATCTCTAGGTCCAGTGCTCATGCTTAATACTGTTTTTTTTTACCCATGGATGCTCAATAAACCACCTTCAGGTGTCTGGTCACTTGTTGAACATGGAGACAGTGGCTTTCTAGTAATAATGGGATCCTCGAGAATGAATATTCTAAAGATGAAAAATCATTTTCCATGGTAGGTGGGTTGTTTTCTTTTTAGCAAAATTTTTTTCTATGATCAACATTTGGTATTTTTTTTTTATCTCTGGCATAACTTAAAAATATGATAAATACTAATGTTGTTTAGTACTAGAAGTGCTACGACAATGTTGTTTAGTACCAAAGTTTCCTTCTTCATTTGAAGGAACAACAATTGAACAAGTTCAAGAATCTATCACGAAGTAGAGTTGACTTGAGGGTGATTCATCATTTATGATTATGTATTTTTTGGCTCCTTCATTTTGAATTAGGCCAAGGAAGTAGTGGAAGTAGAGGAAGTAGCGGAAAGCACCAGAAGTTGTGAAAGTAAGGTAACAACCACAACCGTTTGGACCTGTTTTGTACCTAGTGTGCAAGTATAAACGTAAGTGAAAGATGAAGAGGAAAAAAGGAGAAGAAGAGAGCTCATGAGAGAGTTTAGAGCTAAGAAGGTTCAAACATCAGAAGAGTCAGTTGTAGAAAGAGACATCCAAATCTATATTATGGGTTTTGTAATGGGTTTTGGGGGTTCTATTATGTTTCGTGATGGCTAATTATGTGGTGAATGTGAAGCCTGAGGTCGTGATATTGTTTTTGCAATGACGATATGATGAAAGAGGTTGTTTGTATCCCCTTAAATTTTGCATTGAATATGTTTCTATAATGTTTCTACTCTTATGATGGTTTCTTTCTGCTTAACATTATTTATTTCAATGGAAATGATGAATATGTTTAAGTATTATTGTGATATGATGAATGCTATTGTAATGTTCACTTTTATAAAACCCCATTACAACCATACAATTAACTAATCCCTACTCTATGTCGGTGTTGGTTGTGCTTTGAGTGAGACCTTTCCGCTTAAGGGCATTGAAAATTTTAGAACACTAGACTACATCGACACCCTTTTGTTGGCCTATGCTTAAGAAACCTGGTCTACATTTTGCACCAACATATTTCAGGGAACTACTTTATTCCGAATGTCGAATTAATAAAGTTTTATGGAACATATGTGTTTACATGAGTCAACCAAATAGAGAAATTATTTGAATTGCATAATATCATGGATGATAAACAAATTATTTCTATATCTACATTGTAGTTTAAGATAAAAATATATCAATGGTATCAATGGGTAGTTCAGAGGAATCCTCCTTGTCATTATACTTGGATTCTATTTAGAAGAGACCTAGAAGCTGAAAATGGTGATTTTTGGGAACACGATTACTTTAGTTATTTGATACGAATCAAGCTCTTAGGTGATGTGAAATATTATAATTTAGAATTTCAAATATTATCCATAAGCATAAATAACATAAGTGACCAACATTTGTTAGAAGCTTATAAGGGTGGATTAAGGAAGACATTAAACATGATATTTTCTTAAAAAAACCTGAAAATGTTATGAAAACTAAGGAATATTCTTTTCATATTCGAGAAAAAAATAAGGCCACATAAAATTCTACAATTGGAACATATGGAGGAAAAAGAGACATAAGTTTTCCTCATAGAGAAACCCTACCTAAACCTACTCTAATATCACAACAGGAAATGGATGAAAAAATAGAAAAATGACTGTTTTGGTTGTAGTAGCCAGAATGGTTTAAAGGGAACACATGTTAAAAAACTAAATTCTTCACTTTGAAGAATAATGAGGAGGAGGAAATAAATGCACCAGTAGAAATTGGTGAGGAATAACCTTTGAACAAACAAAATCAAGCAACATGTGTAGAAATTATGCACAACATAAATCTACGATGACGTGAAATATTAATTCATGCCTTGGAAGGTGTGTCAACACCCGAAACCTTAATATTCTAGGTTACATTAAGAAGAAGAGGTTTGTAGTACTAATCAATTCAGGAAGTACACATAATTTCATTGATAAAAAATTAGCACAGTGTATCAATTATTTGTTTATGCAGTGACAAATGTTTGAGTATTAGTTGCTAATGGGGGAAGTATTGATTGAGCATGGAAATTACATAACATTAAAATTATTATGGAAGGTTGTCATCTATCAAGCCCCATGCATGTTATTCGCATTGGAGCAGTAGATGTTGTTATAGAGATTCAATAGTTGAGATCCTTGGGTACAATTTCTACAACTATAATGAATTATTCATAAGATTCGAATCAGTAGGAATTCAATATGAACTCAAAGGGCTAAAAATTCCACCCTCTCATATCATCAACTCTCATAGAATGAAAAAACTACTAAGGGGTTGTAGTGGATATATTGCTAGAATTTACTCTATGGAAGTGAAGCATGAAGATGAAAATATTTCAGATGACTTAAAATGTACCATGGAAAAGTACCATAGAGTCTACCAAGATATTCCTAGAGGACTTCCTTCATCTAGATATCATGAACATCAAATTGAATGCATTCATGGAAGTACTCCTCCTAATAAAAGGCCTTATAGATATCTACATCAACAAAAAGGGGAGATTGTGAAAATGGTACAAGACGTGTTGGATGAAGGTATTATTCATCCAAGAAGGTGTTCCTTTTCAACACCAGTAGTAATGTTCAAAAGAAAGGATAATGCCTAGAGAATGTGCCATGATTAGAAATATCTAAATAAAATCACCATCACAGATAATTTTCTCATCCCAAGGATATTGATGAGCTATAAGATGAGCTTCATGAAGTGACTTACTTCACAAATTTGATCTGAAATTACGACATCCATAACCCTTCAATGGAAGGACATTCAATTTTACTTAAAAATTATCAAAGAATCAAAAAATAGTTTTCTAGGGAAGGAATGAAGAAAGATATGCAAACATATGTAAGAGAATGCTAGTTGTACCAAAGAAATAAAGTTGAGACAACCAAGCCTCTAGGGCTATTTTATCCTTTTCACATACCTAATCAAAGATGGGAAGAGATATTGATGGACTTCATTAGAAATATACCAAAATCACAATATAAGGATGTCATTTTTGTGGTTGTGGATTGACTCAGAAAATATGCACATTTTTGTGGAATTCAAAGTACACATACTGCAAGCCAAGTGGCCAAAGTGTTCATGAAGAAAATTCATAGACTTCATGGATTTTCTAAACTAATCATCAATGATAGAGGTCCAAAATTCACAAGAAAGTTTTGGAAAGTGTTATGGAATATCATGAGAACAACGTTGGCTATGAGTTCAACATATCACCCACAAACAGATGGAGAAATAGAAATTGTTAACAAATGTTTAGAAGGTTATCTTTGTTTTTTGTTGTTGGGAAAAACAATCTCAATGGGTTAAGTGGATTCCTTTATCATAATGGTGGTATAATACCACCTATCACACATCTAAAAAGATGACTCCATTTGAATCTCTTTATGGTTATCCAACTTCTAATAGTAAATCATTTTTGCAATATAATTCCAAAGTACATGTAGTGGATGCACATATGGAAAAAACTAAATAATCTTTGTAAATCCTTAATGAAAACCACCATGTGCCCCAGAATAGGATGAAGCAACAATCAGATCAATATAGATTTGAAAGACAATCTGAGGAGGTTGATTGGGTATATTTGAGGCTACAACCTTATAAGCAATCTAATATCTAACCGGAGAAGAATAAAAATAAGCTCCAAAATTTTATGGACCCTACAAGATTATTCACATGATTGGAGAAGTGGCCTATGCACTAGATTTTACTTCCATCTGCATTCATAAGTTCTTTCATGTATCTTGCTTGAAAAAGGTTTTGAGACATACTTTGTCAGTACAAATGTAACTCCTAAAATTAGATAAAAAAGGAAGTTGATTTTGGAACCTGAAAAAATTAATGATAGATGTTCTCTATCTTTTCAAAATAGAACCATTATGGAGCACCTAATCAAGTGGAAGAATATGATGCTAGAAGAAGCTACATGGGAAGATGAGCAATTCATGAAGAAACACCCTCAATTACAAGATTTGAGGGAAAAGCTTTTTAAAGAGGGGGCTACATTAAGCCCTAACCATAATCCATCGTTATTATATTAGTTATTTTTAGGATTGCTCACTATTAGGTCACATAATGATAAAAAAGATTCATTTGTATAATTGTATTGTCTTGTTTTTTGTATTTTCTACATTGTAGAAGGAGGTTTCCCCTCCAATAATCTTTTGTTTTTTGTATTTTCTACATTGTAGAAGGAGGTTTCCCCTCCAATAATCTTTTATTCATCTATTTATTCATTCTCAAGAATCTTTTTATTCATCTCTTTTATTCATTCTCAAGGAATAGGCTGACATTCTTATTTTATGCTCTTTAGAGAATTTTATGCATAACATTAAAACCATATAATATTAAATTTCACATATAATTGATTATTTTAAATTTACAAAGTTTAAAAATCAATTTTTAATTTTCACAATATGTATTTAATATTTAAATTTTATAGAGTTTTAATAAAAATTTACAAATATTTTAATAGTTTAAAAATAAATGAAAACCTTAAATAATTTTACTAGAAAGTACATTTAACCCACTTGCGAGAAGGATAGGATAACTAGAAAGTAATACAACTCGCTGACATAGATTTAACCCACTTGCGCACAAGAATAGGATAACTCGAAAGTAATACAACTGGCTTACATATAATTCATTACTCCTCTAGATTATATCTTTATTTATCATAAATTTATAAAAAATATATTTTAATAAAAAATATTTATATTCATTGTATATGAAATTAAAATACACATGTGACTATCTTAACAATCTTTTTCATTATCCTCGACAAACATACATTATACAATCTTTGTAGACTCCACGTATGTAGCTTTCCCATTTATTTTAAAAATATTCTTTGCATCCATAAAATTAAAATAGTAAACCAGACAACGCCCTCTCCCGAATAAAACATATTAAAATATCCTTTCAACTTTGCATCTAAAGAGCTTTCATAATTTGAAATTAGAGCCACTCATGTAAACTTCATCTCAAAGAAGATTCGCTCTTACAAGATTACATCTTCCTAGATAGCTAATTGGCTTTTGGCTTTTAACTTTTGTTTGGATTCCTTATAAATATCATTAAAGAATAGATAGCTAATTGGCTTTTGTTTGGATTCTTTATAAATATCATTAAAGAATAGGTCATCAAAACTTCTTTTTACTTCCAACACTTATTCATATTTAGGATTACTAGCATATTTTTTTAATTATGCATGTATTATTTAATGAGTCCATGAACATCTTTGAATATCTAAATACATGTAAGTAGTATTTTCCCTTTTGTTGGTCGTGGTTTTTAAGAAGTGAAAAAAAAACATAAAACCAGGGGGTATTCCTTTTCCAACAACATAATTTAAAGAAATAAAGTGTAGACTCAAAGAAAACAATACTCCCTCCCCCACATATACATGGGGTTCTTTGGCATCACATGTGCTTTATCATAATATAAGAACTCGATGGAGATTTTCCTTGAGCATGATTATGTGAGCAACTTGTGCGAGGGTTAGGTAAAGACCTTGAAACATCATGTTTCTCCTCAAAATATAGCTACTCCATATTACAAAGCATGGAAAAGCCATGTTTCTCCTCAAAATATAGATACTCCATATTACAAAGCATAGAAAAGCCATGTTTCTCCTCAAAATAAATATACTCCATAATACAAAGCATGGAAAAGCCATGTTTTTCCTCAAAATATAGATACTCCATATTACAAAGCAACATGGAAAAGCCTAGAAAATTTCATCCATTTTCTATGAGCAGAGGCACTCTACCAAAAGCATCTAATGTTGTTTGTTCTTTCCATAAAATATCCATTTCATTCCAAAAATATTTAGAAAAAGGATGAGAGGCAAAAATACGAGTCAATTGTTCTTACTAAAGTTGCACATGATAGATGGGATTGACTCATGCTAGATCCTCTTTTTTCTCATTATCACATGTGAATATTTTACTAGCCTATGCCTAGGAAAACTCCTAATCACTTTTCCTCATTTCAAGGATGGTACCCAAGGTAAACCCTAGATTCTTTAGGGAACAAGGTCATTACAACAATAAACTCATTGTGAGCTCAATCTGTCACACTTACATGAATACAACCTAGCAGGGAAGGATAACACTACATCACATAATAACTCAGACTTCACCCAATTGAATTCACACTGTGAACCTATGACATAACATGTGCATTCATATAATATTAAATAATTACCCCTACTTTTACTAGGTATTAAGGGATTTCTTCAAAAATATTTGGTTGAGACCCCCTCACAATACACATTTCCAATTAAAAAAAGCATTGTTTTCATGAGATATCCTAGTTATCCATTTTTTCCATGAAATTTTTAATAACATTTTTTTTTATTTATGCCCTTGGTATGGTGACATGGACCAAGCCTTATGACCCTATAAGCCTTGCAGGTTGAAATATGAAATATTCATGAGAGAAAATATTTTAATATGGGGAATAAACCCCTAAACATATGTTGACTTCATACACAGTCATTCCAATCAACTTAACACTACACTAACTCATAAATCATACATATTCAAACATCACTCTAAATCCAAACACAATTTGATTCACAACACCTTCCCATATAGATCATAATTATTTAACACTAATCTGAGTTCAAACGGGGCTGGATTCACACCAACTTTAGACATTGAGTACTTATTCAAGCCTCCAACTTCCTTATTCAACCTCCTAGATACATAATTATAAATCCCCCTAATATCTAAATTCTAAGCCCTAAATTGTGGCCCATTCCTCCCTAAATTGGGTACTTTATATTAGTATTTTTATGTTATTGATGTCAGATTGAGTACAATAGTGATAATTGTACCTCTTTGTCTCCTATATATATATATAGATATATATATAGATATAGATATAGATATAGATATAGATATAGATCAAGGAGACCTTTCCATTTGAATCATCTTGTCTTGTCTTTTATTGTGTACTTAGTACATTGTCTAAGGAAGTTTCCCCCTCAAAGAAGATTTATATCCATCTATCTTCGTCATTATTAAGGTGTATATTACTTTTCTTTGTCTATTTATGCTCTTTGGATAATTTTTTTGCATAACATTTGGTAGCAGAACCTAGCCGCTTCCAAAACTAGTCACCTTGGAATTTTTTCTATAATTTGTTTCTACAAAGTTTTAGATAGTGAAAATTAGATAGGATGTAGAGGACGTACCAAAGTACCAATGGTAACAAATTTTGCAATTGTTTCACTATACTTTTTAATATTTACTCTCTCGAAGTTAGGGTTTCTGACTAGTCCAAAAGCTAGTCTCAAACATGTGTTCTAGGAAAAAGTGTTATATTTGGATCCAAATTGAATAAGATCTATTGTATCATAAAGAATGCATACCACAGTATTTGTGGTAGAAATTTCAGAGACAGATTCAAAAAATTGGATACGTGGTAGGCCATACACTTTCTCTTATCTAAAAGGGCCAAAAATAACAAGTGTTGGGAAAATTGCCATAAATATTTATTGGCACATTAGAATTAGATCATACCTATGGCATTGAAAAGAAGACATATCAGTATATTGTAGAAAAAGTTTAGACTCAGGAGGGCAGGAATTTCAGATGAAATATTTTTTGCAATAAAACTAGATGAAGAAAGAAACAAATTTGATTTAGAGAGGATAATGAGATATGAGTAAAAAAAGAATGTTCCTTTATAAAGAAATGATTGACTCCATGCATGTATTTGTAACTTCAAAATTTTTACAAATCCATGTGAAAAATTGGACCAAGAATGGTTTTAATTGTTCGTGATGTTTTTAGGACCACACAACTAATAGTTAGTAACTGAAGGAATGAAACAAAATTTAGGTCTGGGATGAGCATTACAAATTAATATGATGCACAATTACCTTTATCTACATGCAATACCACTAGTTAGCATCAAATTTAATATGTAACTTCTAATACATTGAACTAGATAAAAAAAACTACCTCTCAAGGATAAGTAGATTGTAGTCTCACTTCATCAAGACAAAACCTCCTTTTGTATATAATAGACCTCAAACTTATTGTAGGAATATTTTGAATGGGATTTATAACATTTATTGTGTTGTATGTTACAAAAAGAATCTAGGATTCTGTTTATGCATCTAAGAATATATTGATCAAATTTATAGGAAGTGATGCACATATGAAAGTATGGTGAACATATAACCCTCATGAATGTGATAATATGAGGAGCAAATATTTGAAACTCTTCCCTCCAACTAGAAAGTATTACCATTTAGAAATATTTACTTATGAATCCATTGTGTTTCCTTATTTATCGGAATTTTCATTTCAAGGGGCAAGAATCATTGGATATTCTGAATGAGGCAGTGATTCAAAGGAGAATCAGAGATCATAATTGGCAAGACTTTGCTAAATTATTGTTGGTTCTATATTAGTTGTATTCTCTTAAGATTTCTAATAGATTGTGCAATATTTTGTATAGTGGCTTGCATAGTAGAAATATAAGATAAGGTTAGGTTAAGTTAAAGCATAAGTTGTTAGCATTAGTTAAAAGACAGTTGGGAAATCGATAATTGTCTGTTATTTTGTATAAATTCTGAAAAGTTGGGACTGTTTTGGATTTGTTCCTTCCTATGACTGATATTCTAAAATATACAATGTGAATGCATGAAAGAAAGTATTACCATCCATGTATTTTTTCAGTGTCGAATAATGAATGATTATCTATTTTTCCTTAATGATTTTTTTCCTAAATGGTTATTTTAGTTTATGATAGTTGGTTCTATTCCTAGGACCTGAAAAGGTTAAGGTTTGGTTTAAATAAGTATGAGTTGGAAACCTATGAGGAAGGAGCTGGAGAAATGGTTTACCAATAAAGAATAAGAGTTTGTGCAAAAGGATACTCGGAACTTGAAAATTGATCCTAATTGATAGTTACAAAGTTAAATATACTTAGATGCATATGAAATTTTCTTTGTTGAATTTCCTTGTTTATTGTATGAATGGATAAAAACACAAGTATAAATTAATGTGGTGTGGAGGAGTTACGAAGTGATTGTATGGTATCAACAAACCAAATATAGGTTGAAGAATTTGGATAATAAGTGGATGAGGGTTATAGAATTATGGTTTGATAGAATTAAAGAAGGTTATATATTAGAATTTTCTATTGAGTATAACGAATCTTTTTATTGCATGAAGGAGAAGTTTGAGACTAAACCTAGGAAGAGATTATTAGGAGTAAAGTACTAGGAGTGACCACGGGGGCTGCACTAGAAGGCAATATAATATCACGTTCATTCATATTGGGGTATTAAATAATCATGAAAAACTAAAAATTATATTGCTTATATATTAAGGGGCAAAGGGTTTTTTTATTTAATGTAACAATCCAAAAATACTTTGGGGTATTTTTTATATGGGCAGGATGACAAATATCTGCCAAATGGAGATGACGGGCTCACGGCCAGATGAGAAATTGAGTTGAGGCAAGGCTCAGGCTTACCAGTACACAGGGAAATCACGTCTTGAGGAATGCTTGAGGGCAGGGGTTTCGTGGTGAAGAGGGTTGCTAGTCAATCATAGTCGAGAGACAGTGGTCATTAACAACCAGTTGTTACCAATAGCACTCAGCCAGTTGTTACCAATAGCCTTGGGAGGCTCTAAGCCTTCAGGGCTTGTTATAGGCCCTCGATAGGCCTAGGGGGCTTGAATACCCAACCAATCGTGCCTATTACAGGACTTGGGAGGTTTAGTCAGCCTCCTAGAGCTTGTTACAGGCCCTAGGGGCTCGGATACCTAGCCCACAACAGGATTAGTCAGCGATTGGGGAACTGCAACATGCAATATAAATGTTGTACTATGTGCATTGGCTCTAGTGACATACAATAAGTGATATCCTATCTCTTCATTAGACCATTAGATGTTGCAAATCATAATGATATGTGGTTGAGTAATTGCATTGTGGGTGAAGTAATGTGCATCCACAATATACATCGAAAGAAGCAAGGTGCATTGTAGAATGCATGTGGGGTCATAAGAGGGGTATCATATCAATATACTAGGTGTAAATATAAAGGGGTATAAAAAATGTTAATGAAAAAATTGATACATACAATATCTAGTGAAAATAGAGAGTTTTTTAAATTGGGAAGGCATATTGGGAGGGGGTTAAAAAAAACCGATTTTGGAAGGCATCTTCCAATATTTAGTGAAATTAGGGGTATTGTTTCATATGCCACGAACGGACGTGATATGATAGCGGTTTATTGAGTGAAGCCCCCGTGGGAGTGACTAGCTTGGATACCCTATAACTAGGGTTTTCGGTGCCATATAATCTAATCACACTGTAGTCTTTAGATAAAAACCAATATCCCTTTCTCATAGCGTCACCCAGTTGCAAGTATGGTCTGATCTCCCAAGGAATGCACTCAAGCTCAATCTCAATGATCAAAGAAAAATATTTATACATAAAATAAGACACGAAGCAAGTCCAAGTGACACCTTTTTATTTTCCTTTCTTTATAAATGGAATCTAGTCATATATTTTATTTGGAGAATTTCCTTTAGTTCACTAGATATCTAGGTCTTCAAATGTTGAGATTGATGAAAAAAGAGAAAGTACACAAGATAACAATAGTATTTGAAAAACCCAGTGTCATTTAAATATGCTAACTCGGTTTTGATTCCAGTTTCTAAGGCCTCTTCATAGTTGAATTTATGATTTTGCGACTAATTATAAGTATCAACCATCACAGTCATTCCTTCATCAATGTATTTATTAGAATCTCTTCCAAATATCAATGTGAAAGCTGAGACAACTTCCTGATTTCAGGGTAACAAATTTGCATGTTCCATGGTTCCAAAGGATCCGGGGACTTCTTGCAGAAGGCTGCAAGTCAATCTTGCAACTTCTCCTTTTTCTCATTATGAAGCCATCGATAAAAGGATGCTTGATCTTCTAGGGATATCATCTCCTGAACAAGAGTCCCGAACAAGAGTAGTCCCTAACATTGTGTCAACTGAAACAACTGAGACTTCAAAAAGAATGGTCTGGCCATCATTAGTATTGATGGAAGATGTGGTTGGATTATAACTATTTGCACACGGATGGAAAAATTTAGGTAAAGGGAAGGCATCAGGGACTAGGTGTTGGGATAAATCGGATTTCCATAATTTGGAGACGACTTCATACGTTTGCGATTTTTCAAGAGAAGCTCCTATTAGTTGTCGGGATGTGGTTTTAACTAGGTCAGGTGGGGATACCTTGGCCCATTGGTCAATAAATTGAAATACATAAGAGGAGGATATGTCTGAGACATCATAATGGTGTGAAAGATATTGAGAGGATGTGCCAAAGGAAGTATCATTTTTATTTTTCATCTTGAACTATGGTACTAGGGTAGGTGTTATCACTCCAGGAGTCTTTCTAGGTTGTAGTCGAAAGAGCCTGGTAATTTAACAAAAATCTCAATAATAAAAAAGGGGGGTAGATCAAGTTGGACGATTCAAACACACTTTTTCATTCAAAACATACCTAATGCGCTCAGATGGACAAGGATCTCAACCACTAATGCTCAAGGGGCTTGTAAATAAGTAAATGCGTGGACAGGTAACTGTCATACCAGCAGAATCATACACAAAAACATATATATGAATGGCAGATTATAACAATCACAGAACACTTGCAGAGTTAAGTTTTATAAATACACATGATAAGACGACAGTCATCAAATGTAAACAAACTTAATAGCTTGAATGTAACATTCAGATACAAGTGCAGAATATGAGAAAATGGAAAACTGAACACTTAATGGTGAAAGAAATAGGCTTTACTGATGTAACATAAAATGTCTGAGTTTACAAAGTGTGAAAAATATCCCCAAAATCGAACCATTCTCTTACATCAGTTCTGGGATTTATATCCATTACAAATCTCTTCCCCCTAGATCCCCCGAAACTGGGTCGAAATCCTCCTGATAGAAGATCAAACTGCTTTTTTTTTTTTAAAACCGGGAAAATCATTTTTTAAACTGGCGAAATTGCTGAAAACTGGGGCTCAGAGATGGGTTCGATTCTTCCAATATGTGACACCTTTAGGAAAACTGAGAGCGGTTTGTGTTCTATGACATGCTAGGAAGAAATACCCCCGAGAATTTTTCAGAATGACTCTCGAGTCTCTCATAATCATCATTTGAAAATGATGACTCTACATAGTAAAAACGCCATTTCTACTGAAACTGCTGAAAAAGAGGCTCAGAGATGGGTTCAGTTATCCAGCTATGTGACACCTGTGTATAAACTTAAAGAGGTTAATGTGCATTGATTTTTTGTGAGCAAAAAACTCTATCAGATCTTTGAAAATCGTTCTGGTTTTCCCGATATCTACATTTCAAGAACATGTGTCTAACAGACAGATTCTGGGATCCGAAAATTGGGGCTCTGTGATGGATTCAATTCTCTCAACCTGCAACACCTATAGGAAAATGGAGAGAGTTTATTGTGCTATGACATGTTAGGAACAAAAACCTCTGAGCATTTTGCAAAATGATTCTCCAGCCGCTCAGAATCGTTATGTGAAAATGATGACTAGGGACAGTAAAAACGCCACATTTCTTCATTATTTCCATCTTGCTGGCACCTTCAATACTGGAACAGCACATTGAAACGGATCCTATTAATTGTAACCTTCACTTAGAAACCATCCTCATGTCCTTTAGAATGATAAAACTTGGATATGTGCAAAAATAGCCATTTTAGGCTTTCGGTAGCTAGTAAGTCTGAGCTTAATTTATGTTAGCTACCGAAAGCTCTGTTCGGTGGCTAATGAACAATTGTCATAACTACCTAAAGATTGAAAACTATTCCACGATACATGACACGTCCCTTTCCTTTCAGTAGCTTGAAGAGTTCTGAAAATTTTGTTTAAGCTGTCGAAAGCAGAGCTTTCAGTAGCTTAGGAACCGTTTTAGAAAAGCGCTTAGCTACCGAAACCTGTCTTTTGAAAATTTTGAAATGAGAACCCAATCTAATGCTTTCAAACATTATTACATGCACAAAGCTATCAACAATGAGCCTTAAGAATTTTAGAAATGAATTTTCCAATGACATCCTATCGTCCAAAAAGGATCAACTCGACAAACTTTTGGGGAGATAACAGTAGGATAGATTAAGATAGAGCAAAACATAACATAGTGGCCACAAGGGAAGAGAACGTACAAAAAATACTTGACAACAAAGCACTTTGGAGTAGCTTTTAAGAAGAGAAAAGGCCAAAGGATTATGAATTATACTTACTTGAATCCACTATACAACAATGCATGAGTTCCCCCACTCAATTTTGATCATCTATAGCTCAAATTCAAGTATTGCAAGGCTGGTATACATATTTATCTAGAGCTCTTAATTGAATGGTTCAAAGGAAAAAAAAAAGGTAATTGTATTCTCTTGAGATTTTATTGCACTGCAGGATTTTAAAGCTATTAAATCCTCTTTTATATGAACTTTAATGTTACTTTTGTGATAATGAGGTTTTCTCTAAGCTATCAGTATGGGTGAATCATTTTAATTATTAAAGTGCTTATTTTTGTAGCATATTACAAATTTACCGTTAAAACAGATGAATCAAGGGCCCTAGTATTACATTTCCCAACCGGATATTTTTCAAAGGAGAAATTCAACTTATCCTGGACAATGAGTAACTTGGTTTGATAGTGACAAGGTCCCCTCTGTGGAAACGATTCAGTTTGCTTCTTAAAAATTGCACAATTCGATCTAATCTATAGCTGGGGATTTGTTTCTTTTAACTCCATGGATAGTCTCTACACATCCAATGGAAGATATTTGTCTTAATGAGACATGGTTCGATATGATCCATCGGCATAGAGGTGTTTTTTCTACCTGGATGCTTATCTCACTAGTAAAATTTGGCAAATTTATGACTATGCAATCAAAACATTTAGTCAAGATAGTTTTTTACTACCAAAATTTGAGCAATGTTCAATGACATAGCTAAAAATTACTAACTGAAATGACTAATTTAGTCTAGGGATAGTGACTAAATAACAATTACAACAAAAATTAATAGGATTTTTAATATTGTATTTAACTTTGTATTATATTAACCCCTTAGGTCACATGACTTATGCCATGGATATTTTAACACTGCTACCATGACTTATGTGATGTATATATCAACATTGTTCATTAGTTATTATAAGGTGTATTAACTTAATGATAGTGAAATTTCAAGTTTATACCATGGTTGAAGATCTAATTTAACAAAGTTGAGGTCATGGTTTATCAACAGAGTTGGAGGTCATATAAGTTTATGAACAATACAGTTATACACCTTTTTGTTGACATTAACAATATAGTTGGAGGTCATTATAATAAGTGTTGGAGGTCATGGTTTATGATTAACATGGCTAGTGCTAGATGAGAAAGTGGATTCACCATGTCTCATAGATTCCATAATTGCATGTGTGACATTGCCCCCTGAAGTAGACCTCACATCTTATATTCTGGGTCCTTCCCTATCCCATTCCTCCCCCCTCAATTAATATATTGTGCCATTTGATATGTAAATGCTTAAAATATCCCATAGAGGGGCCAAGTCCAATTCCAACTTGTATATAGAGGTCATACCCATATAGGTATAGGGGCCATATAGTGGTTGTTGGTTCATGAACCCATGACATTGAAAATGTATATGTGTAAACTTATGCATCAATACATGTTATCTAAAAGAAATACACATCATGTAAAAGTATAAGACATTTTATGTTAGTGCACGACTTGAAAATTGATAATGAGGATTTGGAATTATGATGAAAACACCACATTATCCCTTCAAACCGATGTCTACTGACCTAAAAAAAATCATGGTCTAACTCTAGTTGAGACGTTCGCATTTATTGTGGGTATTTATTCCCCAAACAACCTAGATAACTAGCCGAGCCCGTTGGAACCAAATATTTTCCTTTTGTGGAAAGCGAGAAGGGTTTGGTTGGTTTTGAGAGGCAAATCATTGTTAATTGGTTCTGATAGGCATGATTGAGGAATTTATTTAGTCACCATTGATTCCAGTTGAGGAAATTGTGATGCCCATTAAAAATTGTTGAGGGTTTGGAATTTGGGTATATATTTTCCAATGCTTCAATGGATAGAAGTGCAGTGGATAGAAATTGGAGGCCCTTGAAGAGGAGGGTGATGAATTCTACAACTTTATAGTCAAAATATCATTCTACCCTTACAAAATCATAGGTTGTTTCCTTTATTTTATGTGAAAAATTAGCTTCTACATTTTAATCTTGAAACTCAGAGCCCCCAATAAAAAGCCCTTTTTTCTCTATATTTTTTGTTTTTGTAAAACAATGGAATTTTGTATTTGGAAAACAATGGAATTTCGTCTTTGGAAAACAATGGAATTCTCAATGGAGATGAATCTGGTGTCTTAAATCCTCTTTTTTCTACATGGTCATATCAAGTTGTATGTGAATCACATTGAACATATGATATGTTCATCCTATTTTGCTTGCCCATATTATCCTTTTATGTCCCTAGAACATTTGATGATTGGAAACTACTACCGCATTTCTCCATACTTTTATCCTCCATATTCTTTAGAGGAGAAACTTTTGTCTCAGCAGTGTTGGGTCCAATGCTTTCTCATATTTATTTACTTGTTGTGAGAAAATTTATACTTTCAATAGCTCTATTGTTTTTGTTGTCTTTGGAAGCCTTCAATGGGCTCATTATACCTCTTTCATAGCTGGGGTCGAACAAACTCTTCAACTCACTCACACTAGCATAGATTTTCATAATATCTTTGTTGTATCATTTATTCTCATTCATGTTGTTTGTATATAGAGAGAAATTAACCCGTACAAGAGAATTATATTGATTGCAACTTTTTTCCTTATTGTGCTACTGTGCAAAGGAAAGAGATCTAGGCTTTTGATAAACTGAAGTAAAACTAAAACCAGATTTTTCTAGAGAAGGTTTTGTATTTTCCCTTTTTATATCTGTAAAGTTGGGAATGGATATAGTTAATTTATTTTTAGCCATACTAGGTTTATTCCTTCACTTATTTGAATAAATAGAATTGGGATCAGTAGTAGTGATGCAAGGCATTGGTTTGGATGGTCCCATTTTCCTTGGCAGGTTCTTAGAAGTCGAAGGATAAAACACTACATCAAGAGAAGACTTCATGAAAGTCACTTTCTTACATTAATTTTTACTTATGTGTTCCTTGATTAAATCATTGGCTTCCTCCTCTCAAGCCATTGGATTTTGGCTTAGAGTGATGGCATGGATAGCATGATTTTTCTTCCCTTCAATGTTTGCTTTACTCTGCTCTAGGAATTTCTCCATCAACTTAAATTTTTCTTCCTTCTCCAACCTTTTTGAGGGATTTTCATCTCTAAAATTTGCCTCTAATTTCAGCATGTATAATTCATATAATGTACCTCTCATCTGCTAAGAATAACCCTCATCACCCAACTGTGTCTATTTGTTACTATTTTCGATCATTTCTTCCAAAATTTGTAGATTCAAATCCATTGAACTTTTGAACATTATGTATTTTTCATACATTTTCTTATGAGTGGTTGGCTCTTTCAATGCCATACTTGTGTAATATTAAACATTGATGTTCATAACTAGAGAACTAGGCATGCTTTAAGGAGTAGCATGGCTTTTGAATTTGTCAGCAATAGGTACTTCAAGATTTTTGTCAATCTTCGTTATCTCTACATCCAACTAAAGTTTGGTTTTGTAGTTTTCAACAAATTTCCTCAGAAATGGAATGGGTTCATCTACCTTGAGCTTTAATTGCATCTCGTTAACTAGATTTTTTCCCATGATACTTACCTTCATACCCATTTCCACTCTCCCAACAAAAACACAACCAAAGGAAAATAAATGTTCTTTGTCTAGGGATGGAATTATTTTCAAAACATACACCATCAGTAGTCCCTTGGGATCATAGTTTCTAATTGCAACTGCATATATATCATCAAGAGGTCCTTCAACTTAATCTAAAAATTCCTTTCATATTATATAAAGGAACCGGACCATTTATACTTTCATAGACGTGACTAGGAGTTGAAGACTCCAATTTGCTTGGTACGTATTATGAACCCCCCTCATATTCTCACCTAAAATATTTGCTAAATATATATTGATAATCTCTTGATATTTGAAGGCCCAAAAATTCGTTGTTTTCTCATTGTTGTGGTCTGTTTGGTCAGAAGGATGACTTTTTTGGATAGAAAGCATTACCACTCAAGGCAAGGGAACAAATTTCCTATGAGCTCTTATAGTGGTATTTGTTCAAAACATAGAATAAAAAATTTATGATTTAGTGATTATGTCATTCAACTTAGTTCAACATATGGCTTTTCATAGTCATATAACAAACTGTTATGACTATATCAATTTATGATTTAGTGATAATTTCATTCCACTTAGTTCAACAAATACCTTGTCATAGTCACATAAAAACTATTATGACTATAACAAAGTTATGATTTAGTGATTCTATCATTCCACTTAGTTCAACAAATGGCTTTGTATCTAAGGACCTCTTGTTATTCCTAACCTTTGTAATATGCCAACTTTGTATCTAAGCACCTCCTGTAATTCCTGACCGTACGAAGAATTATTTTTCTATTACTTCTCCTTCCACTATTAGCATGTACTTTGTTGGGTGGATTGTAGTTGTCCTCTGGTTTAGATATGTAAGATAGTTTTTGTTTACGCTATGAACTCTATGTTCGCAAGGTTGTTTTGATTTTCAACATCCTAATTTATGTATATAAAATAGCTATTTGTTCCTATATTTTTTTTAAATGTAATAGGTATAGAAGAAATAGATTGTCTAACTATCTACTCCCACTAGCCATAGTTAACACCAATGTAGCTGATTTTGTGCCCTTGTACTACCTAAATTATTTGATATTTGTTAATTAACACATAGGATTAATATTAGAATGTAGAACATAAAATATTAGTCAACATCGAAGTTTGAAAATGGATGATTACCATGCATATGATGAGAGAATAACCAATCAGAATGATATGGACAAATATCCATGTCCAGGTAATGATTTCCTGGGTGGAAAGGTGAGAGAAAGGGATATGATAAATCAACATATTATCAGATGTGGGTGTTATAGCTTGAAATGACACCTCTCCGTCCGTGACGACACTTGTTTCCCTTGGTCGCATGACGACACTTCTTGAGATCAAGTTTCAGTCACACAACAGGACAATTGTGGATGGAGGAGTCATTTGGGACACTAAAAATGGTTGAAATTACCTCATTCTTGACCCATTTGATGTATATGACCCTTAGGAACATTTTTCCAGACCAAACCATCTCCTGAAAATGAGCAGAAAAGCCTGTTTTTGGCCATTTTTCACTATGAGCGCGACTCTACTGTTATAATAGTAGCGTGTGTACGCGACTTTACCTCATTCAAAGTAGCGCCCATTGCCATATGTACGCGACTTTGTATACTGTAGAGTAGGGTACACTCTTGTTTTGGTCAAAATCTCGAAATTCGAGTAAGTTAAGTTGGTTGGGAAACCTCTTGTGTGGTTATAACTTCTTTTCCTCTTCCTCATTGATTATATAAGGAGGGTAGAAGGGTCATGTGAGAGGACCAAGCCCAATTGCAAAGTTATGCTGGAGGAATGGAGACCCTCATCCCCTCTCTTGTGCTTCAGTTTTGGTAAACCCTAGTACAATTGCTTAGAGGCTGGGATCCTTGGAGAACGAAAGCAGGAGACCTTGAATCTAGGTTTCGTGAAGTGCCAAGCTTGAAGGAAGGTATAATTGTATGTACTTGCTTTCATTCATTAATAAAGATCAGACGTTCTTCTCTTTCCAAATATGACCTATTAATGTGTCTCAGATTTGATTATAGTTTGATGTCTCTTTATGTTATGGATATCAGTCTTATATATGTAGTCAAATGTATTTGAGAAAGGTATCAAGTTGTTTTGCAGGTCTGGGCATTGCGACACTGGATAAGCATTGAAGAGCGAGGGAGGAAAAGCTAGGATCAACCTTCTGAATAAGGTGCCTACATCTCTAAACCCTAATCTCTTCATTTATTAGTTATACTTGCAGAATGCTTGTAAGTCTATCTTTATCACCGTAAGTTGGTAGTTTCTCCCCTGAACTATAGGTGCATTTTCCCCACAACAGAATGGCGACCATACTGGGGAAAGCCTAACTGCTTAGGGGTATCCAAGGTCATTTATTCAGTCTTGTTTGATGGTCTTTGTTCATTTTCTTGATTAGGATCAGTTAGTAGGCTCTGTTTGACCCTCCTGGGCTTTTTACAGACCCTTCCCAACCCTTGCAAACCTTTGTGGACCCAGTTTGGGGGTTTTAACCCCGTTTTTTAGACTTTTTTTTTCTTGTATGCTACTGTTTGTACCACACAGTAGCGCCCATACTACTATGAGCACTAGTTTCCTTCATACACAGTAGCGCCCATACTGCTATGAGCGCTAGTTTCCTTCATACACAGTAGCGCTCAAAATCTGGGTTTGAAATTTTTGAGTTTTTGGGTTGTGGACCCAAATCTGGGGGCTGTGGCTGCATTTTTGGGGGTCCCTGATGACCTTAGGTATGTGTTAAACCCATGTAGGTGGTCTCCCATCCTTGTATTGATCTTACATTCATGATTTGAACCTCTTTTGATCAATTTGGGCTTGTTTGGAAAGTTTTGGGGTTTGTTGACTTAAGTTGGGGGGTTGTGGACCTGTTTGGTGTTTTGTACCCTAATTTGAGTCTGATTGAACTTGCTTGCCCCATTTCCACTGGATTTGAAACCTCTTGAGTCTTTTTGACCCTGTTTGTATCTATTTGAGTGAAATTTCTCTTTTAGGTTGGTTTCTTGTCCTCCCTTATGCTTTTAGTTTTTCTTTTGTAGTGAAAGCTCAAGTGTTTTGGCTGTTGTTCAAGACCTTGTTTGCATTGTTTACGTGCAGACCTGACTTTACCAAACCATACTTCTTCGTAGGTCATTCGCTTCGTTTGGGTCTAAAAGTAGTTTTTGTACTCTTTTCCCAATGTTTGGCATGCTTACATCAATAAGAATTTGAAAGTCATATTGGTAGCTTTTACTGTTTCATAAAGAGAACCTGAAAGTTTCTTTGCGTTGCTTTGATAGTAGGTTAGTTTCAGTTTTTGTTTCTTACCTTTTAAAAGCATAAAGAATTTTGATTCATTTTCTAAATAGAGTACCTTGCAAGTGGCTTAAAAGATTTTAGAGTGCTTTGCATAAAAAAGAACAAGTTTTCTTTTGCATACCTAGTTGCTTGAGTAGCTGCATTCTTAGGTTTTGAGTTTAATTTTTTACATTTAGACTTTATTTTTACCTTTTTTGCATTCAAAAGATTAAAAAATTGCATTTGCACATGCATTCTAGATCAGAATTTTAAGACTTGCATTGAAAAGAAAAAGATTTGTTTGGTGGTAAATATTTCATTTTCAGTACTCTATTTCTATTATAACCACTCTCACACACCCACTACCTTTTTGAGTAATCAAGTAAACTTTAAAATGAACTCTAATAAAATGAACTAGCAACATTTTCTTTTCTAGGTTACACTACACCAACTAGTTTTGGTTAGGATCTTGGGTTTAAAACACCTTAAACCACCCAAGATCACACATTGCGCAAAAATCGTAGTGAGACTATCATTAGGCAAACCCACCTCACTCAAAATTTGCCTGGGAGCATATGCAGTAGGTCAATGTGAGATCAGTTTGTGGGAATATCCCTCCTACTTTCTGTTCGAGCATACGCCAGGATCGGATTGCGTATTGGGGACTCTTTCGAGTTTCGGGCTTAGCTACCCTGCCCACGCTTTCTGATTCGACCGGTGACTGTTCCCCCAGGAGTTTTCGGTGTTGTGGTATCCTTAGTATCAGACTTTAGGTTCATACACAGGTGACAGCGGAGGGTATATCTGCTGTACCTAGGACAGACGTGGGAGGAAATCCCTTGCAGGTCTTTGGGAGGGCGGTTGGGTGATTCCAGCGCTTGCACCCTTAGTCATTGTATTGTGGACCCCGGGTAACTGTCCTTCATCCTTCGTTGATCTGTTCTGGGCCCTCATCATCCCAGACTCTTCTCCGGAAGGCATCTGTTTGCCTGGTTTGATTTACCTAGGACCTTTTTTAGTGGTGTGCTCTTTGTGCTACTTTTTTTTTTTTTTTTTAGTTTGCCTTAGAGAACTTCTTGTTCATTTGAGCAGGAAACTATGTCTAGCATTCCGGTGAGTGCCAATCAAGGTACCCCTGTTCCGGGGGATCCTTGTGCTGTTCCATTCATTGGAAACATTGGTGCTCCCTTAATGGCTACTCTGAATCTTCCTGGATTCACTATTGGGCTGCCGGTTTGGTTGTTTTCCACTCCGAATGCCTTGCATGCTCCTGACGCTTCTTTTGTGAGCACCTCAAATCAAGAGCATCAGAACCCTGTGCCTCCTTTGCCAGTAACATCTTCTCCTCCTCCTTCTACCTCATGTGGCGAAAGTAGCAATACTAGTAACCAGCAGTCTAAAAGGAATAGACGGGGGAAGAATAGGAAGAAGATGCCAAAACAAGGGGGCAAGCACCCTGCCTCTGCAGATCATGCAGGGGGCACCCACCCAGCCTCTGGAGGTCATGCTGGGAGAAAACTTTTAGTCACTGAAAATCATACTGAAAGTTTGTCTTCAACCACTGTCAGTCATGTTGAGGACACGTCATTGATCACTGCTAGTCATATTAATGACAAGTCACCAGTTCCTGTGAGTCATACTGGAGACACCAGATCAGCCACTGCAAGTCATGCTGAGGGAGTTGACATTGTCGACAAACCCAACAAACAGAAGCTTAAGTTCCCTTGTAAGTTTTGCGAGGGAGATCACCTTACTTACTTGTGCCCTGTACTTCCAGAAGTGCAAAAAGTGTGGTCCTTAGTTCAAAAGTCTTCTGCTTCTGAGCAACCAGCCTCTGTGAGTCATGCTGGGGGCAAGCTGTCAGCCAATGCTAGTCAAGCTGAGAGTACTGACGTTGTAAAGGAGTCTAAACCTATAGGACGGAAACCAAAGTTCCCTTGTAAACTTTGTAAGGGAGATCACCTTACTCACCGATGCCCTGCCATTCCAGAGGTACGAAGAGTGTGGTCCATGTCTGAAGGAACCTCTGTTCTTGAGTTGTCTATAGATTCCCTGCATCCAGATCAACTTTTGGTTGATAAAGTGGTTGAACCAATGCAATCTTTGGTCGACCCCACTCTTCCTTCGGAGAGTGAAGTGATCGAATCGATGCAATCTTCGACCGATCCCATTAGTCCTTCAGAGATTGATGCACCTACTACTGAAGTCTTCTGCATTTCCAGTTTGGATGTTCCTGAAAAAGGGGGCACTTCATCTGTGCCATTTGAACCCCTACCAAGCCCTAGGATTGTTTCCTTTGATTGGAATAGTCTAGCCGAGCCTCGTCTTCCTTCTTCGACACCTTTTCAAATAAAGGTTGATATCGGGAACCATACGGTTGATCGATGTATTGTTGATGAAGGTGCTTCTGTTAGTATCTTATCCGCTTATGCTTGGAGAGATTTGGGTTTCCCTAATGTTATTCCAGCTGTTAATTGGCCGTTGACCTTCGATAGAAGACCTAGTGAACCGATCGGATTCCTCCGTCAGGCACCTGTTACCTTGGGTGGAAAAACAGTCTTAGTTGATTTTATGGTTTTAAAGGACCCTATGGACTTTGATATGATCCTTGGGCGTGATTACGTTTATGCTATGCATGCTGTGGTGTCTACGCTTTTTCGTGTGATGCATTTCCCTCATAACGAAAACATTGTCACCATCGATCAGCTTGCATTCGTTGATCCTCCTTATTACCCAACTGAAGAACAGTCTGATCCCTCGTCATTAGGCACTACTATGTCACATGCGCCTCATGTGGCATATTGTTCCTTGAGTTCAACTGCTACTGAGAAGAAGTCTCTGAGTTCATGCTTACCTTCTCGGGACTTGGTCCCAGCTTTTGACCAAGTGACATCTCCATCTGAATGTTTAGATATGTATTCTATCTGGGATGATATACTTCCTTCCGATGAAGTTTTCCTAGAGTCTATGGTACAGTCTGCCATTCACTTGGATGTTGATCCAGTCACAGTTATGTCCAGCCCCGGTTTGACCTTAAAGTCTGATCTTCCTACTGTTGAGTCTTTGGACTCTCCTATAGATCCGCAAATCGGTGTTCCTGCTGAGTTTGATTCTGCTTCTAGAATTTTCAACTCCCATGATGATGAATTTGTTTCTGCAGATTCCATCTTGTCCTTCAACTTTGATCTTCATCCTGAAGTTGATCTTGTTGATTGTAATTCCTCGGGCTTGGGTACCATAGAGTCTTCATTTGAAAACTCTGCCTTGTTTATGCCTGCTGTTGATGATAGTGAAGTTGAAAGTATTTCTACCACAGTGACTTGTATCGGGTCTTTCCTTACATATGTTTTAGATATGATCTTGGTACTGATGTTTCTTGGAGACAGGATTCTTAGTTGGATGTATACTTGCTTACTGGTCCTTTTCGACACCTTGTGCGGCCATGTCATGTATATTCGGAACCTTGCATATAGGTTTAGGCTTCCCCGCTGTTATGTTGCACTTGAACCTTTTGCCATCCGAATTCGCCATAGGGTCGAACCTGTTGGATATTGGTGTGTTAGCCATCTCTTTATGCATTGTGCACTAGTCCGACAGCAGAGCCTACCTAACATGGGTCACCCTAGTCAGCACCCTTATGCCATTCTGGTACCCATGCTGAGTTTTTCTCATAGGTTCGGGAGCCTTTTTAGATTTACCATGACTTTGAGAAGAAGCCTCATATATTTCTTCCTCATATATTTCTGGCCATCCCTGATAAGGCTCCCATCTTTGTGTTCAAATTGCATATGCATCTATTATGATCCCTCTTGCGCTAATGAGCCTGAAGCCGGCTTCCACGCTTTTAGCCCGTTGTATAAGCCTCCATCTCTGATCTCATTTCCGCTAAGCCATGTATCATTTTGCCTACGCAGTTTGACACCTTTTACCTGGAGGAGACACACCCTGAGTGTCCTTATCTTGCTCATGTTCCTTGCATTAGGCATTGCTTTGTTCCATGCGCTTGGAGCTAGTTTTGCATGTCCCTGACACTCGTTTCCTCCCATTTCGAGCATTCTTCTACCTCTACTTCGAGCTCGTTAAAAACAGTAAGTAGGTTACGAGCAGTCTTCCACCTTTCCTTCGAGCTCGTTAAAAACAGTAAGGAGGCTACGAGCATTCTTCTACCTTCACTTCGAGCTCGTTAAAAACAGTAAGTAGGTTATGAGCATTTCTTTCATCTTCACTTCGAGCTCGTTAAAAACAGTAAGGAAGTTGCGAGCATTTTCCTATCTCCTTTGAGCTCGTTAAAAACAGTAAGGAGGTCATGAGTTTACTTTTCCGGACTCGTTAAACCTTTACGAAAAAGATCCCTATGGAGTTCTTTTAAGCCCTTTTCAGACTCCTTAAATAGGAAAAGTTTGCCGAGCATAGTTGTCTTTTCGGGCTCGTTAAAATAACTGAACCGACATCCACTTAGGTATAGAATTACCCCTTTTCCGGGCCTTGGTGGATAATTTACGGAAAAGGTATACTCTAGGTATACTCTTGTATGCGCTAGAAGAGTTCTTTTTCCATCATTTTACACTTTTTCGGGGAAGGAGACTAACTTATAAGCAAGAAAACACCGCCGAGGACAGACCAATCCGGGCTCGATATAAAATCCACGGATAGGTGTATGGAGTTTTCTTCTAGGTTTTTCAGACTCCTTAAATATGAAAATACCGTCGAGCATGCTTTAGTTCTTTGTCAAGCTCGTTAAAAAATGAAAAAGGAAAGGGAAGGGAAGAATGTTACAATATCTTTCAATATGATGGCAGCGAGTCAACTATCTCCTTGAACAAAGCACCTGTTTTGAGTCTATCAAACAAGTTGGGTTCTAGTGTTGGCCTTAGGGTAAACCTGATCTCAGAGTTCCTACTCTTCCGTTTGGTTAGTCTTCCAATCATTTGGAGAATCTATTAATGTCTCCTACATTGTAGATATGTATCGTGGTCCCTTTGTGTTCAAAGCTGCCTAAGTCACTCTTGTGTCGTGCTCACTGTTCAAGGATACAACCTGTGTCGGCCATTCTGCAGTTGCCTTGACCTCATGTGTCGGCCATCCCTTGGTGTTAGTATGTTTCATCCTGTGTTCCGTCGTACTCCAAATAAGCTCATACCTTTTGAGTGTCCCTCATGTTGGATGATGGAGGATGCATTAAGGCCTCCCTTCCAACGGACTTCTTCCCATCGACTTCAGCTCATTGTACTCTGGGAATGAAGTTTAGAGTTTCGGTTAGTACCTTGGGGATTGCAGTCATTAGTGGCAGTTTCCCTCGCTATTGGATAGATGGGAATACATCAATGTCTCCTATCCGATGGATTCTTCAAGTGTTCGACGGCAAGACCATCTATTCGCACTTGTCGAATGTACTAGGTACCTTGGGTTCCATTTTCATTATTGGTGGACACCCTCGCGTTTGTTAACGGTATACATCAATGACCGGTAATCAAATGATACCTCCCATGTTCGACATCAACTCATTTATTCGCATGGATAGGTTTGTACCTTGGGTTGTTTTTGGATGAAGAACTTGGGATCCTCGATAACATCACATCATTTATGTTATCGCCCAAGTTGCGCAAGATTGAGCCACACTCTTTTTGGCTCTTGATGAGACATAGATCCAGCTTGTTCTCTATGGCTATGTTCTCCAGTTTTGACATAGATCCACCTTGTATTTATGTGGCTATGTTTACACTTATGTTCCTCATGGATCCACGCTTGTATTTTAGAGGCCATGATATATGCATCAGTATTTGGATCGTTATTGTATCCTCTTGGAGATCATGTTCCACCATTTGAACATGGACAATTACCCCATGGATAAGTTTGTCTGACTTTGCCTTTGCTTTCAGGTACTTCATTTGAGCCTATGATTCTTGGTTTCTCCGTTCCTCCACGATTCAACTCTTTATTATTTATAATGTATTTCGGCCATCGTTTCCCGCACTCCCTCTGACCTCATACATTAGGGGGCATCTGTTATAGCTTGAAATGACACCTCTCCGTCCGTGACGACACTTGCTTCCCTTGGTCGCATGACGACACTTCTTGAGATCAAGTTCAGTCACACAATAGGACATTTGTGGATGGAGGAGTCATTTGGGACACTAAAAATGGTTGAAATTACCTCATTCTTGACCCATTTGATGTATATGACCCTTAGGAACATTTTTCCAGACCAAACCATCTCCTGAAAATGAGCAGAAAAGCCTGTTTTTGGCCATTTTTCACTATGAGCGCGACTCTACTGTTATAATAGTAGCGTGTGTATGCGACTTTACCTCATTCAAAGTAGTGCCCATTGCCATATGTACGCGACTTTGTCTACTATAGAGTAGAGTACACACCTGTTTTGGTCAAAATCTCGAAATTTGAGTAAGTTAAGTTGGTTTGGAAATCTCTTGAGCGGTTATAACTTCTTTTCCTCTTCCTCACTGACTATATAAGGAGGGTAGAAGGGTCATGTGAGGGACCAAGCCCAATTGCAAAGTTATGCTGGAGGAATGGAGACCCTCATCCCCTCTCTTGTGCTTCAGTTTTGGTAAACCCTAGTACAATTGCTTAGAGGCTGGGATCCTTGGAGAACGGAAGCAGGAGACCTTGAATCTAGGTTTCGTGAAGTGCCAAGCTTGAAGGAAGGTATAATTGTATGTACTTGCTTTCATTCATTAATAAAGATCAGACGTTCTTCTCTTTCCAAATATGACCTATTAATGTGTCTCAGATTTGATTATAGTTTGATGTCTCTTTATGTTATGGATATCAGTCTTATATATGTAGTCAAATGTATTTGAGAAAGGTATCAAGTTGTTTTGCAGGTCTGGGCATTGCGACACTGGATAAGCATTGAAGAGCGAGGGAGGAAAAGCTAGGATCAACCTTCTGAATAAGGTGCCTACATCTCTAAACCCTAATCTCTTCATTTATTAGTTATACTTGCAGAATGCTTGTAAGTCTATCTTTATCACCGTAAGTTGGTAGTTTCTCCCCTGAACTATAGGTGCATTTTCCCCACAACAGTGGGCATAGTGTTAGGATATTTCAATACTCCATCCTTGTCCTACCTAGCATTATTTATTTTTCCTAGTTATTGATGATGTCATTTTCCCCATAGTGGTGTGCAGATGTCATCTAAGATCCATATACCACCTTCTGAGCCATGCATGCATCATTTTAGTACCACTTCAGTCAGTTCCCTTTTTTATAGAACCTACTGAGTGTTCCAGTGCATTCCACTTGAGTTATCTAACTCTTGTGGGGGGTTAGAGCTATGGATGCCATTGATTGTGGCCTCATGCAACTTTTTCTGACTGGTATGAATGACATAATCACTATTGTGCCCTCCTTAGTTAGATAATTGATTGTGACTTCAGTTAGCTGAGTTTAGGTTCAGTTCAGTTGACTTTGAGTCTTCTGGATCACTCTAGTGGTGATAATCCCTATTCTAGACCAACTGAGGTTTCGAATTCTCTCCATTGTATTATCATTTTTCATTATATTGATTATTGAGTAGTGTGACATTATTCTGCTCCTATCTGAGTTTTGCTGCATTATTATTCTTTTGCTCTTTTTTACTACAGTTTTCACTCTTCTTCAAATTTTATGTTCATTCTTTCTTTGTGAGGTATCATCAGCTCTTTATATCTATTGTGACATAGAATTTCACATGGTATAAGATCCATTGAGAGAATAGGTTGATCAGCTGCTTTCGGTAGTGCACCATAAGCCTCTGGATTTCCACAGCAAATCCTGGTGCCATTGCATTGAATTCATTGGAGAAATCCAATGAGGTCTGGCTAGGTGTGAAGGATCCGGATAAAAGTTCCTAATGTCCTAAATCAATGCTCAATAGAAGTCATAACTTCATTATTGAGATTTTTTTGTAGGTTATTTGAAGTTTTTGAGTGCAGTAGCAATTGCAACAATTTCTGCAGTTGAAGCAGTTATGTTGCAGTAGCAGTAGCATATATTTTCCATTTTTTTGGAGGTATTCTACAATAGCTTCCATGAATCTAAAAGAAATTAATCCTCTCTCTCCATTCAAATATGATGAGTGGAAACCAAAGATGATAGCATATCTGAAGAGACAAGGTCTTTTTGACATGTGTAATCATGTTATGAGATATTTTGCTTCCTATGAAGAAGAGAGTTATTGGCTAAATGATTGTGACAGAGCCTTTGGAGAAATGTGTATTGCTATGTCTCCTAGCATGCTCTACCTCAAGGAAACTACTGAAAATCCAAGTGATCTATGGGCCCAACTGGACAAAGCATTTGGAAAGCAAAATTAAGAGATTGGTGCAAATTATTTGGAGAACAATCCCAGTGATACCTCCTGGCATGTTCTCTCTAATTTTTTCTTGGCCTCAATCATAGCTCATGATGAAGTTGTTCAAGATGAAGAAGAAGCTATGGATTCAACACTCATGTTATCAATGTGATATTCTACAAGTGCAGATCACTCAGCTTGAACAAACCTTACAATTTCACTCGAAGAATTGCAAAGAAGAAGAGATAGAATTGAATCAATATTCACACATGAAACTCAAAGAATGTGGAAAAATGATGTAATGTCATTCATCTGCTGTAAGCTGGAAAAAATATGAGAGTATAATAGAATGAATTCGATTACCCCAAAGGTGATTCGAATTCTCCTCAACGTGTGGCTTGGACTACATTGGAGACATCACCCAATCAGTGGTAGTAGTCACAAATAGTCAAAGGTGTGTAGTAGGGAGCATTAGTATCCAGATGATGAAAACAAGGTGCACTATTGTTACAGAGAAAATTTCTTATGGCTCGGGGCAGACCACAACAGACAGTTGACTACCAAAAAATAACTCAATTCCTAATGCATTGTTATTATAATGAAAATGCTAAGATATGGAGAATAAAACAACCTTCAACCGGATGTTCGGAGTAGATCCCAGTCGAGCTTTCAATCTCTACACTTAAACCTGTAGATTAGTCTCAACAATAAATACAAGAAACTGCATATAATATGTGAAAGATATTAGCATAATCAATAACATGATCCATGATATCATAAGAAAATGTAACCCAATGTAATTTAAACAAAATTCACAACATCAATTGGATGAGAAAATGAATATTTCCATTAATTAATAACAAGAAGTACATAATACGACCTCTTGTCGGCAACCAATCTGAGCCAAGAACTGGGTCTCTCCACTTGTTCCTCCACCACTTCAATCCCCCATGCAAAGTAAAACTCAAACTATGAAAGGATTTTGGTAGGTGAACATAAGGAGTTCACAATAACAAGGATCAATGAGTGTAGACTCAAGTCAAGCAAAAATCCACTAGAGTTATCCTGCTCTCTCTTTATCCTCCCTTCCATACACCGTAAGAACTCAATATATAGCCTTCCAAAGGTAAGTGAAAGTTCGAATCAAGTTCTTTTGGGGTATATGGAGGGCCAAAGGTCAGCCTCAGACCATTTTTTGTGAGTAAAAAGTAACTTTTCTATTGTTTTTACCATGTAACTCGATGTACGCGGGCTAATTAAGTGCATCCTGTGCGTATGTTGGCTATAATGGAACAATAAGCGTACAGGAAGAAAAATAGGGAAACTTGGTTCCTAAAGGGAAAATAAAGGGTTCGAGTCAATAAAATTGATCCTGAAGGCCAATCAATCATGATGCTCACAAGGTGGAAAATTACGCTATAACAGATGCTCCCGAATGTGTGAGGTTGGAGAAGGTACTACGATGGCCAAAATACATTATAAATCTCAGAAGCGGAGTGGTGGAGACACAAATGGAGAGAGTATCCCACTCATTATAATACAATAATATCTTTGAATGCATGTCAGTACAATACAACAATATGATACAACGGCCATGATAGGTAGTATATAGTGAATACATGTCATAGGTGGTCATAGCCATGACCCGTACAGTAAGATATGGTCTCCTGTTGAAAATGAAACAACCGGTGCAATACTGGAGGTACAAACTGTTGATGTATGAGAAATGATATCTCATAAGTACAATCACGATCATGAGCGGCATACTGAATGCTACTAACATCTGGGGTCTTCTACACAAATCGGCTGTGGTGCAAGTCCCATCAAGTGAATAAAGGTGTTGAGGTCGAACCTGATGTGACATCGTCTGATTACCGGTCAATGATGTATACCGTTAAAAGATGCGAGATAACCCACCAATAATGAAAATGGGCATCAAGGCACAGAGTACAATCATCAAAGTGTGAATAGATGTGTTGAGGTCGAACACTAAGATGAATCCATCGATCAGGGGGCATCGATGTATTCCCAAAACTCTAAATGGCAAGAGAACCTACCACTAATGACTGCAAACCTCAATGTACTCAACCGACTCTAAGTCTCAATTCCAGAATAAATGAGTTGAAGTCAACAGAACGAAACTCATTGGAAGGAGGGCATTAAGGCATTCCCCATCAACCAACAAGAGGTAACATCTACGCTGAAAGATTTGGAAGAACTCAGACGAACGAACTAACTCAATAAGGATGGACGACATGCAATAGTCAAGAGAACTGAGGAGTGGTCGTCTCTAGTTTCAGGAATTCCTTTGAACAAGAGCATGAGTAGATGGATAGAATCAGGAATCATAGACTCGAGTGATAATGTGCGATGCAGGAGGCATCAACAAAGGGCTCCATAGTGATTGGAAGCTTAACCAATCAGTGGAGTAAAATATGAGAAACGAGTACAGCTCTTAAGGTCCTACTATAGTCCCGACTCATAGTGGATAGAGTGGAATGAATTCTCTCTTCAAAGGTGACACAACAACTGCCAACAAAAAGAAGTAACAATTCTCCTGTCCATCTTTTTGGAATATTTGATTTTTTTGGTCTTTTTCATATTTGGAAAAGCTTAAAAAAGAATAAAATTTCTTATAGTACAACAAGTGAGGGAACGAGTTTCAAATAGAAAGAAAACTAGTCCCAAGCAGCAGAACATCTCTATGAACAATGCAAGGAAGCATGTGCAAGATGTGGACACTCGGGGGGGTGTTCCCGCAGGGTAAAGAGTCATCAAATTGTGAACGGAAAATGAAAGCTCTACTTGGCTCGAAAGGGAAAGTGTTCAAGCACATGGCTAATGATTGAGTAAGCGGGAGCCGGAACAAGGCTCAAGTGGAAAGCAGGATGATGCAATGCAATCACAACTTGATAAAAATGGGGGGAGTCCTTATGGGAGATGGCCAGCATAACACAAAGTATAGTATGAATCTTTATCGCAAAGTCATGGTGTAAGTACGAAGGACTCCTGATCCTAAGGAGAGATAATGGCATGGGTGCCAAAAGGCATAAAAAAGTTCTAACTAGGGCACCCATGTTCGGACAAGCCCTACCTCCAAATAACGACACTTCTATAACAATGTGAAGGCTACATGTCAGCTAAAAAGTGGGGTCGCACCGAGGGTTAATAAGAATAGTCAAAGGTCAAATGCATAATGCAGGCGAAAATGACATATAGCCTATATGACAGGTGCGAAATATACCTGACGTAGGTGTGAAATGGTCAAAAAATCAACTCTCGCAGAAAAATTGTTCAAAATGGTACTCCAGGATGACACATTAGTCCAAAACAGCTTAAAATGGTAAAAACTATAGGGAAGTGGGTTTTAAAAACTATAAATAATAAAAAAAAAATTACAATTACTATTCCATTTTCACATTTTACCCAAATTGGAGTTTTTGGTTAGTTTTCACCTGAAAGTTCAGTTGTTGATTCCGGAAGCTGTGGGCATCCATTTCATCCTCCTCTTTCATTTGATAGTTTTTATTTCAATTTTTTATGGTCCATTATTTTTATTAGGACAACCCTACTTCTCCATGATGCTATACGTGGGCTACAGCTTCGCGGGTCGCAGGTAGGGACTACTAGACACGGTCAACACATGCGTTGACCATAGGTAGATGCCCCTATCTACTCAGTTTCCCATGGGTACGGCCGTGAAGGTGGTTTTTTAAATGTTAAAAGCTAAAAAAAAATTGTTTTTTCCTCCAGGATGGTTCTAGAGTGGAGGGAAAGAGAACATGATGTTGTGGATGAGAATGTCTGCCAAAATTTTTCTACGCAACAAGCACTTCAAGCGTGTGGGATTTACAAATTCTGGAGCGTTGGGGGTTTAAGGGCCCAAAACCAACTGCTCCGTCGGTTGATTGATTATTGGGACGTAGAAACACAGAACTTCAACTTGGATGGTCAAACACTCTCACTAGAGGTGGATGAAATATATTTTATTACAGGGTTGTCCCGCTGAGGGGAGGTGACTAGTCTCTGATCTTGCACTATATGTGGTGGGATCACCATTTCTAACTATATAGACTAGTACTATCTTCCCGGTACCCAAAAGGTGGGGAGTTAGGTACCCATTGGGCCATTGTGAGCTTGAGCATGAAGATCATAGTGCTCACCCTCGTGAGGATCATAGGTTCAGCAGCTTTACACAAGGCTTCAAGGCCGGTGATGTTCTACGCAGTAGAGTGCATGAGGCCTATAGTATATGATTGGTGCCCAAAGTTATTGGTGTCCATGAAGACCCAGTTAATGGAGTGTAAGCGTGGGCAGAAAAATAACTTCGGGTATGGCATTATACTTTGCAGCTTCTTCTTCGAGAGAGTTCCGGGGCTTAGTATGAGGGTTGAAGTCCCTCTGCATAGTCTCCGTGACCTATCCCTGACCCAGTGGGAAGAGGTACTAACACGACAGGGTGGTGGCCAACAGGCATCACCATATTTAGATGAGTTCTTCCACTGGTGGGATCTACAGGTCATCGCCATCGATGACTACCCATATGCCGGGATAGACTACCGGGGCGACCGCGACATGTCACTACCTCCAGGGGCCTCATTCAGAGACATTGGTATGTTACTCTTTTTATGTTTTGTGTATTTAAATTTTTGGGATTTTTGATTATATATGAAAATGCAAAAATATTTTTGGTGTAGTATCACATATTGACATTCTATTGTTTGCTCACAAATGCTGGTCCACAAAGACGAGAGGGATTCCCGAGACATCGTCGACGGGGAAGGGGTGGAGAGGTAGTTGGTGCTACAGCAGAACACACGTTAGAGACCGTATGGGTCAACCTATCCCGTATGACTACTAGAGTACCCATGATTGAGGTGGAGCATCTACCAAAGGCGATGCAACGACATGTTGTGGGAGTACCGGGCACCTAGGTGCGGCTACTGCGGCACATAGCCAATGCAGTTCATTACTATATTCAGACACATCCTGCCGAGGAAGCTAGGCCTCCTCCTAGGGCTTAGATATCTTAGAGTCCCATATTTTGTATTGATTATGTATATTTTTTAGAGCTACAGGCTCCAGTTTTGTACTGTGACACCACCTTTTTGGACATATTATTTATAAAAAACTATGATTTTCTAGTTATACTATATGTGTATGTAGAAATGTGTGAATGAATGTTTCTTTGTGTGCTTCTTTATTGATGTGACAAATGCCAATCTAGGACATAATTAGCATATGCATTAGATACATGATTAAAACATCTTGGAACATTAATGTATGCAATGGAAACAAAATGACGCTCCAAGAGTCTTACCCTTAACAACCTTCGTAGTAATGTAGGATCCCTCATGCGATACCGACCGTTCAATTGAGGCACAACCAGTTGTGAATCCAGATGGACTTTTAAAGAATGGATACCATGCGAAATGGCATCCCAAAGTAGCTCAACTACGACACTGTACTCAACCACATTGTTGGATGTAGGACCGAGACAGGCACCTCCTGAAGACACAATTTGATGGTCAGGTGAATAAATAGCCCACACAGCAGAAGCGAGTCACTACATATGACGGATAACACCATCCGCGAATCCCAAGAACATAAGAGATTCCGCTGATATCTATCAACCAAACACAAGTGAATCAGCAGATCCAAAAAACCAAAATAAATCTAAACTATGTACAGAAGCAACTATACAAAAGTATACAAAAGTATTAGCTCGAGCTATAAGCTCAAGCATAATACCGCTTGAGGTGTTAGGATATTTAGACACTTAGGAGTTAGTTAAGATCAACTTGTGTAATATATCCGTTAGGGATAGTGTGTTTCTTTAGTATGCATTAGTATGCATTTGTAAATACTTAATCTGACGGTCATGATATGTTCCCGACATAGAGTGATCCGATGACTCAACTTCTCTTAGATCAAACCTAACCTTGATCTGTGGCTTAACATCTGATTGGTCCATGATCTCTATTTAAAGAGCATGGAGGGTCATTGTTTAGTTGATCGATTATGAGAAGCTCATTTGTAACTTTCTTTCTTTGCATAATAAATTGTCCCGTAGAAGCTATTTGGCCGGGGCGGTGGAGTGTTTCCCTCAAGAGGGTTTAAACCACGTCAAAACATTGGTGTGTTGATCTGTGATCTGTTTGTGTGAAATGGTTTCTCTTGGTGTTCGGTCCTTTGGTAGTACTCTGTGTACCCGAACATGGTATCAGAGCTTTTATGAAGTGCCGCTTTTTTTATGATCTAGATCTTGAACTGCTGTTGCCAAAACTTGAAAGGGTTTCTAGTTCTGGTATTTATGTGCATTTATGGGCTGTGGGAGGTGTTCCATTGCATCCGGAGCGTCGTTTCCATTGGAAAATAGTTTTCGTTTGATCGAAAACGGTTCTCGGTTGCTCCAGAAACGCGTATTTCATCAGATTTGAAGGTATAATGTTACAGTGACGCATTTTTTTATTTCCTTTTTTAAAAAGAAAATATCTCATATTTAATCTTTTTTACTGTTAGATTTTTTTTTTGGGTTCGGATTGTTGCTTTTCCGTCTGCGTATGCTCTTTGCCATGCACCTTGAGCGATCTCAACAAATCAGAAACAAAAATGCAAAGGGTTTTTCTCGGCTGCGTATGCTCTTTGCCGTGCACCTTGCGCGATCTCGGCAAATCAGAAACAGAGAGAAAACGTAGACTTGCTGGGAAATCTAACAAGATCTAACTCCACAAGTGTGGAAAATTTTTTTTTGTTTCGATTTGTGGTTTGTTTTGCAGGAAAAAGGGCAAGCACGCAAACCAAGCAAGAAGAGTTTAACAAAAAAAAAAAAAAACCCCTTCCTCATTCCCATATTTTACATACCTTTTAATCTAGCTCACTTGGTTCAAATTTGTTTTATTCCTTGATAGGTCTTGAGTTCAAGTCTTAGGAAGTTACTTTTAAAAGAAAAAGTGCATGCAATTTCTATTTTCAAGTTATTTTATTCTAAAAGTGCATCTCACTTAAATAATAAAAAATAAAAATACAAGTGAGTCACTTAAGTTTTTTTTTATTGTTGCACTATTTAAAAGTAATATCATTGTAAAAGTGAAATCACTTATTTTATAAAAGTGGTTCACTTAAAGCAACTTTCTTGTAAATTGATTGTCAAAAGATTCATCTTGGGAAGAGGGGGGTTCTTTTTTTTTATGGACATTCTCTAGTTGCCACGTCACTATTGGGGACATCTTCAACAGTTTCTTTGTTCAAGCATAACTTTATCATACAGAGTCAGTTTTCAGTGCCGTATTTTTTTAAACCACCTATTTTTTCAAGCTCTTCACATCCAGACTATTGGTTTCTGATTTTACAGCCATTAATTTACAAATATGGCCACCCCTTGTGATATTCTACTTAACAGTTCCAACTATTTCTCATGGAAATCTCGTATGGAGGATGTTCTACGAAATAGGGGACTTTCAGAATTACCTTAGGGAAAGAACAAGAACCCACTGACGATGATAAGAAAATGAAATGGGCAAATATATGTGATGTAGCTCGTGGATTGATTGGGATGTCAATCTCTACTGATTTGCGATTCCACATATCTGGAATTGATGAACCTAATGCTGCTTGGGACAAGTTCGAATCTGTGTTTGGTAAACACAATGAAATTCGAGGTCACCAACTCGAAAATGAGTTGATTTCTTTAAATCCAAGTGACTTTTTATGCATTCAAGATTATTTATCTAAGTACAAAACTCTTAAACTCTTATGTGCAGAATGTAAGATTGAGAGGGAAGACAAACAATGCATTTATCATATTCTTTCCAAACTTGGACCTGCATATTCTGTTTTGTACCTACATTTTACTCCATGAAAGCATCCTTGAATGCAGCTAGCTATCAAGAGCCTAGTCTTGAATCCTTTTGTGATTCCTTGGTTAGAGAACACGATAAAATCATTCATCTTGGAATAATCAACAATGCAGATACATCTAGGAAAGCCTTATTGTCCCAACAGAAAGAAAAGTCCAAGCCTCCCAAGAAACAAAATTTTCGTAATAATAAGTCAAACAAGGGTCCAAAACCCTCTCAGTCAGCTCCTTCTTTAAAAATGACAAAGGATCCAAGCCAAAAGGCAAGAAGACTGAGCGTCATTGCAACTATTGCGGGAAAGATAATCATGATGAATCTAAGTGTTTCAAGAAGATGGCAGCCTTGGAAGCAGCAATGAAGAAGCACCACATCAGCCTAGATTCACCTTCAGAATCTGCCTCTCATGGACATGCACTTTGTGCTTCTGGTTATTCTTATAATGCATATTCTTCTTCTACTTCAAATGAATGGCTCATTAATTTTGGAGCATCTTATCATATGGCTAAGGATCAAGCCATCTTTTCTACTATGCATGAATGTAACACCAAACAAATATTTGTTGGTGATGATAGATCTCTAAGTGTTGTAGGAGTTGGAACAGTTCCAGTAGATAATGGTCATTTTAGTTATTTACTATGTGTTCCAATAATTTCCTCAATTTGTTATCAATCTATCAGATCACTCATTCTGGTGAAGGTAAAACTGTGACCTTTACACCTCACCAAGTTGTAATTAAGGATTTTAAAGATCCTCAATAGGTCCTAGCCACTGGAATTGTTGATGATATTACCAGGTTGTACAAGTTTAACAACTTTGGGTCATCACCTTTCCCTTCAGTTTTTGTTGCTCATAGTGATAACTTGAGCAAACTTTAGCATGAGCGATTTGGTCACTTAAATTATCGCTCATTGCAACAACTATGTAAATACAATATGGTGATAGGTCTTCCGATGGTATCTTACAGGGATGGTGTTTGTTCCGGTTGTGTACTCAGAAAACATCATCGGGACAGTTTTGACAAATGTACCTCTTGGCACGCCTCGGTTCCCTTGGAGCTTGTGCATAGTGACTTGTGTGGTCCTCTTCCATCTGCTTCCTTTTCTGGTTTCAAATATTTCTTAACTTTCATTGATGATTACACCAGACGCACTTGGGTTTATTTCCTGAAACTTAAGAGCGAAGTATTTAACATGTTCTTTGCCTACAAGGCCCTTGTTGAAAAACAATCTGGTCATCAAATTATTAAGTTAAGATCTGACAATGGAGGAGAATATGTTAACAAACAGTTCACTACTTTCTGCACTGAACAAGGCATCCAACAACAACACACTATTTCATATACACCACAACAAAATGGTGTAGCTGAGCGGAAGAACCGCACTTTAAAAGAAATGGCTAATTGTATGATCCAATCTAAGGGACTAAGTCTTCAATTTTGGGCTGAAGCCATAAATTGTGCAAATTACATAGTTAATCGCACCCCCACAAAAGAATTACAAGGTATAACACCGGAAGAAGCATGGAGTAAAACTAAACCTAATGTAAGTCACTTTCATGTGTTTGGTAGTGAAGCATGGGCTCACATTCCGGATGAAAAACAGAAAGCATTGCATCCTAAAAGTGAAAAGTGCATATTTGTTGGATATTCTGAAGATGTAAAAGGTTATAGACTTCTTCAACCACATTTTCATGATATAATCATTAGAAGAGATGTTAAATTTAATGAAAATCTCTTGGCCTACGAGCCTAACTCAGCGATTGTGCCATCTTTGGCCTACGAGCCTGATTCTACGTTTGTGCCTTCTTCTTCTTCTTCCAACTTCCTTGACAGGTTTCCAACTCCAGTTTCTGATAATGACAGTGAGGATGACAATCCACCTCCTCCTGCTCATGTTCTTCCAATTGCACCAGCACAAGTGCTTCCTCGATGGGTCCGTTCAACATGTGAAGCAGCTGGTGATCTTGCCAGTGATCCTAGAGATTAACGTCGAACACGTTCTCAGTTTCAGCGAGCCTCTTCTCTTTTGGCTCAAGTTTCCGAGAATCATGATCCAGAAACTTTTGCAGAAGCTTTAGGAAATCCATATTGGGATGCAGCCATGGATGAAGAATATCATTCCTTAATGGCGAATGATACTTGGGATCTTGTACCTCTTCCAAAAGGAAGAAAACTTGTCAAATGTAAATGGGTCTACAGAACTAAGTATGCATCAGATGGAAGTGTTGAAAGACTTAAGGCAAGGTTACTTGCCAAAGGTTTTTCCCAAGTTGAAGGGATTGACTACAATGAAACCTTTGCTCCCGTCGCAAAAAATGAACTCCATCCGCCTTGTTCTTTCCCTTGCATCCTTACAAAACTGGAAATTCCATCAAATGGATGTCAAGTCTGCCTTCTTACATGGTGATTTACAGGAGGAAATTTACATGGAACAACCTCTTGGCTATGTTCAGAATAACTCTAGCCTTGTATGCCGCCTTAAGAAATCCTTATATGGCCTTAAGCAAGCTCCTAGATCTTGGTATGCCAAAATGGATAACTTTCTCCTTGACACTGGTTTTTCTAGATGCCATTCTGACCCCAATGTCTATACCAAGAAAGTAAGAAACCATCTCATCATACTTGTTCGATATGTTGATGACCTTATTCTTACTGGTAGTGACCCTAAGCTTATAACCCATGTCAAATCCAGTCTTAAACAAAATTTTGAAATGTCAAACTTAAGACATTTGCATTATTTTCTTGGTCTCCAAGTCCTGCAAACCAAAGAAGGAATCTTTCTTTCTCAGTCTAAGTATGCTTGTGACCTTCTTCGTTGCTTTCACATGGAAGATTGTACACTAGCCCCTTCTCCCTTCCAGTCTGGAGTCAAACTTTATGCCACTTGTACTTCACCTGAAGTCGATGCCACCTTGTATCGTCAGCTTATTGGTAGTCTCTTATACTTGACTCATTCCTGTCCTGACATTACCTTTGTCGTTGGTCGTGTTTCACGTTATATGCAAACACCTCATGAAAGTCACTGGAAAGCAGCTAAAAGAATACTTCGATATATTCGAGGTACAGTTCAGTTTGGGATTCATTACAGTACAGGGGGGGAAACCTTTGTTGGTTGGTTTCACTGATTCAGATTGGGTCGGCGATCCCAATGATCGAAAGTCTACTGCAGGTTATGTTTCAGTCTGGGATCTGGACCTATTGCTTGGGCTTGTAAGAAACAACAAGCTCTTGCTCTTTCTTTAGCAGAGGCAGAATATCGAGCAGCAGTTAATGCCAGTCAGGAAGCTTTATCGCTTCGACAGATCCTTTCATAGTTTGGATTCAAGAAGCAGTAGCCTACTCCACTTTGGTGCAACAATCAAAGTGCCATCAAGCTTTCCAAAGATCCAGTTCTACATCAACGCAGCAAACACATTGAGATACATATGCACTTCATCAGAAATCTTGTTCATGATCATGTTCTTGAAGTGCTCTTTTGCCCTACAGATGATCAAGTTGCAGACATCTTCACCAAGTCTCTTACAGAAGCGAAGTTTTCTAAACTTCGATCTATATTAGGAGTTCATGAACTTGTCATTAAGGGGGGATAGGCTCTAATGCCTCTTTCCTTCTCCTAATAGTGTCACTTTTGTAATCCTTCAATCCTATCCCAAGTTGTTCTTAAGGGGGGATGTTAGGATATTTAGACACTTAGGAGTTAGTTAAGATCAACTTGTATAATATATCCATTAGGGATACTGTGTTTCTTTAGTATGCATTAGTATGCATTTGTAAATACTTAATCCAACAGTCATGATATGTTCCCGACATAGAGTGATCCGATGGCTCAACTTCTCTTAGATCAAACCTAAACTTGATCCATGTCTTAACACCCGATTGGTCGATGATCTCTATTTAAAGAGCATGGAGGGTCATTGTTTAGTTGATCGATTATGAGAAGCTCATTTGTAACTTTCTTTCTTTGCATAATAAATTGTCCCGTAGAAGCTATTTGGCCGGGGCCATGGAGTGTTTCCCTCAAGAGGGTTTAAACCACGTCAAAACATTGGTGTGTTGATCTGTGATCTGTTTGTGTGAAGTGGTTGCTCTTGGTGTTCGGTCCTTTGGTAGTACCCTGTGTACCCGAACATGAGGTAGAACCCATTTCTAGGCTCCTTCATGGCGTTCCCCTCATAGTCTTCCAATTCGTAGGCTCCTCTCTCAAGGACACACGTATGTAAGGACCGTATCACATGGGGTTAAACTTTCCTGCCCCCAGGGGTTCCTTAGCTTGGTCATACAAGAGAACAAAGTCACCTTTAGCATATTGCCGGGGACAGATAGACCTATCATTTTGAACCTTGACACGACGTTTGTTGGCATCTATAGCCACATGTTAAATTTTCAGAATTTACTTCAATCTGATCTAGGATCTTAACTGAGAGAACAACATGTACAACAAATCTACAACATATCATTCATGGACACAATAATGCAAGCACAGAAGAGACACGGAGTTTACTTGGGGAAAACCATAAAGGTGAAAAACCCCAATAACTTCCTCAGAGATAGATAGAGCAATGATACAACCATAATACAAGAGATAGTCTTCTCCTAGCAGCAGAGCCTCCTCCTCCACAAGTGCGCCACTCTCCATAGTGTGAGTGAGAGAATAGAATGTGTAAAATGAGAGCGACACACTCTCTATTTATACACTAACTTGACTTGACCTTTACTCAACTAGGTCGGCCTCAACTTAACCACTTAACATAATGCTGACTAGGCCGACCCCCACTAGGGTGGTCTAATAACCCTTTGACCCACATGGACGACCCCCAATAGGGTGGTCTAATAACGCTTTGACCCACATGACTTATACAGGGCCGACCCCAACAAGGTTGTCTAATAACCCATCAAGTATAAGTTACGACACTTACAATATAAATGACGACACTTCCATATAGAAGAATAATAACATCTCTATAGGAATATAATATACAAATATGTGAAATACATTCCAAAGTTACATATACATCAACACTCCCTCTTAACTAGGAAGGTATTTCTCGACATAGGTGTTCTAGCACAAGTCATCTTCTCTGGATCATCGACACTGCTGCTACTATATCAATCAATCTCTGAATCTACTCGTCATAGGAAGTTCTACAGAGCCAGTCCTTTTTCATACTGGATGTAGACCCACCACCTACAGGTCTTCGTTATCAATGGCCATACTATGGAAATCTCAGGACTTATTACGTGCATCACAAAACCTTAAAAGAGTCTCTTGACTAGCAAGAACCCTAAAGAGCATCTGAGTCCTTTTTCATCCTATCCAGATCTCTAGGACTTATTACATGTGACCCCACCACAAAACCTCGAAAGAGAATCCCATGACTGATTATGAACACAAGGCTCAACCTATCAGATCTCCCAGGGCACAAATTACATGTGGTCACCACAAAACCTCGAAAGAGCATCCCAGGACTGATTACGAGCACAAGGCTCAACCTATCGGATCTCCTAGGGCACAAATTACATGTGGTCATGGAAAAACCTTGAAAGAGCATCCCAGGATTGATTACGAGCACACGGCTCAACCTATCGGATCTCCCAGGGCACAAATTACATGCCATAGGACAAAACCTCGAAAGAGCATCTGCCAGATATCCCAGGGCACAAATTACATGCCATTGGTAAAACCTTGAAAGACTATCTGTAGATTTCCCAAGGCACAAATTATATGTCCTCCCAAGAAAAACCTCGAAAGAGCATTTGCCAGATATCCCAGGGTACAAATTACATGCCATAGGAAAAACCTCGAAAGACTATCTGCAAATCTCCCAGGGCACAAATTACATGCTTATCTGTACAACCTGTTCCACGGCCACAGACTATCAACCTGATACTCACCATACATCATTTTGATGTACACATGATCATCTTGATCATCATCACTGCAACATCCTGCTGCATGTCATCTGGAGCAACATCCTGAAGCTCGTCATCCATGATCATCTTGATCATACAATGCATCTACCTGATGCATACCTAGTATCTACCAGATACATATCATCATACATGATCCACCTGATCATACAGTGTATCCACCTGATAAAAATACAAATACATGATACATATCACCATACATGATCCACCTGATCATACAATGCATCTACCTAATGCATACCAAGTATCTACCTGATACATATCATCATACATGATCCACCTGATCATACAGTGTATCCACCTGATACAAATACAAATACATGATACATATCACCATACATGATCCACCTGATCATACAATGTATCCACCTGATACATATACAGATACATGGTCCAAGCATCCAACATGATTAATATACAAAATACATACAAATGATCCAACCGATCATATCCAGCATCCAACATGATGCATACATACATATACATATAAATGATCCAACAGATCATATCCAACATCCATCATGATGCGTACATATATAAATGATCCAACTGATCATATCCAGCATCCAACATGATGCGTATACAGAGCAGTAACTGGAGCATCGTCCTGATGCTCATCATCCAACGCTTACATCCACAGCCATGTGAAGGATCCTCCTTCCAACATGCTTGGAATGGCTTCTACAAATGTGTCCATCACTTCTTCCTCGAAGTGTCATCAATCTGAAGAACACCAAGCCTCTCCCTGAAGCACTCAAACTTCACCCTGGCTAGTGGCTTCGTCAGCACATCTGCAATTTGCTTGTCCATCACAATGTACAGGAGCTTCACAGCTCCTCTCTGCACCATATCCCTGATATAGTGATATTTGATCTCTATGTGTTTCGACCTGTCATGAAACACTGGGTTCTCGGACAGCTTCACACAACTCTGGTTATCACAAAAGATACCAGTAGCATCCAACGGGAGATCAAATAACTCAGATAGTAGCTTCCGTAGTCATACTGCCTCACAACTAGCTGAACAAGCTGCAACATACTCTACCTCAACTGTACTCAGTGCTACGTAGAACTGCTTCCTACTAAACCAAGAGATCACACCTGATCCCATACCGAAGCAGCATCCAGATGTGCTCTTCCTATCTGTAGCACTACCAGCCCAATCTGAATCAACATAACCCTATAGGTTAAACTTTTGATTCACATCATATTTGAGCCCATAATCAACTATACCCTTCAGGTTCCTTAGAATATGCTTTACAGCAACCAGGTGAACGCTCCTCGGATCTGTCAGGAACTAGCTCAATGTGTTCACCGCAAAGCAAATATTTGGTCTCATGTTCGTCAGGTACATCAAGGACCCAATCATCTGACGATACATAGTGACATCAACCGGTTCAGATGAAGCATCACACAGAAGCTTCAGGTTCGATGCCATAGCCTCGCAGTCCATCATCCCGAACCTCTTCAGGATATCTACTGCATACTTCCCTTATCCAAGGAAGATTCCATCTGCACTCTACCACACCTCCATGCCAAAAATAGTGCATCATCCCCAAGTTCTTCATCTCGAACTCAGCAGCAAGCTTCCGCTGCGTTTCGGCAATCAATCTATCCTCACCTGTTACAAACAGGTCATCCACATAGTATTATCACTGGATTGCCTTCCTCAACCTTGTAGTTAAGGTTGGAATCTTCTTTACTCTTGGTAAAGCCCAAACTGGATAGAAAGCTGTCTATCCTACCATACCAAGTTCTGCACATATATATGACTACACCATTCAAGAAGGCTGTCTTGAAATCCATCTGGTGTATCTTCTATTTCATCACTTTTATATTTCTGTATGCTACCATCTGCAGCATGCTTGATCTAATAGTTCCATTTGGAAGTCACAATAGACTTCCCTTCAGCTCTTGGGACTACATCCCAAACATCGTTCTTCATGATCGACGGATCATGGCATTCTTCCCGTATCTTGGGAACTTCAATATCTTCAATAGATAATTTTGTTGCTTGAACAAATGTTGTAGTCCTTCTTTTGTAGGTGAAGGTATACGATCTTTCCTACAAAACAAGTTAAATTGCATGATTAGAAAACATCTCATAGTTTTTAGAACAAATTCTTACACATAAAGAAATATGTCATACAGTCATGCAATTATCTTAGCCAATGCTTCAATACAACATTTATCCATATCCTGTAACTTTCTAGATGCCTTCCAATCTCTACCAGAACATTGTTAAGAGTGTGCACAACTCTCAACATGTCAGCAAAGAGGTTTCATTCTAGATAAGTAGCAATGGAATGTTGTACAGTGCCATAGGCCACTTACCCATGCATATTAGTAGTATATTGTTCATCAATGCAACTATTCTAATATGCATAATACACAACCTAATTCTAGGAACATCTGTATATACATTATTGAACAATATTATTTAAACAATAAAATATGCAAGTAATGACAATTCAAATACTTATCTTTGTTTGTTTGTTGGGTTGACTCCCTCTCAGTCTTTGCTTCTTTTTTGCAACTCCATTCTTATGTGGACTGTGAGAAGAAGTCAACTCCCTCTCAATATCTGCATCCTTGCAGAAACTACTGAAGTGTGCTCCTTTGCTTTCTTGCAGGAACAACTAGAGTGTGCTCCCTCTTGATCTTTGCTTCCTGGATTACCTGTCCTTGAACTTACATCCATCCTTAATCACTATGAATGCTTATTAGTATCATCATTGTGTTATCCTTGAGGTCTCATACATAATCACACATTTATTAGTATAATCTTAATACTATCAAAACACAATAATCTTAAACATGTATATTCATGATCATTCACAGATAATAAACATTAGTATTCAAGGTTTCAGTGAAGTCTTCTTTTACTTATGCATATTCTTATTTTATCATAGGACTTTTCTGATTAGTTAAATCATCAATGCAAAAACCCGTGATTACTCAAACCTATAACTTCATGATTCTTTTGGTTAGTCATATCATCAATTATGGTAAGAAACATAATATGTATACAACCATGACTATTCAAACCTATGACTTCATGAATAATCATTATCAACAACACAACAATATAAGATCCTAACACAAGGTAGGATTCTAGCTTGATATAGGAAAAACATACCTGGATTAGCATGCTAGCTAGTTATGTCTAACATACCCGCATAATGTCTTCTGGTTCTCTTCAGTGACTTGTGCTAGTAACCTGCATGTCTCATAAGTTAACCATTGTAGAACCAAGTTATACATACCTCGTAAGTAGATCTTCTATGTGATCCATGACAATGGATGAATCTTTGTCTTCATGTCACCATGAGCATCTGTTCTTGAAGTAGAACATGATTTGACTTTCTTGGTGTACCTTTTTTGTTAGCAAACAACATAAACCTCATACAACATCACAATGCATTAGTACAATCATAAGTGTCAAAACCTTAATCAATGAATATCTTCTATTAAGGTGATACGACAAGTCCAGTAATTAATCAAGATTGTACTATAATGATATGAAGACAAACATATGATAAACTTAACCATGAAACATACCTGTAAGCCATACTTGTCAAGATTGTTGGTAATCTTCTTATGGAAGGCCTTAGCCTCATCTCCCTCTGAGACAGGAACTTCTTCACTTATGTAGGTGACCAATCCATCTTCTTCTAGGATTAACCCAATCCACTTGATTTGCAAGAACTGGTCCTGGAGCTGGATTAGGGTTTTTCAAAGAAACCCCAAAAATTCAAACTTCTGAAAGGATAGAAATATGCGCCTTGATGAGCTGATCAAGTTGGTATATTCGGAATTTGAAAACTACAAAGTTTCACCCCTCAAAATTGCCTTTTAGATTTTTGGATTTACTGGGGAGGACCCTGAATTAGGGTTTGAATTTCCCGGAGCTTCACCCAACCAAGGGATTTGATTCAAAGCTCTAAGCTTCAATTTTTCTGAGGAGCTTCCAGCCGTGGTCACAGATTTCCAAAATTCCAAGTTTTGCAGAAGCCCTAATTTTCCATCTTTCCGATCAAAGTCCCGAACTGGGGTTTGATCAAGCCCGGCCTTCTGCCCAACCAAAAAATCTGATCTTGGTCTCTAAATTTTGATTTTGATGAGTAGCATCCATCCGTGGTCTCTGGTTACAAAAATTCCAACTTTCTCCGAAGCCCTAAATTCCGAAAGCCATGAATGAAGGTGCTCAAAAATAATTCTGTTTTGACAGAAATATGTACCTGATTGTTTCTGGTGTAACTCTAAAATTTTTGATCCACAGGGTCTGAAAATGTTTTTTGCGATATCCTGACCTGTTATATTTCCATCACGATAGGTCTGACCTCAATTGGATTCTCTGAGAGAGAGTTATACCAAGTGTCGCAACGTGACCTATTTATGGGATAATACAGGAGAGCGAACTTGTATGGAGTGCCACGTGGTACTATTTCAACTTCAATCTCTGAAACATTTTCTTAAGATAGTATAGTCTGTGTACTACCTGTCACTATTTACGAAATTTCATTTGGAGCTTCCTAGCCCAAGTTATGACCTTTTTCCCAAGGTCACCTAATTTTGACTCAGATCTGGAAGAGGTAGAAACCCTATATTGTACAGATCATAAATCACAAAGTACAACGAATTAGAGGTTGTCCTTTGGACACAAGGTACATGGGGATCTTATCTTCGACCTGTAAAATTTTCAAATCTGAAAACTTCGCCAAAACGGATTTATAGTGAAAGTTCTACGATGACCGGTTTTTGCTATATCAAGCCCTAGCATCGTAAGTGAAACAAGTGTCATACATGCCATATCATGCCTTCTTTTAGGCTAGCTCTGATACCATGTTAAATTTTCAGAATTTAGTTCAATCTGATCTAGGGTCTTAACTGAGAGAACAACATGTACAAAAAATCTATATCATATCATTCATGGACACAATAATGCAAGCATAGAAGAGACATAGAGTTTACTTGGGGAAAACCATAAAGGTGAAAAACCCCAATAACTTCCTCAGAGATAGATAGAGCAATGATACAACCAGAATACAAGAGATAGTCTTCTCCTAGCAGCAGAGCCTCCTCCTCCACAAGTGCGCCACTCTCCACAGTGTGAGTGAGAGAATAGATTATGTAAAATGAGAGAGACACACTCTCTATTTATACACTAACTTGACTTGACCTTTACTCAACTAGGTTGGCCTCAACTTAACCACTTAACATAATGCTGATTAGGCCGACCCCCACTAGGGTGGTCTAATAACCCTTTGAACGACATGGTTGATCCCCAATAAGGTGGTCTAATAACCCTTTGACCCACATGACTTATATAGGGCCGACCCCAACAAGGTGGTCTAATAACCCATCAACTATAAGTTACGACACTTACAATATAAATGACGACACTTCCGTATAGAGGAATAATAACATCTCTATAGGAATACAATATATAAATATGTGAAATACATTCCGAAGTTACATATACATCAACACCACAGCTGCATCTCGACACTGCTCGTCAAGCCGCTCAAGGTGGATCAAACATTGGTCGACATCTGACGTATCAGGGAGGATCTCTATGGCTAGTTTCAATGAATGGTTTTGCATTCAGTCGGCAATATAGACTCCACACCATGTACTAGCTGAAATGGTGGGAAACCGGTTGCAGTATTAACTGCGGTTTGATATGCCCACAAAGCAGGGTATAACATAATGTGCCAGTTTCTCTTGCTTTACAGGATGGTACATTGTAGAATGGTATTTAAGGACTTATTGACTGCCTCAACCTGACCATTTGCTTGGGGGAAGTAAGAGGATGAATGATCTTGACAAAACCCAAGATTGGGTGACAAATCCGCCATCATTTTGTTCTGAAAGTGACTACCATGGTCAATGACAATCTCTTTTGGGATACCAAATCAAGTGATAATTTGATTGAACATGAAGTGGGTTGCAGTAGCACTATCGGCTTTTACGATAGGCATGGCCTCAACCCATTTGGAAAAGTAGTCCATGGCCACAATGATATGGTGATGCCCCCAAGCCAAAGCTAGTTTGCAATCCATGAAATCCACCCCCCACTTAGTGAAGGGACCAACGGTGGCGGTCAGATGAAGGCGTGTAGGATGTGAGTGCATATTTCGAGAAAACACCTAGCAGAGGTGACATCTCTTCACAACATTCATACAATATTTAAAGATTGAAGGCCAGAAGTAACTTGCTCGCATGATACGTTGGGCTATCGCAAGCCCAAATAAGTGATCACCACACACCCCAGTGTGGCAGTCATTCAGCACTAACTCCGCTTCTTCATGATTCAAATAATGATGGAGGATAGAGTCTTTTCCTCGACGATACAAAGTGTCACCGATGATGACATAATCTTTAGCTTGGTGCCTCACACGCCGTTGTTCATCCCGTGAATAGTGTGAAGGGAACTTCAAAGTTTGGAGATATATGATGATATCCCCATACCAAGGGTCTACTGATGAGATAAGAAATAAATTCTCATCCACAAAAAAATCTTCATGGACAATGTCCTCATCAAGTCGTGGAAAATATGACATGAGCTCAGCGAAAACCAAGGATTTCACCAACTTCGTCAAAGAAAAATCGAGATTGAACTCCTGATCAAACGTCGTGAAAGCACGAACTGAAATGGATTGATGTGTGCTATGACAATGGTTTTCCTAAGCATAATGTAATGTCGTAAACATTGGACTGCATGAACAGTCGCAACTGCCAACTTCTCCATGTGAGTGTATCTCATCTCAACGTCAACTAGATTTTGACTGAGATAATAGACAACATGCTCTTGGAGTGCATCATCTACCTGAACTAAGACCATGCCAATCATCTCAAGAGACGCGGCCACATAAAGCAAGAAATATCGAGCAAAGTCGGGTGGACTAAGCAGAGGGGCCGATACCAAAGCTTTCTTCAAAGCATCGAAAGACTATTGGGCTCGCTCATCCTAGATAAATGGTGTGTCCTTCTTCAAAAGTCATGCGAAACCTTTGGTAAGACTGGCATAATTCATTATAAAATGTCGTAGAAAAGCGGCTCTTCCTTGGAGGCTCTGAAGTTGAATTATGTTACACGGGGGAGACAATCGAAGTATTGCCTCAACATTAAGAGGATCGACTCTTATACCCTCTTGTGAAACTACAAACCCAAAAAGACGACCCATTCTCACAACAAAGATGCACTTGTTGGGGTTCAACCGAATCTTGTAACATTGGAATTTTTCAAAAATGAGGTGGAGGTGCTTGGGGTGGTCCACTCTCTTACGAGAATGGCCAACAAGATCATCCAAGTAAGCCTCCACTATATGCTTAAGGTCATGAAACGCATAGGTCATAGCACGCTAAAATGTAGCTCCGACGTTTTTAAGGTCGAAGGGCATTTTTCGGTACGCAAATGTACCCCAAAGACATATAAAATATGTTTTATGCTGGTCCTCGGGCTTTATCTGGATCTGATTATATTTGTAGAAACCATCCATAAATGAAAAGACCTCACTTCCCAGAAACGCATCCAATATTTGATCTATGAATGGTATGGGAAAGTTATCTTTTGGACATGCACGGTTCAGATCTCTAAAGTCTGTTCATACATGGATGGTTCCTTGCTTCTTATCTACAGGAACAGGATTTGACACCCATTCAATAAGGGGAATCAGGTAGATGAAACCAGCTTTAAGTAGTTTCTCCACCTCTGCCTTAATCGCGGCTACATTTCTAGGATTCACAGCAACAAGTTGTTGCCGAACCGGCTTAGCATTAAGATATGTCTTAATCTCATGTTCGATAATGCTAGGGTCTATTCCTGGCATCTCCTCATATGACCAGGAGAAAAAATCCCGAAATTCCTTGAACAGTTTGGTGTATATACGGATCTCATCGGGAGAATAATCAGCACCGATATAAACGTTCTCTATCTTTCCGAGCATGCGAGAGATGTTGATCGGTATGGTTGGGGAGATATTGGCCATATTCCCCTACACGTAAATACCATGTGAATCCAAAGCAGCCACAAGGTGACCAACCTTCTCTACAAGAGTTGTCCTAAACTCTTCTCGCTCAAGAAGATCAAGGTTAGAATGAAAATAAGAGCGATGATGCAAATATTCCCAAGGCCTCTCACTACCACACATGGCCTCAATGATGGCTTCATCTGAAGGCAAAATACCATCAAGACAATCGTGTGAGCAAGATGAGTCGGCTACCCATGCCGACAGCATAACGAGATATTCCTCCTCTATCTGTGAAGAGGATGTATCTGGCTCTGCAGTGGCTTGTTGAATTTCATGGTAAGCAAGCTCAGTTGCAGATAATGACATAGCCATTCCAACGTTCGAAATGTCTCCAGATGAGGCACTCGTGGATGGTAAATTCCATGAATCATTAAAATACGAGGTCTGGAAAGGTACATTACTTAATGAAGATGGTGCACTATCGGAAATGGTTATGATAAAGGAAATTGGTGCAAAAAAGTCGAATGATCCCATCAAGGATGGATACAATCCTACACCAATGTTCCCAGTTTCCAGCTGAGAATCTTTGATCTCGGGAACAACAGTTCCCGATGATGCTACAAAATTAGAACTGGGGAAGTCTAGTTGATTGACCATCACAATTCTTCCTTCATGACGAAAGAAAATAACTCTAAACACGGAGGACACGATTGCTTTCATTGTGTAGATCCAATTCCTACCCATAATAAGGTTGTAGTCAATGGGCGCATTAACCACCTCGAATTCAATAGGCACAGATTTCGCACCCAAGTGGACCTCAAGGGAAGGGATAATACCATGCAACCTAAATGAGTGACCATCTAATGCAGTAAGCATGGTCATAGATTTTGACAAGGGAGGAGAGCCAAGAGCTTTCCAACAATCCAACGACATTACTGAGGTGGAAGCACCTTCGTCAACCACCGTATGTTTAACAGATTTATCTAAGCACCTCACATGGACTTGAAAAACCTAATGGTAAGGAAAGCGAGGCTGGATATCAGTAGTGTTGAATTTAATGACACTAGGGATACTCTCATCCTGAACTCCCAAAGCAGATAAAAGGGCGTTCATTTGCGAGGACATGCCTATAAAACCTCAAAATCCGACATGGCACACAGAGTTTGGCCCAAATATTCTACAATGGAGTAGTTCTGTGGCTCGGGCATTGAGATTGTGCACCAAGTGCTTAAGAACACCTTTCGGTATCTGCGGCATAGTAGTGGGCTTCTTGATATGCAAAGAAGTATCGGGAGGAGGAGGAGGCTCATTCCCCATATTTGGTTGTGGTGCACCATAATCGCGTTGACGAGTAGCAATGCTAACCTGAGATTGGACCATGTTCACGCATTCATAGCCACCGGCATGAGAAGAAGACATCATACTTTCATTAGTCCCATAGCCAGTGACGGGAGCATTTGAAGCCATATTATAATGATGCAGAAGGGGATCTTTCAACACAGCTAGGCTCTGTGCAAGATGCTTCGATTCTTCTTCAATTCGAGGACACGAGTGAGTTAGATGATCCTCCCCATAAAGTTTGCAAGGGAATTTCACCTTACGTCTCGGCTTATGGTCCACACCAGCATTTCTACCATCACGAGGAGGGTTGGCGTTCTCATTTCTAGGAGTGTTTCGATTAATTCCACTATTACCATTATTCCCACCCTTACGATTGTTTCTCCCCTTGTTCTTTCCACCAGGTTGTTGGTTACCTGATGGGTTCACCATTTGTATAGAATGGACATCGGACGATTGGGTAGGAGTGGACGAGGCATGAGCCTGTCCGGGGGTAGATTGGCTAATGGAAAAATTTTGCATTTGATTTGTAACCAAGTCTACGGGTCGAGTACTCATGGATCCAACAATGCCATCAACATGTGGTCCAGTAATAGGCTTGCGCTCATGACGTGAGCACGGTGCATCAGGAATAATATCATACAGGATACCAGATTGATCATAGAGTAAATCTAGTTGTTGGGCTTTGAATATAGCTTGCTCCTTAGTCGTGATGCCAGACAGTGAAATGTCCTTAGATATGTAGGGAAGCAACGACTTGAGTAACCACTCCAACATAAAATATAGAGGAATGTTGGATTTCACTAGCCTCTTCCGTCGATGCCACTCTTGAATGTGATCAGATATGTGCGTGGCCTTATTCTGGCATAAGGTAGATAAAAGTTCGATGCCAGTATCGTAACGAACCGACAACTAAAAGTGATCCAAGAAAACCAAAGCTATCTCATTAAAACTCTTGTAAGTTCCCCCAAGAAACTCGACATACCACTTTGTGACTGCCCCCGTGAGGGTGCGTTGAAATAGTCTCAAACGAATAGAGTCATGATTTAACGAATTCGAGGAGCACCAACGATGAAAAGTCATAACATGATCACCCGAATCCTCACCATTATTCCCTTCAAACTTCAGAATGTTAGAAGGGAGCTTGGTGGGGACTAGAGGCCAAGAAGGATAGTGACACACTATATCATTCGTGAGCTTTGAAAGATCTGGTAGATTCAAACGAGCAAAAAATGGGAGCTATGGCTGTGAAGCTAGATTAAAGGCTCCCAAAAGAGGCTAATCTTGCGGACCATAGGGATGATATGAACCATGACCATGACCATAGGGCTGATAAACGCCTCCACCCTAACTCGTGTAAGGGTATGAAGGTATATATGTGTTATAAGCACCTTAGTGAGTAGGGTTATAGTAAGGGCCAGAACCGGCTGCATTATAAGAAGGATTACCACCATAATTATGGGGAATATAGGTGCTAGTTGTAGCAGGAGCAGTCGAGTAATGACCATAAGTGTAGGGTATGTTCCCACCCCTAGCGTTGGGAATTTTCCCACCCCCATTGTTGGGAATGTGCCCTCCCCCAGTGTAGGGTATGTTCCCACCCCCAGTGTTTGGAATGCGCCCACCGCCAGTGTTGGGAATGTGCCAACCCCCAGTGTTGGGGATGTTCCTACCCCCAGTATAGGGTATGTTCCCACCTCCCATGTTAGGAGGGACATGCTGGTTAGCAGACGTGGTCGTAGTCATGGGTATATGCATAGAAGCATGTGTGCTAGGTTGTGGAATATGAGTCGTGTTATGAGAATTGTTCCCACTAAAATGAGGGACAGTCCTAGGACATGGTCCTCCTCCAACAACTATGGAAACTGAAGGGATGTGACCATAATTAAATTGAAATGGAGCAGAAAAGGTTGCACCACCCCCGAAGGGAGCGGAAAAGGTTGCGCCATCCCCAAAGGGAGCAAAAAAGCTTGTGCATCCCCTAGATGGAGCAATTCCCACAGCTCCAAGGCTAGTGTTAGCTTGACTACTTGATGAAGTGGATGTAACATTCGAATTAATACTGGGCATACCAAGTGAAAAAGGATTAGTGGTCGAAGGGTTTGTGGTGTCATTAAGATCTAACATCCCATATTGGAAACCATGTGTGCGTGGATCATAGAATGGGTTTAACTCCGGGGGGTCTGGCCCAAAACTTGACAAAGTGGCATGTGGGGGTGAACCTTCCTCTCCAAGTTCCCGAGGAGTGGGTAGAGCGGTCTATCCATTGACCTCAATCGACGGAGTCACGGGAATTCTTCCCAGTGTGCCATATGAAAAAGTCATAATGTAATCTTAGAGTTCTTCAAAAGTATCAAAAGGATCGGAGAGGATCCTTCGGCATCTCTTATAAAAAGGACGTGCTACCTCGTCAGCTGTTATACCATCCAAACGACGAGCCTGACGGAGAGGTGGATCTTCCTCCATGATAACTCCAAAAAATACATTAAATTATACACCTCCTAATGGCCAACTAACGGTCAAAGAGCACACACCTAAAGAAACTACAACCAAATGCACACAAACATGACTAGCTTAAGGGACCTCCCGACACTACAATCGGTATGCCTCACCTAGGAGAGGATTGATATTCCCAAACTATAACCAGAGGTAATGAAATCAGTTATAAGGGCTCCCATACTTTAGTGCATGCACAGGGTCAAATCTCTATACAACAGGAAACTGTGATGTCCAACCGTTATATGACTAAGGACAATCACATAATTACCACAACGAATGCCCTATGTGATACATAGGTAAATCAAAGAAGGTCATCATGATATAACCAATGCTCAAGCGATAGTCGCAGGTGGGATCCATCGTATGGGAAGGGTAGCTAAGCCCGAAACATAAGAGGTACAGATCTCTCAAGAGCCCCCGTACACAAACAAATCCTGGAAGTATCTCCCACGTTCAGCTAGTATTGGAGGGCTATCTCCGCAACCAACCTCACGTGACCTCGTGCTTAACTCTGGTTTTACTAGAGCTTCCTGAGAACACTGATGTATACCATGGGTTTAACCACTCCATGGTCAAACACATAATTTTGGTTCAATAGTCTTGGATTGTTAACTCACAATGATCTATTCCAAGACTCTAAACCTAAGCTAGTTGGTGTACCCTATAAAATGAAAATCGTTTCTAATAAATTTTAAGATTAAGTGTTGATTTTAATGGCTGTAATTACTCAAAGGATATGGTCATGAAACTAATGATGTATAGGACTCATTGGTATGCACAACCGAAAAACACTAGACTCATCTATCAATTAAAAGCATGCCACTAATATGACAATCAATTGAACGGTTCGAAATAAAATGCAATCTCTTTTACAATTTCTATGCACAAGCAAGTCCTAGATGAAATCACAAGCACTTTCATGCAAAATGCAGAACATAAAGAAAATATTTTTTAATTTTCTCTTATAAATGCAAGGAAAATGCAAAATAATGTTTTTATATTTTTTCAATTTAAGGAAATGAAAAAATGCAAGCAAAATCTAACTATTCAGTACAGAAATGTAGATCATGTCAAATAGACAACCCAGCAAAACCCAAATAGTAAGATTCAGCCAAGCGAATGAGCTATAAAACAAGAAATTGTGAAAAATAAAAAATCTTAAAACAAAAAGAAAGAGGAGTTTTGGTCACAGACAGGGCATGGAATAGTCAAGAAACAAGCCAACTAAGACTGAGGAACACTCAAAACCAACCCAGCAACAACCCAAGGCCAAAAATCAAGCAATCCTGGACTTGTACGCAACTAAAGAACAAGAGTGGGTAGGCACGGGCTACAGTTCACACAGGTGCGGGTAGACATGGTCAAAACTATGTTGACCCACGTACAGGGAAAGGAAAATGAACCCAAAAAGAGTCAAACAACCCAGAAAAAGCTAGTTTTCTAATGTAAATCCCGACGGTGAATCAATGACACAGAAACTTGACAAACAACAACTCAAAATAAGGACAAATGCGCAAAAATCCCCAAAATGGAGGTTCTCCCCAATGGAGTCGCCATTTCTGTTACGGAGAAAACTTCCTATGGCTTGGGGCAGACAACAATAGACAGCTGACTACCAAAAATTAACTCAATTCCCAATGCAATTCTATTATAATGAAAATGCTAAGATATGGAGAATAAAACCAACCTTCAACCAGATGTTCGGAGTAGATCCCCGTTGAGCTTTCAATCTCTACACTTGAACCTGTAGATTAGTCTCAACAACAAATACAAGCAAGTGCATATAATATGTGAAAGATATTAGCCTAATCAATAACATGATCCATGATATCTAAGCAAATGTAACCCAATGTAATTTAAACAACATTCACAACATCAATTGGATGAGAAAATGAGTATTTCCATTAATTAATAACAAGAAGTACATAATACGACCTCTTGCCAACAACCAATCTGAACCAAGAAATGGGTCTCTTAACTTGTGCCTCCACCACTTCAATCCCCCATGCAATGGAAAACTCAAACTATGAAAGGAGTTTGGTAGGTGAACATAAGGAGTTCACAACAACAAGGATCAATGAGTGAAGACTCAAGTCATGGCAAAAATCCACTAGAGTTATCTTGCTCTCTCTTTCTCCTCCCTTCCATACACCATAAGAGCTCAATATATAGCCTTCCAAAGGTAAGTGAAAGGTAGAATCGAGTCATTTCGGGGTATATGGAGGGCCAAAGGTCACCCTAAGACTGCTTTTTGGGAGTAAAAAGTAACTTTTCTATAGTTTTTACCATGTAACTCGATGTACGTGGGATAATTAAGTGCAGCCTGTGTGTATGCTGGCTATAATGGAACAACAAGCATACAGGAAGAAAAATAGGGAAACTTGGTTCCTGAAGGGAAAATAATGGGTTTGAGTCAATAAAATGGATCTTGAAGGCCAATCAATGTTGATGCTCAAAAGGTGGAAAATTACGCTGTAACAACTAGGTAGGTAGGAGGGATACTGATGGCTAAAAACAGGCTCCAGGGGGATGAAAATAGGAACTAGGTGCTGGGGAGACTACCATATTGATGATTGGATGCATGCAGAATGCGTGCAAATACTCATGATGATAGTGAGAATATTCCAACACTCAATTTCTTCTATTCTGAATTTTGAGCAAGATATTCTAGTTCATACTCTAGAATCCGAAGAGGTTCTTAAATCCTTTCTTTTACATGAGGCTGCTGGTGTGCAGAATGATGATCTATTGAATGTTTTTGAGGTTAAATAAGAGTTTGGAGGTGATTCATTCGCCCTCCTTGATCACATGCTTCATATGTACTTCTATTCGATCATTGGCACATGTTCTTAGAGTTTCATTGAAGATGGAGGACATTGCCATTCGCTTGGGTTCAAGTCTCGGGCATATTTTGGTGATTTTGGTTTTTATCTCACCCTTGCCGGTTCAAAGGAAATCACAAGAAACCATCTAGCAATTCTTGGAGATGATTTGAAGTCCAAGCCACCACCATCATGTCATAGTTCATTTGGTTATGATCTCACCTATGTTGGTTCAAAGGATATATCAAACAATTATCTACACATTCCTAGAGTTGATCCTACCTTAGCTGGTTTGAATCCAGGTTCCAGGATGATCTTCATATTTTTGGATTTGTTCTCACCATGTTAAGTCTGAAGAGCAAGTTCAGAAAGCCTCCATATTCACTTGCATCCACTGAAGGAGAATACAAGCACATGTTTATGGAGCATGATCCACTTCCTCCCAAGATGAAGATACCTCTAGACATATGATCAAGTATCACACCAAAATGAGTTCGGAGAAATTAATATTTTGGTGTGTTTCAGTACAATTTGAGGGGGCGGTTTCCCTTGAGGTTTTCCCCATTTCCTTGGTTCATGGGATGTTCTTTATTTTTTATCATCTATTTGATTGTATGGGTGACCTTTGGTCTTAGTAACCAGGGCCTAGGATTCAAAAGTATGGATTAAGGGGGGCTTTTAGGATATTTCAATACTCAATCAATATCCTACCTAGCATTATTTATTTTTCCTAGCTATTGATGATTGCATTTTCCCCCTAGTGGTGTACAAATGTCATCCAGGATCCATCTACCACCTTCTGACCACTGTATGTATCATTTTAGGACCAATTTCAATCAGTTCCCTATTTTATAGGAACCTATTGAGTGTTCCAGTGTAGTCCACCTGTTTTATCTGACTCTTGTGGGCGGTTAGAGCTCTGGATGCCACTGATTGTGGCCTCATGTGCCCTTTTCTGAATGGAATGCATGAAAGACTCATTATTGCACCCTCCTTAGTTAGTTAACTGATTGTGACTTCAGTTAGTTGAGTTTAGGTTAAGTTCAATTGACTTTGAGTCTTCCGGAGCACTACAGTTGTGATAATCCCTATGCTATACCAACTGAGGTTTGAATTCTCCTGCATGATTTGAATTATCTCTAATGTATTATCATTGTTCATTATAATGATAATTGAGTAGTGTGACATTATTCTGCTCATATATGGGTTATGCAACATTATTATTCTTCTACTCTTTTTTACTGCAGTTTTCACTCTTCTTCAAATTTTCTGCTCATTATTTGTTTGAGAGGTATCCCTAGATCTTTAGATCTGTTGTGACATAGAATTTCACACATAGTGGTATAATCCCTTGGGATGACAATTATTATGATGATATGATATATTTGCATAGCAAGTGAGATGAAGAGGCACCAAACATAGATGAAAAGGCATTGTACATACATGAAGAGGAAACACTATTAGACGAAGGAATTGAAGTTGATAGAATGTTGAATGAGGGTCTAAACAATCATTGGAACAATTTGATGGAGGATACTTTAAAACCTTTGTATGGTACTTGCAAGTTAAGTTGTTTGACAAAAGTCTTTCAAATTCTAAACATGCAAGTGGTGCATGGTTGGAAATATGAGAGTGTAGATGAGTTAATGGCATTCTTATGTCGATTGTTACCACTCGACTCCACATTGCCAACAAAAAAAATTCAATGTAAAACACAAATATCTAAGCTAGGTTTGGGGTATGAAAACATCCATGCATGTGTTACCGGTTGTGTATCATTTCACAAAAATATAGCAAGCGAGACTTAATGTCTTAAATCTTGCGAAGGGAGGTATAGACTAGGGATGAAATCAACTATGGTTCCTAGAAAGGTTCTTCGCCACTTCCCTCTAATCCCATGATTACCTTGAATGTATATGTTTCTAGAAATTGTTGAACTTATGCAATGGAATGCCCAAAATAAGAGAACTAATGGAAAACACCGACATGTGCTTGATTCTAATATGTGAATGGAATTTGACAATAGATGGCCTAATTTTTCCCAAGATCCTTGTAATATAAGGTTGGGTTTGGCTCTATATGGGGTGAACCCATTCTCATATCAAAGTAATAAATGGTCAACTTGGCCATTCTTTTTAATAAATTATAACTTGCCTCAATGGTTAGAAACTAAACCATTTTTCTTAATGCTATCATTGATTATACTAGGAAAAAAAGTGTGATATCAAATACAATTGATGTTTATTCAGAGCCATTATATGATGAGCTAATGGAATTGTGGAAAGAAATTGAAGCAATTCATTTTGTAAGGGATGGTCATTCAATCAAATTCAATTTAAGATCTTCCTTAATGCTTACAATTAGTGATCTTCCTGCATATGTCACATTGATAAAAATCTCATTGTTCATGGATACCATGGATGTTCTACTTGCAAATTTAAGGATTTGCAAGGCACTCAAGAAGTTTGCATAAGTGTATTTGTTGTGGAAATTGTGCTTACCTTAAAATGGATCATCCATATTGTCCACAAAAAATCACATTTCAATGATCAGGAAGAGAGTCATGAAGCACCATTTCCAATAATGAATGAATACACTATTGAGAATGGAAAACAAACTATTGTTTATTGGAAGTGGTGGGATTTGTGGTAGTAGAGATGATCCATGTAACGAAAGTGGTGTAAAATTATTGTGCATATTCTATAAGTTGCCATACTTTAAGGATATATCTATTAGGCATAAGGTTCACTTCATGCATACTGAGAAAAATATACCTTATGCTTTTATAGAAACTCTTTTCAGGTGCTTCTGATACTGTTTCAACACATCAAGGCTTTCAACAACTAAAGATTCGTCGAAATATTTGGGTTGAAAAATATGATGATGAAAAATATAGAAAACCTAATGCTCCTTATGTATGGTCAAAGGAACAAAATGCACAAATATTAAAGTTGATGTCTAAGACTTTCTTTGCCACTAGATATGTAAGTAGTAGCATTAGAAACAAAACTGACATTAATAACTTAAGAGGCCTCAAGAATCACGACTATCATGTCATAATCAAGAATATTTTACCTATTGTTGTCAATAAATCAAGTTTGGAATAGGGTCCAAGATTGGAAATTATAAGGTTGGGCCTAATATTAAAGAGGATGAGTTTACATGTATTAGATCCTTCGAAATTTGATAGTTTGATGGATGAGGTTGTTGAACTACTTTTTATATTGGAAAGGGATTTTCTACTGAAAATATTTAACATTTCTATGCATATTTTGATACATTTAGAATATGAACTAGAGCATTGTGGCCTTGTACGAATGAGATGGATGTATCATGTAGAACGATATTTGAAGTTTTTCAAAAAAATTGTTCGTACTAGGGAAAAACCAGAAGACACCACGTTTGAGGGATATTCAATGCAACAAGCCATGGCATTTTGCACATAATATATGAAGGATTTTGAGAATGTCAATCGGTGTGTATGGGATGATGAAGTAGATGAGATAGTTGCAGGTGAAGTATTAGAAGTCAAAGGATTTTGATTCCAGTTATCACATGAAGAAATAATTGTGATACATGCCTAAATTTTTCTAAATAAATCTTCATTCGATAAGTGGTGTAGGTGAAAATAGTTTTTAAACAATCATTTATTTATTCAATTTCATTTACACATTTATATTATTATTCTTACTATCTTGTATGTTCATATTCTATGTAGAAAAATATGAAGAAGAGAAACAAACAATTATAAATTCACCTCAAAAGTGAAGACATCGTGATTTTATGGGAGATGATGCTTTTCCAAAATTTGAAGAATGGACTGTTGATACAATCACCGATGCAAAAAAACAAGGTCAATATTTAAAAATAGAGGAAATTTATCTAGAGTGGTCACATATCATTCAAACAAAGTCATGTTCAAAACATAATTTCATGGAATTTGACGATATAATGCCTAATGGGAAACATGATAATTTAAATGAAACATTGGAAGAAGAGGATGACTATGATGATAAGGTGTTTTAAGAAGCAGCTTTGATTCCAAACAAATATTTTTGGAGAGAGGGCATATCGCATGTCGTAGATGAGGATGAGGGAGAAAATCAAGCAGATGTAGAAACAAGTGATCAAGATTATGATCATGATGGCCATGAAGATGATTATGATGATGATTTGTCACCTTAACTTGTTAGTTTGTCACCTTAATTTGTTACAATGTTCATTATCATCTTGTTTCTTGCTTCTTCACCTTAGGGGATATGAGGGTAAACCATTTAATAACCATTCTTGATTTGTTTTAGTTTTATTCTTTAATTTGTTGTTCTAGTTTGATGTTGGTTGCACCCCAAGTGGAGGAATTTTTTAAGGAAAAAGTACAAGCTAGGCGAGACCTAACATCAACCAGTTTTGGGAGAAGAAACTCCGCAATTCCCGGGAGCAGGGTATGGAGCACAACGAAGTGGCAGAAAAGGACCTATCCCCTTAGTAAATGTGAAGTACTAAGGATGATCAAGGTAGTTGGAGCAATTATTAATGAAGTGGCGGAATGTTAGCTACATAAGCGAAGAGTAAAGAAGTGGAATGGTGCAAAGGGCGTGCCACTGGAGCGTCAGATCTTCGCAGTCAAAACTACGACTGCCAGAGAAGCCCAAAAGCCAGAGAAGCAGCACAAAAGGACAACAAATCTACAAAGAAGTAAAGACAAAGCGTGGTCAACAGGAGAACCATGTCATTTTGGGTTTAAGGGTACTATGGGGGTTGGCCCATAGTTATTGTAAAGATGTGACCTTCGGGCACAATCTATATAAAGGGAAATTTTGTATAAGGAAGGGTTAGATCTTGTTATATTTTATTAGAGATTTTGAGAGGTTGTTAGATGTTTTTAGATCTAGTCTGAGATAGATCTAAGAGGGGAAAAAGACTCTGCAAATGTGTGCACAAATATCTATTGTAGAGAAGTGTCTGCAGCTAAGTGCATAGACTGGAACTATTAACCCCTTCCAAGAAATATAAGAACAGTTCCCGTGGACATAGACCCATCTGGGGGGTGAACCACATAAATACTTGTGTTATGTGTTTGAATCTCTGTTATATTGTGTGTTCATGAATGATTATGCTTATATATGTGTTTTTATATGAATGTGAATGAGAATGATATGATAAGTAGCGAAACATGCATGTATGAACATTGCGAAGTCATGTTAAGTAAGATAATTGCGTAGTTAGCAAAGTAAAGGTAGCAATGATTCAACGAAGTCTCTAGGTTGATGAGAATTGTGAAGTGCACAGATACATGTTGATATTAATATGTTAACTAGATATTGAGTAAGCTACACATGAAAAGCTCGCATAACATAACTACATGTCACCAGGTTGCAGAAACATGATTCTGTAACCACCAATATTTGCTTCGGGTGGGACTTCATCTTGCTTGCAGTTTGATGCCAAAAGGGATAGTGAAGGGGATTTTGTTGGATATAAATTAAGGGAACTACATAGAACCCGGGTCAGCCCCATAGAAAGAGAAGGATAACCAACAAATGGTTTTGTTTCCATGCTAAGAACTGGCGATATGTGATGTCGTTATGTTGTGTGAATGTGAAGAAGGAAGCGCAATAAATGGTTCTACTACCACGATAGAAATGGTGAAGTGGTATGTGGAATCCAAAAAAGACAGAAATACAGAAATGGGTAAGTCTGTCATGTCCCCTCCCTGGTGGCCATGGTAACATATTGGATCCTCCCATCCCTAGGGGTCTAAGTGGTTAATTAAATGTGAATTTAATTAATGGGGATATTTTTGAGGCAATTACACCATAAGAGACAATTAATTATTAGTTAATTAATTAATTGTTGAAGCTGGAATTAACTATGAGTTGTATTATTTTTATTTTAATGTTTTTTACTAATAAATGTTGCCAAGTGGATAATGAAGGCTAGGAGGTCGAATTGGTAGCAAGTGGCTAAACTTGCCTAAGTGGAATAACTCTCAGAAAGGAAGGAAAGCCAATGGAGAAAAGGAAACTAACAAAAGACAGAAAAAACTGGCAAAAGCAGAAAAGAGGAAAGAAAGAAAAAGGAAAGAGTCAGAAAAGCAGTCAAAAGGAAATTAGTAACAACCAGAAAAGCTCATTAAGGCGCACTTGCTAAAAATCACTGAAGGAGATGGAGGAAAGAAAGTGGAGAAAGCAGAGAAGTTGCTATTCCTCTCAAGAAATGCACCCTACCTCATCCACATGTGTGGCTTGGCTTGCTCATCAAACTAACTCATCTATTTATGAGTGCTTCCAACTCCAGGAAAGAACTTTTGTCATTTGCAATTTTGGTTTGAGAGCTCTGAGCCTCTCTAGTTGAGTGATGTGCCTCAACAAGTTTGCTTGGGAGATGTACCCCAAGCCCATGTGAGTTTCTTATGAGTGTTATGCAGGTCCAGAACATTATTCTATAGCCAATAACATTCAGATCAATTCAGCAATGAAGTCATATAGTCAGTTCCAAGGGAAGATCTCTCATTCAGTGAAATTCTAGCTAGTTTTGGTGAAGTTTCTCAAGTTGAAGTTGAATGCTCCAGTGAATGCGCCCAAGAACTGATGGAGGGTTGGTTCAACCTTATGCTTAGCCAACAGTGATGTCCAATATCATAAATCATTCTCAGAACTGACCCATTCTCTTCTTCTCCTTCATTCTCACAAGCATAGCTAGATTTAGAGGTGTTTTTCCCATAAGGAAGAGAAGATCTGGGGATAGCTCTCCATACTCTTCCAGAGAATCAGTGTGCAGCCATATCCTCTGTTTCAGGCCTGTTGAATATCAGATTACACATTTAGAACAGATATTGGGTCATTACTTCTCTTCTTCCAGTCATTTTATGGCTCTATGAGGGGGTTTCCTAGCCTGTAATTCATTGTATTAAGGAGGAGCTATTAAATGAGTGCAAAATCAGTTCAGTGAGTAACATTTCAACCCGATGCTTCTAATTACATTATATCAGAGCACTCTAATCTTTCAGAATAGAGTTTTACATTTAAATAAAGTCAGTACTTAATTCAGAATAGAAGACTAGCTCATTGAGCATTGTTTAATGACTAGTTTCACTAAAATGAGTGTCAAATTTGTTCTAATTGTCATATTTACTTTCTGTAATTTGTAGGAGGTCAATAACACATCATATTATCTATATCAGTCCCTACTTAAATAATTTGGGAGGATTCAAACCCTATTTGTAAAGATTGCATTTTGACTAGCTTTGTCATCCCGACAGGGCCTAAAACTTCCAAACCACTCCTACTCTTCCCAAATCCTTTTTAATGCTCCTCGTTGTGTCCATTGAAACTATTTTACTATCATAAATAAGTTTTGTACCCACCCAGTCTAGTAAGCATATGCTGGTGCGCCTAGGAAGATTTGCAGTAGGCTTCAACGGTAGCTGATGTCCGAAACATAAATGGCGCCAGTGCTTTGTGCTTAGGACTCTCCCTCTAATGTTATTATTTGATGCTGAAAATTTCCCCATACAAATTCCAGAACTAAAATTTCATCCCACCATACTCATATTTAGTCTCCATCCCCATCACTGACCTCCTGCTTGGTTTAAAAGAATTATTAAGAAATTTAACCAGTGAATTTTATTAGAATTTTTGAAGTTGAGTTAATACCTTGGTTAAATATTCCCAAGGATATTACAGTGGTATCAGAGCATGGTCCTCTGAACCTGCTCTCAGTTTTGTGCTATGAGTCCTAAAAGAATACCAATCCCCAAAGGAAAGAGCCCTGAAGATCCATTTGTACAAGAGGAGGTGGAATCCACTGGAGGAAAAATACAAGGAGGGATTAACATGGCTGAAAATGATGACAAGGATAAGGAAGAATTTATATTTTTTTGCAAAGTATGCTAAAATGGATGCATGACATATCCCATAATATCATCCAATCAGGACAAGAGACTAGAGAATTTTTGGCCAAACAGATAGGATAGAAAGAAATAGAAGGGAGTTACAGTGGTTCTCAGAATGAAGATAGAAAGGTCTCTGGTGGAATAATATTCTCTAGGACTGGTCCTCATAACAAACCCAATGAATTCAAAGATGAGTCTAAAGATCAACCTTGAAAGACCATGCCAAAATTCCTTGATGAACATAGGGAGGAACCACATGAGACCCATACTGAGTCAATTATTGCATGGGAAGATCGATATGTAGAATACCATACTTTGAGTGAAGAGTGCAGAAGGGCTCTTCCTTTCAAAGATTTCTGTGAAGCACAATATAGAAGTCAGCCAAGGGGTGGGCATAGGAATCCAACATATAATTATGAATTGAGAAATGCAATTGATAAGGTTTAGCTAGCCTTCTTTGATGGGTCAGCAAAATGCACTGCTAACTCATGGGTGCAGAAGTTAGACACATATTTTCAGTTGAATCCAATGGCTGAAAGGGATGCCATCATAATGGAAACTTTGCATCTGCAAGATGAAGCTAATGACTGGTGGTTTCATGGCATGAATACTTTGGTCCATGACCAAGTGACCTCATATGCATAATTTACTAGAAGGTTGATGGAGAGGTTTGATGGAAGGGATCCAAACATTACATTCCAGGAACTAGCACATGTCAAATAAAGCGGGACCCGTGAAGCATATATTTCTGAGTTTCAGAAATTGGCAATGATGGTTACTAATATATTTGAGGCCCGCTTAATCCTATTGTTCACAGAAGGTCTATCAGAACCCTTACAAGGGCTGGTTAAAGCCTACTGACCAGCTACTCTCCAAGAAGCCTTGAGCAAAACTAGGGATCTACAAGATGCAATCCCCAGGACCAAATATCCACCGACGTTTAGTGCACCTGTAAAATATCAGAATCAAAGGCCACCATTCAGAAATGTGGCTGCACCAAAAAAAAAGGATTATTCATTCCAAGAACGGGATGAGTTAAGGAGGAAAAAACTGTGTTTTTCCTGCCAAGAACCGTGGGTTCCCAGGCACAAATGCGCCAAGGGTAAGGCTCATTACATAGAATTTTTTTCTAAAAGTGACAAGGAAGAAATGAGTGCTGAATTTAGAGAAGAAGAACAAGTTTAAGAAGTGTATGATACAGCAGAAGAAGAAGAACCCTCACAACCAGAAGGGAAAATTGATGTTTTGAGCGGGGTTCCCCGCTATCACACTATGAGATTCAAGGGAGTTGTAGAAGGGCAGAAAGTTTCAGTTTTGGTGGATGGGGGTGCCACACATAATTTTATAGATGTAGCCATGGTATAAAGAAGAAAACTCAAATCAGAAAAATTTGGAGGCTTCACAGTCATTATTCCGGGAAAGAACAACACTATGCAGTGTAACCGGTGGATTCCCAAACTACAAGTAACAATTGGATATCATACTGTGACTGACAGTTTTTACATTGTTGATGTGGCTGATACTAATTTTGTTTTGGGAGTACAATGGCTGTTTTCCATTGGTGAACATGTGGTAAATTACCAGATTCCCAAATGTGCTTTAAAAACACTGAAGGAAAACAAGTGGTTTTGATAGGTGTCAACACCTACCCAAAACTAGTCATTTCTACACATAGTATGAGATCAATTTTGAGGCATGGTGAAAAATATTGGGTTGTAGAATGGTTTATCACTACCAAAGGGACCACCATTGATGTGTCACAACATCCAGAAGATATCCAAAGATTGCTCCAAAAACACAAAAAAGTGTTTGAAGATCTACCACATGGGAGGCCTCCTGGCAGGGGTACTGAACATTGGTTTGAGCTAGAACCTGGTACATTTCCTATAAAAATCCATCCCTATAAAAATACCAAAATATTTAAATATGAAAGAGAGAAAACTATTAAAGAACTACTTGAGATGGGATTCATTAGACCAAGCTCCAGCCCATTTGCTTCATCGGTAGTCTCGGTCAAAAAGAAAGATGGTACTATGCGCATGTGCATTGATTACAAAGCCCTAAATAAGAAAACCATTAAGAACCGGTACCCTATTCCAAGGATAGATGAACTAATGGATGAGATGCATGGAGACAAATTTTTCTCCAAAATAGATCTCTGTTCTGGCTATCATCAAATCAAAATGAGAAGTGAGGATATTCAGAAAACTGCCTTTCGGTGCCATTTTGGACACTTTGAATTTCTGGTCATGCCTTTTGGCTTGACAAATGCACCTGCAACATTTCAGTCATGTATGAACAGAATCTTCAGCAAACAACTCCGTAAGTTTGTACTTGTATTTTTTGATGGCATTCTCATTTATAGTAAGACTTGGGAGGAACATTTGTAGCATTTGGATGGTGTTCTAACTCTTCCGGCAGAACAGTCCTTCTATGCTAAACTATCCAAGTGTGAGTTTGGTATGAAGGAGATCCTCTATATTGGCCACATCATTGGACAAGAAGGAGTTAAGGTACACAGGGAAAAGATACAAGCCATTCTTGATTGGCCCAGCCCTAAAAACATAATAGCTCTAAGAGGGTTCATTGGCTTATGCACATACTATAGGAAATTTGTGAAGTGATTCTCCAAACTCACTTCTCCCTTAACAGATCTTACCAAGAAGGGTGCCTTTTGTTGGAATGAGAGGCTGAAAAAGCTTTCAACAAGATGAAAGAAGTGATGAGCAGCTGCCCGGTACTTGCACTTCCAGATTTCAGCCAACCTTTTATATTAGAATGTGATTCCTCAGGGGAAGGCATAGGAGCAGTACTAATGCAGAGCAGACATCCCATTGCTTATGAGAGCAGGAAATTGCAACCACATGAAAAGTTGTATTCCATATATGATAAAGATATGTTAGCTATCATGCATGCGTTGGTGAAATTCAGGCAATATCTGGTGGGAGGAAAATTCATAGTCAAGACTGATCATAACAGCTTGAAACATTTCTTGACACAAAAGGAGTTGAATGACAGATAGCAGAAATGGGTAAGAAAAATTCAGTCATATGACTTTGATATTGAATATAAGAGGGGTAAATTAAATGTAGTTGTTGATGCTCTATCTAGGAAACCTACCTTATCTTTAATGCAAACTCCTGCTCATTGGAAGGATCAATTAACTAGTGAATACTCAAAAAATTAGTTTGCATGTGAAGTTTTGGATAGGTTGATTCAGGATGACTCTTACCAAGCTGTCAATGGTGTTATCTATTATAAGGACAGAATTTTTCTAACTCCTGAATCCAAGTTGAAAGAACAGATATTGATGGCTGCCCACAATGCACCAGCAACAGGCCATCCAGGATTTTTGAAAACTTACCGGAAGGTAAGGGAGAGGTTCATTTGGAAGGGCCTCAAGGAGGATGTTCTAAAGCATGTGAGGGAGTGTACTGCATGCCAACGGAATAAGGTTGAGCACACTCATCCTGCTGGTCTCCTTCAACCATTTCCCATTCCTAAACATAAATGGGAAAGCATATCAATGGAATTCATCACAGGTTTGCCCAAATCCCAGGGTAAAGACAATATCTTTGTTGTAGTTGACAGGTTAACTAAATTTGCTCATTTTTTTTGCTGTCACATGTACTATTTCTGCTAGTCAAGTTGCTGCACTTTTTTATAAGGAAGTATTCAGATTGCATGGACTTCCCAAAATTATAATCAGTGACAGGGATAACAATTTTACCAGTGCCTTTTGCCAATCCTTATTCGAATTGGTAAAAACTAGTTTAAACCTCAGTACCAGCTATCACCCCCAGACAGACAGGAAAACTGAGAGAGTTAACCAATGGTTGGAAGGTTACCTCAGAAATTATGTCATGGGATGGCAGAAAGCATGGGTAATTGGCTGCACTTAGGGGAGTTCTGCTATAACACCACAATCCACATGTCCATTGGAATGACCCCATTCAAAGCTTTGTATGGGTATGAGTCCTTTACTTTTGTAGATTTGGTGTTTGGAAATTGTAAAGCACAGAAGGCTAAGGATTGGCTGCAAGAAAGCCAAGATATCCTTAAAGCACTCAAAGAAAATTTGCAGGTTGCACAAAATCAACAGAAAATCAATGCAAATAGGAATAGAATAGATCATACTTTCCAAGAAGGAGACTTGGTATACTTGAGATTGCAGCCATATAGACAAACCACTCATAAGACAAAAGGGGCTAAAAAGTTACTCCCAAGGTTTTATGGACCCTACCAAATAATAAGAAAACTGGGTGAATTAGCATATGAGTTGGATCTTCCCACCGGGAGAAAAATTCATAATGTCTTCCATGTCTCCTACTTAAAGAAAGCAGTTGGCCAGCAAGTTAAAGTTTCATAAATATTGCCACCTCTTGATGATGAAGGTCACCTGGTCCTAGAACCAGAAGAAATTTTGCAAGAAAGAGAGAGGAAGCTGAGGAGCAGAGTAATCAAGGAATATCTAGTGCAGTGGAAAGGGCTGCCCAGTGAGGATGCCACTTGGGAAGATGAGAAGATCCTGCAACATCCCGGTCGGAAACTGCTTGAGGACAAGCAGTCCTAGGAAGGGAGGACTGTCATGTCCCCTCCCTAGAGGCCATGGTCACATCTTGGATCCTCCCATCCCTAGGGGTCTAAGTGGTTAATTAAATGTGAATTTAATTGATGGGGATATTTTTGAGGCAATTACACCATAAGAGACAATTAATTATTAGTTAATTAATTAATTGTTGAAGCTAGAATTAACTATGAGTTGTATTATTTTTATTTTAATGTTTTTTACTAATAAATGTTGCCAAGTGGATAATGAAGGCTAGGAGGTCGAATTGGTAGCAAGTGGCTAAACTTGCCTAAGTGGAATAACTCTCAGAAAGGAAGGAAAGCCAATGGAGAAAAGGAAACTATCAAAAGACAGAAAAAAACTGGCGAAAGCAGAAAAGAGGAAAGAAAGAAAAAGGAAAGAGTCAGAAAAGCAGTTAGAAGGAAATTAGTACCAACCAGAAAAGCTCATTAAGGCACACTTGCTAAAAATCACTGAAGGAGATGGAGGAAAGAAAGTGGAGAAAGCAGAGAAGTTTCTATTCCTCTCAAGAAATGTGCCCTACCTCATCCACACGTGTGGCTTGTCTTGCTCATCAAGCTAACTCATCTATTTAGGAATGCTTCCAACTCTAGGAAAGAACTTTTGTCATTTGCAATTTTGGCTTGAGAGCTCTGAGCCTCTCTAGTTGAGTGATGTGCCTCAACAAGTTTGCTTGGGAGATGTGCCCCAACACCATGTGAGCTTCTTATGAGTGCTATGAAGGTCCAGAACATGATGCTACAGCCAATAACATTCATATCAGTTCAGCAATGAAGTCATACAGTCAGTTCCAAGGAAGATCTCTCATTCAGTGACATTCTAGCTAGTTTTGGTGAAGTTTCTCAAGTTGAAGATGAAAGCTCCAGTGAATGCACCCAAGAACTGATGGAGGGTCAGTTCATCCTTATGTTCATCCAACAGTGATGTCCATTATCAGAAATTATTCTCAGAACTGACCCATTCTCTTATTCTCATTCATTCTCACAACCATAGCTAGATTTGGAGGTGTTTTTCCCATAAGGAAGAGAAGATCTGGGGATATGTAGTGCTCTGGTTTTTACAGCAGAGCACTGTGTAAAATTTCAGGTTTAATTTTCTACGTTTTAACTTTACCAGTTTATGGAAATAAATTTCTAAGAATTACTATGTGCCTAAATAATGTTTAGGGTACTGTCGTGTTTTCTTTTATCACCTTACATTCGTAATTTAAAATAGACTAACATACCAATATTTTCTTTCCAACAATCTAGCATAAGAATATGTTTCACAACTCAGTAAATCAGTAAATAGCAGTAAATCAGTAAATAGCAGTAAATCAGTAAATAGCAAGTGATGCATGTTTATAGTAAGTTTAAGCATAATAGTAAATAACGGAAATTACCTGATGCTGATGCTAACCGTAAGTTGTAGCAGGTTTTATAACCCCTTAGACAGCCAAACTGAAGTGTCCACCCTACCGACCAGCTATAATCTTGCTGGCCCTTGGAAATCAAAGGATTTCCAAGCCCCCGAGCCCACAACCTGATAATCGCGAGAGCAGTGTTTCCTTCCGTTCTCAAAATCTTTCTGTTCTCCAAACTTCTGTCCTCAAAACTTCTTTTCTTCCCCCCATCCAAAAAAAAAACCCCCCTCCTTCAACCTTTTCCCCCTCTATATACATGTCCATCCTCGAGAAGACCTTGGGCTTACTCCACCGCCCCAAACTCCCCCTCTCGAGCCCCTCAAACCTTTACTCCTTTCCCTAGTTCATTCATCCACGTCTCTTTATAAAAATGTATAATTAATTACTCGTATGGAAAATTCATTTGGTTTTTGGATTGACGGTCGTAATTATTTATTACGGTGGGAATTATCACCCCAAGGTTATCCATTCGAAACAAGTTTCATTAAATACAAGTCTATCCGTCGTCCTTGATATTTTAATGTTATTAATGTAATTAATAAAATATTATATAATTAGTTGCCCCTTGTCAACTTAGACATGATGTGTCTTAATGATCCACCTTATCCGTCGAGACTACTTAGCTTGAGGTTTAAATTCCAAGATTTAACATTGAATAATTAAATATCCATTTTCCATCACATCATGTTTATTCCAAAAATGATTATCTTATTATGGCTAACTTTTGAAATGGAATTAATCACACAAAATATTAATTTATAAATCAATATTTTAAATCTTAGTTATATTGTACTTGTTACGATAGGGATATAAATGTTGCTGGAATATCATTTATTAATTAATAATAATAATTAGATCACCCTTTGACAATAATAAAAGGTGAATCAATCATAGTATTATTAATTATTTGTTTATCACATGGGTACCCTATCATCAACATAGCATCCTTGTTATTATAAACAAAGCACTTGTGAGGGCTTAAACAATTTTACTAATTAATTAGACACTATCATTACCCTATTCACAACAGTTCTTCTATGACAATGTTAACTGACGATACTTGTCTTAGTTTATTATTACAATGTTTTCATATAATTACTAATTCACTTATTTACACATTGACAACCTAACCATTTGTGAGTATTTTGATCACAGAAGATCGAGGAGCTATGGAGAACCTCACAAAATCGAATTAATTTGCAATTACAGTGGAAAAATTTGAAAAAAGAGATAAATTTACACACAATGTATGCTCAAATCTTTGATTAACTGACTGTCTAACATGTGAAAATGTTAGTAACAGGTTTTTATTACATCCATGAGAAAATCGAGAGCATTAGGTGGCTCAAGCTGAGTGTACAAGTCATCAATGCCAAATTGGCCTCAATCCCCCCTAGGTGGGTCCAACTCAATCCCAATCACCCCAAACAGCTACGAATTCTGGTGTGGAGGTGGCTGAAGCATGCTGAGTCATTAATTAGCTCAAGGCAGGCGTGGGTGAGCAAATAGAGGAGGTTTGGGGGCCCAAGGGAGCATTAAATGCTCCAAATCTAGCCAAAAGTGGGCAAAAATCCACCCTAGCGCCCTTGGTCAACTAAATTCCCCAAAACAAGGAGAGAGGGCGCACCAGCAATAAATGAGGGCGCACTTGTGGACAAAACTGGAGGCTGGGTGAACTGGTTTGCTCAGAAGTGGGTGTGAACACTCTCAAAGTGGGTTTTTGACCAACTATAGTCACTTAATCCAAAACATGGTTTAATTAAGCACATGGATAATTAAAATTTATGGATTATGGTACTAAGTGTGGTTACTGTTCTAACACCCCCCCTTAACCATAACTTTGTACATCTCATGAAAGATAAGTGGGAGGCCTTGGCAACAAAGGCTCAAGTCACCTCAATACAAACAGAAATTTTATTTGTCCATATGAACCGAGGAAAAGAAGTAAAACCTCATGGGATAAAAACTTCCCTCAAAAATGGACATGGGGATGAACCTGCAATTAAATTGCAGCAATCACCATCCATCACTCACTCCAAGCAAAGATCTCAAGTAAGTGAAGGTCTTCTCTGTAAAGCACTTGGTGAAAATATCAGCAGTTTGCTCGGTGGATGGGCAATACTGCAATGAAATCACCCTGTCATGCACCAAGCCCCGAATGTAATGCATGTGGATCTCAATGTGCTTTGTTCTTTGCCTCTGTACTGGATCAGTATATATCTTGATGGCACTTTGATTATCCACCCAAATATTGGTTGGAGAATCAATAGCAACACCAAACTCCCGAAGAATGCCTTGCAACCAAACACACTGTGTGGCTGCGTTCACTGCTGCCCTGTACTCGGCCTCTGCTGATGAAAGAGAAATTGTATGCTGTTTCTTACTTGACCAGCAAATAGGACCTTCAGCAAACATAAACACAAAACCTGAAGTGGACTTTCTATCGATGGGATCTCCCGCCCAATCGGAATCAGAAAATCCAGCTAGTTGAAGTGAAGAACCAGCTGCATAGTGTACCCCGAAGCTCTTAGTTCCTTGGACATAATGAAGGATTCTTTTGGCTGCCTTCCAATGGATCTCATGTGGCTGCTGCATATACCTTGCTACAGCACTTACAGCATAAGACAAATCAGGTCTTGTATGTGTAAGGTACAGCAAACTTCCAACTAGCTGCCTATAGAGTGTGCAATCCACCACCGGAGAGTCTTCAAATTCACCTAGTTTTATGCCTGAAAGGAATGGGCACTTGGCTGCCTTACATTCAGCCATTTTGAACTTGAATAACAGGTCTGAAGCATACTTAGATTGACTCAGCAAAATACCTCTCTCAGATTGCTCAATTTCCAAACCCAAAAATTGCCTTAGCAATCCTAGGTCGCTCATGGCAAATTCACTGTGCAAAGAAGCTTTAATTGAGCCAATTTGTTTGGTGCAGCTCCCTGTAATTAAGAGATCATCAACATACAGTACAATGACCTGCAAATTACCATCACAATGCTGCAAATAATCATTTGGATCAGACTTGCATCGACAGAAACCAATTGAGAGCAAAAAAGCATCCATTTTGGCATACCAAGCCCTGGGGGCTTGCTTGAGTCCATAGAGTGACTTCTTCAACCTGCATACAAGTGTGGGATCCTCTTGGAATCCTTCAGGCTGCTGCATATATATCTCTTCCTGTAGCTCACCATGCAAGAATGCACTTTTGACATCCATGTGGTGAACTTCCCAACCTTTACTAGCTGCCATGGCTAGAGCTAGTCTAATTGAGTCCATCTTTGCAACCGGTGCAAAGGTCTCTGTATAATCCACACCATGGATTTGTGAGTAGCCCTTAGCCACTAACCTAGCCTTATACTTCAGATCAGAACCATCAGCAACAGGTTTGGTTCGAAAAATCCACTTACATTGCACTAGTTTCCTCTTGGGAGGAAGAGGCACCAAATCCCATGTTTTGTTCTCTTGGAGAGATTGGAATTCTTCTTGCATTGCTGCCCTCCACCTTGGATCATGATGAGCTTCCTGATATGATGTTGGATCAGATCCAATCATCATATAACAGTGATCAGCAAGCTCACTCTCATTTGCAAATGAAGCATTGATTGTTTGGGATCTAGTCTTCCTAGGCTCTTGGGGATTGCCTGCCAATTCACCTGCAGCTTCTATGATTTTTTCAGCCCACTTGGGCCTTGATGGTGACTCATGTACAGCAATGTCATCTTCAGCTATGTCATCTTCAGCAATATCAGAAAAATCAGAGGAAGAATCATCACTAATCTCATTGAGGTGTGGAGGAGAGGAGCTTTCCCCCGGTGCAAGCTCAAAATCTGGAATTGGTTCTTCTTCGAATTGCACACTTCTCTCAATGAAAGTTTTAAGTGTGGATGTGTCAAAGAGCTTGTAGCCCTTTGTGTCCTCACCATATCCAACCATGATACATTCCCTACTCTGTGGCTCCAAAGCCTTCCTCTTTTCTGATGGAATTCGAGCCCATGCTCTAGACCCAAAAATCCTGAAATTTGACACATTTGGTTTTTGGCCAAACCATGCCTCATAGGGGGTTTTTCCTTTGACTGATTTGTGAAAGGCTCTGTTCTGAATATGAGCAGCACAATTGATGGCTTCAGCCCATAGCTTAGGGCTTAGATCCCTAGCTTCAATCATGCAAGTAGCCATCTCCTTGAGAGATCTATTCTTCCTCTCTGCCACACCATTTTGCTGAGGTGTGTAGGGGATTGAATGTTGCATTTGGATGCCACATTCCTCACAAAGGTGCTGAATGTTGTTATTCACATATTCCTTTCCATTATCAGTCCTAAGGATCTTTATCTTATGACCACTATGGTTCTCCACTAGGGCTTTCCAAATCTTCAGTTTCTCAAACACTTCTGACTTCAATTTAAGGAAGTAAACCCAGCAGAATCGAGAGTAGTCATCTATGAATGTAAGTACATACCTTGATCCACCATATGATGGAGTGGGAAGAGGACCAATGAGGTCTGAATGTACCAATCCAAGTGGTTGAGTGGCTCTCCTTGCCATTCCCTTCTCATAGTTGCGCTCAGGATGCTTTCCAACTACACACCCAATGCATGCACCATTCGATGATCTGATTTCTGGAAGCCCTTCCACCATCTCGTCCCTGTGCAATTGCTGGAGATATTTGTAGTTCATGTGGCCAAATCTTTCATGCCACAACTTGGAGGTCTCGTTGGCATGAGAGACAAGAGCATGGTCACTAGAATTTGGAATGAAATTTGAGAATTTGTACATTCTCTCATCATGATCTGCATACCCTACTGCCACAACTTGATTTGAGGAAATTTCTGAGATTTCTACCAAATCTGGAGTGAATGTCACTCTCTTGGCTTCTCCTGTATGAGTCATTTGATAGACTGATAGCAAATTTGCAGCCAATGAAGGTACATAGAGCACATCACTGAAATAGCCATGCTCCATGTCAATCCTTCCAATCCCCTTGGTTTGGAGTTCTGAATCATCTCCCATTCGAACTGTTGGGCCACCATTCGAATGCAAAGAGGAGAAGAGCTCTCTGGATGAAACCATATGTCTGGAAGCTCCTGAATCAATGATGAAGGAAGAGGGATTCGAAGTACCTGCTACCAAAGCATGACACTTCTCCTTATTGTCAGGGTTTGAGGTGCTCTCTTTCTTCCTTGCGCCCTCAGGGACTGGGATGTTGTTCTTCTCCAGCAGCTGCGCCATTGAGTCAATGGTTTTCTTCATACATGAGCTCTCTGGATGCCATCCCCTATGACAATAGGTGCATTTGGTCTTTTCCTTTCCCTTCTTGTCCTTCTCCTTTGACAGATTCGAACCCCCATCTGCAGACTTGGTCTTGTCAAACTTCCTCTTCTCTTGTTGCTTCGAATTCTTGGCTTTCTGCTTTCCTTTGCTTGCATTTGAAACACCCATTGCCAATGCTTGGTCCTTTGATTTTATGGTGCCCATCTGAACTAGTTTATCCTGCTCCTGAGTGAGACACTCCATGAAGGTAGCTAGTGATGGCATTTGCCAATTTCGAAGGGTCATTTTGGCTGAGTGAAATGTGCTAACAAATACTGAAAACTCTGGGCCTAGCTTCGAAAGGATGGACAGAATCAGTTGTTCCTCCTTCTTAACAATTCCACATTGTTGCAGTTGAAGCACCAGTGACTTGAATTTCGTGAAGAACTCCTGGATGGTTTCAAAATGCGCTGGGCTCAAGCTAATGAGCTCGTTTTCAAGCTGGTGGCCTCTCAGTTCATCAGTTTTCCCAAAGAGTGATTCTAGCTTCACCCATACTTCATTGGGAGTTGTCAAACTGTCTGTATGAAACAAGAGTTCCCTTGAAATGCTCAGGCATAGCAATCCATAAGCTTCATCAAGTCGATTGTAGTACTTTGCTTTCTCCACAGCAGAATTTGGCTCCACTTCTGTGCCCATGGTCACTCTATAGAGACCCTTAGATCTCAGCTTGATGACCATCTCAGCCTTCCAATCGAAAAAATTGAAGGGTGTGAGCAACATTTGGTTTGCTTCCATGACTGCTGCGTTGATGGTGAGAAAACTACTGAAACACCTGCAAAAAAAACACTCAATTTTTGTCTGGAAATCCTCTCTAGAATGCAGTTCAACGCTCAATGTTGGCCTGCAACTCACTAACTCCACGATGGCTCTGATACCATGTGAGTATTTTGATCACAGAAGATCGAGGAGCTATGGAGAACCTCACAAAATCGAATTAATTTGCAATTACAGTGGAAAAATTTGAAAAAAGAGATAAATTTACACACAATGTATGCTCAAATCTTTGATTAACTGACTGTCTAACATGTGAAAATGTTAGTAACAGGTTTTTATTACATCCATGAGAAAATCGAGAGCATTAGGTGGCTCAAGCTGAGTGTACAAGTCATCAATGCCAAATTGGCCTCAATCCCCCCTAGGTGGGTCCAACTCAATCCCAATCACCCCAAACAGCTACGAATTCTGGTGTGGAGGTGGCTGAAGCATGCTGAGTCATTAATTAGCTCAAGGCAGGCGTGGGTGAGCAAATAGAGGAGGTTTGGGGGCCCAAGGGAGCATTAAATGCTCCAAATCTAGCCAAAAGTGGGCAAAAATCCACCCTAGCGCCCTTGGTCAACTAAATTCCCCAAAACAAGGAGAGAGGGCGCACCAGCAATAAATGAGGGCGCACTTGTGGACAAAACTGGAGGCTGGGTGAACTGGTTTGCTCAGAAGTGGGTGTGAACACTCTCAAACTGGGTTTTTGACCAACTATAGTCACTTAATCCAAAACATGGTTTAATTAAGCACATGGATAATTAAAATTTATGGATTATGGTACTAAGTGTGGTTACTGTTCTAACACCATTCATTACCTAAGTTGATTGATGTATCCTTAACTGAGTTATCTATGACATTTATACTACTATTCAAGCATGACAAGTATGTTATACACCAGTAATATTGTACACGTACAAGGTGTGCATGCATGGCCAGTGTATGCACATGTCGGACATGTACTATAAACAAACCCCATTCCGCCTATGCATACTTTCTAACTAACAATAGTATCTACCCCCATGCAGAAGAGCAAGCATAATCTATAGTATAATTACTTTAACATCCTCGGTTATTTAACAGTTAACCCTTTACGTTTTAACATCATTGTCTTTATGTTTACATTAGTTTAATCAATCAAGTACAGGAAGGGTGCCTACTTCCACTAACTCGGAATCAAGGAATACTAAACCCCCAACAGTGCTAACTAACACATCCTCCCTATCCTTCCTCTGCTAGTACAACAGTGGATATCGGACTTCACCGATCTGACCACATAGAACTTGAGAGTGATAGCGTCGGCTGAACAACGGACCTATCCTCCCTTAGCAGGCATCCGACAATCGTCATCACAACAACATGGGGAGCGTGTCTCAGCACGGCCCTCCCACGACCTCGGGTCTCATGGAAACATAGGGTGGGAAACACATCCATCCCTCTCAACATACTGGGCCTACGCCCTTATCAACTCATACTTGCTGCTATCGGGATTATCAGGTTGTGTTATCGTATCCTCATTTTGGCTGCTAAGGTTTGCTGTATGAACATGTTTTTCCTTTCCAATGTATATCAGATCAAGTAACTGGCTATCCCATAGCCCCTTGTGTCCAGTAGGTTAGTGTTTTGCAAAATACAATTTATAGAAAGCATTTTCCATTGATCGCCAATTGATCCATGTTATCATTTCATTTCATGTAACCTTTTAGCTCATCATAGATACATATAACATTTCAATAATTCATATAAGAAGATGGTATCCACGTACCGAATCATATATTTCACATTTCATTAAGGAAAACATATAAACATATACTGCAATCGTAAAATAAGGAAATCATATGATAATCATGACATCATAACTGCATAACATAGTAACATCATAATCATGGTGAAATCATAAGACAGAGTAACATCATATAATGAGGTCCAATATAGTTTACTCGGTCGAGCTGAGTTCGACAAAATATACAAGAAATAAAGTATGGTGTGTCTAACTAATAAATATGCCGAATCAAAATATGGGCATTACATACACCCACCCTTCGGGAAACTTCGTCCCGAAGTTATGGTCAAAATAGTGAGGGAAAATCTCGACGCATGGTCTCTGCATCCTCCCAGGTAGCAGACCCTGGGCTATACTTGTCCCATTGGACCTTAACTTGGTCCACATGGCGACTACGGAGCTGTCGAACCCTACGATCCAGTATACGTAATGGTTCGACCCTGAAGGTTCCCTCGTCCGAGACCTGCAATTCCTTCCAATGAATTTTGTGAGTCTCATCAGCTATGTAATGTCGTAATACAGAAACATGAAATACATTATGAGTTTTATGCAAGTGGGGTGGCAGCACGAGACGATAAGCAACTGGTCCGATTTTCTCAAGAATCTCAAATGGACCTATAAAGCGAGGTGACAACTTGGTACCCTTCCCAAACCGAATGGTACTTTTATTTGGTCTGATGCGAATAAATACTCGATCCCCTACTCCATAAGTTCTATCTGATCTGTGTGCATCAGCGTAACTCTTTTGCCTATCCTGTGCTTCCTTCAGCCGCTGCCTAATCTGTATCACTTGCTCCTCCATTTCCTGAATCAATTCAGGCCCAATTAAAACTCGATCCTCTAACCTGTCCCAACTGAGTGGTGTCCTGCACGGCCTCCCATACAATGCCTGATATGGCGGCATACCAATGGAGCTGTGATGACTATTGTTGTATGCAAACTCCACTAAAGGAAGATATTTCTCCCACTGTGTCTGCTGATCCATAACATACATCCTAAGCATGTCCTCCATCACTTGATTCACCCTCTCAGTCTGTCCATCTGTCTCGGGGTGATAAGTTGAGCTTAAGTTCAACTGTGTCCCTAATGCTGACTGCATGCTTGTCCAAAATCTGGAGGTGAACTTAGGGTCTCTGTCAGAGATTATCTTTTTAGGAACTCCATGAAGACGTACAATCTCATTTATGAATACCCTTGCCACATCTGTCACATCATAGGTGTCTCTGACTGGAATGAAGTGAGCACTTTTGGTCAGTTTGTCAACTACCACCAAAACAGCATTATGTCTCAGAGATGTGAGTGGTAATCCTACAACGAAGTCCATGGAAATGACTTCCCATTTATTCATAGGAATATCATGCGGTTGTAGGAGACCGGCCGGGTGACGATGATCTGCCTTCACTTGTTGACACTCAAGGCACTTCGAAACAAAATCCACCACATCCATCTTCATACCTGGCCAAAAGAAGAGTTGCTTCATGTCCGCATACATCTTCTTCACTCCTGGGTGGGCACAGTACTGTGATCTATGGGCCTCTCTAAGGATTGTTTTCCTGATATCACCTTCCTTAGGAACATACATCCTTCCCTGATACCGCAACAATCCATCTACCTCAAGATGGTACCCATCATACTTCAATTCCTGTTTCTTTCCATTCTGAATAGCTGAGGTTACTTTTAGATACCAACTATCGCCCAATAGTTGTCCTAGTACCCTTTCCCTCAAGTCAACCTTCAAGGGAATTAAGGAGAAAAGTCTCGGCCTTCGGCTTAGAGCATCTGCCACCACATTCTCCTTTCCTTTGATGTAAGAAATACCAAAGTCATACTCACTCATGAACTCACTCCATCGCCTTTGCCTAGCATTCAAATCCCTTTGGGTAAAGATGTATTGCAAGCTCTGATGGTCTGTTTTAAGGGTGAAGCTTCTACCAACTAGGTAGTGCCTCCATAATTTTAGTGCCAACATTACTGCTGCCAATTCTAGATCATGCGTGGCATACTGCTCCTCATGAGGTTTCAACTTTCGAGATGCATAAGCTATTACCCCACCTTCCTGCATCAACACCGCTCCTAATCCCTGCTTCGAGGCATCGGTGCATACCATGAAATCTTTATCCATGTCTGGTACCCGCAAGATCGGTGCACTTGTCAACAACCTTTTTAACTCTGTAAAAGCGGCATCACATTCATCGGTCCATTCATACCGGATTCCCTTGCGTTGCAAGGTGGTAATAGGTTTTGCAATTTTAGAAAATCCTTCCACAAACCTCCGGTAATAGCCTGCTAACCCCATGAAGCTGCGCACCTCATGAGCATTCCTTGGAATTGGCCAATCTTCAATGGCCTTTACCTTTTCTGGGTCTACAGAGATCCCTTCACCTGAGATGATGTGCCCCAAGTAGTGAATCTCTTTTTGGAAGAAGGAACACTTTGACAATTTACCATAAAGTTTATGTTCCCTTAAGCATGTCAAGACTAACCGCAAGTGTTCCTCATGCTCCTTCTCATTCTTAGAATAGATAAGAATATCATCTAAGAAGACCTGAACAAAGTGGTCCAAGTATTTTCGGAAGACCCCATTCATGAGGCTCATGAATACAGCTGGAGCATTGGTCAAACCAAATGGTACCACTACAAACTCGTAATGCCCAAATCGAGTTCGAAAGGCAGTCTTAGGAATGTCGCCTTCCTTGATCCTCAACTGGTGATACCCTGATCGTAAATCAATCTTTGAGAAGACTGACGCACCTTTCATTTGATCAAAGAGGTCATCAATTCTTGGTATGGGATACCTATTCTTCACGGTGGCCTTGTTCAAATATCTGTAATCTATGCACAGTCGCAGAGATCCATCCTTCTTCTTAACGAAGATCACTGGTGCTCCCCACGGTGAGATGCTAGGTCTAATCAGTCCCAAATCTAGCAATTCTTTTAACTGGATCTGTAACTCACGGAGCTCTGGAGTTGTCATTCTATACGGAGTTTTTGAGATAGGTTCTGCACCAGGTTTTAGTTCGATTGTGAAATCGAGCTCTCTTTCTGGAGGTAGTCCTGGTAATTCCTTCGGAAAGACATCCTTGAAATCAGAAAGTACTGGGTAAGAATTCAAGGAAGGTCCTTTACTATCGCTCACGGCCTCCACTACGAACAACTGGCATCCTTGTCTTAGGCACCGCTTAGCTTTCACCATAGAGATGAAACGGAGGGATACCTTCCTCTTCAAGCCTTGGATTTGAATTGTCCTTCCCTCGTCATCGAGGCACAACACCATCTTCGCATAGCAGTCCAAGAAAGCTCTATGGCCTTCTAACCAATCCATGCCAATAATGAGGTCATAAGTCCCCAAATTGGTGACATAAGCATCCAACTTAGTGGTGCAAACTCCTAAGTCAACCCCACAACCTCTCACTTTAAGACCTACTGGTTGCTTAGTTCCTGAAGCCATTTCAACCAGTTTGAAATCATCGTGCTCGTAGGCTGCCAACCCACATTTATCTAATGCAAATGGTGAAATAAAACTATCAGTTGCTCCTGGATCAAACAAAATTTTAAGTTTGACATTGTTTACATTACCAGTGGATTCTACTACGGTAGACTGATGTTCTGCCTGGTGGTTATGCACCGCTGCATGAATCCAATGACTGTTACCCGAACTATCCATGGGTGCCTTTCCTTCCCTGTGCCTGCTGCTTGACTGACCCTTGGGACAGTCTCGCTGGAAATGAGGACCTCCGCATCCCCAACAAGAGAGATTGGGAGGGGCTTGCCTGTTGTTCGAAGGAATCCTCTGAGATGAGTTCCTTCCCCCGGTTCCTCTAAAACCCCTTGCTCCTCTATAGGAACTTCCCTGTATACGTCCCTGGCTTTGGTGGGTTGCGGACGATGCCTGCGAGATTGAGTTAACTGAAGTATTACCCCTCGGTGTGAACCGGTTACCATAAGGAGGAGGTCTAGACTGTCCTCCCCTGAAGTAAGGACGTGATGCCTTCCCTGAAACATACTGATTGGTTCCTGTCAACTTACTGCCCCCCTTTTCCATCTGACATATCAGCTGCATAACGAGCATACTCAACTGCCATGGCAACTGAAGTTGGCTTCCACATCCGCACAGCAGCTCTAATCTTGTAGTTAAGTCCATACACAAAACGCTCTACCTGACAATCATCTGTATCCAGGTAAGGAACATATTTTACCAGTTCCATAAACCGAGATTCATACTCCTCCACCGTCTTGTCTCCCTGTACTAAGGCATGGAGTGCACCTGCCTGTTCTTCCTTGTAATAATTTGGCAAATACTTCATGTGGAACCTCTCCTCGAACAGTTCCCAAGAAGTTGTAAGAGGAGTAAGGTGCAACTGCTTCTCGAGGTCTGACCACCAATTCAAAGCATCACCTTTAAGCTGAAAGACGGCCATCCTAGCCTTGGAACTAGATGTGTACTCATTCAATGCGAAGCATCTCTTCATGCCTTCCAGCCATGCCTCTGCATGCTTACCCGGGTCGTCCTCCTGAAACTCTGGAACCTTTATCTTTTGTAACTCCCTTGATATGTCCTGAAGCGGTTCCAGTCTTGGGCCATGTGCCCTTTCAGAGTTCTCTCGACTCACTTGAGTGGTTTCCACCTCGGCGGCCCTTTCCGACTGCCTGTTCATCGTGGTCATAATAGCCTCCAATGACCTCATTATGATCTGCATTTCAGGTGTTGAGGTTGGTGGTGGCGGTGTTGGCGGTGGCGGAGGTGGTGGTGACGGTGGTCGACCTTGACCCCGACCTCGACCTCTGCGTGTTGTCACCATGATAGTTCCTGAGTTATTAAAATAAAATCATATCCTTAGTTGTTCAATCAAATATCCGCGGAACTAAAATGTAGGTATTTAATAACTTGCATCATGAGATAACAAATTGTCAAGATTAGCGCAGTAAAATCTATAGTCGTTTTTATTTAAACAATCTTGTCATGGTGTTCAGCTCGTCATGCTGGTCTTAATGGTGTCTTGTTTTTGAGATTTCGGGTCTCTTTCATCCCTTCGACTAGGAGTTGAAATCTCGGCAAAATTTTTAATATCTCTATTTTAGTTAACTTTAAATGTTACCCTTTAATCTAAACAGTTTAATTAACATTAATTGTTTAAACCTCAACCAATCATAGTTAAGTTTAATACTAAAAATAAAAAAATTTCCTATAAAACATATATTTTAACAACGTATGTTATAACAAAATTAAATTAATTAATTAATTAATTAACTTTTATAATACATATAATCTAACAAAATATAAATAATTTTAAATCATACATTCTCTCAAAATATATAAAAATAAATTTAAATTTTAATATAACATGTATTATATCCTCCTATATATATATTCCACGAACATATATACGTGCTTTTACAACTATATACAAGTATATACGTAGATTTACAAACCGTAGATTTTTTTTTTCCACGCGGCCTTTCACCGCCATGCAACGAGCGAGTATGCATGAAGGACACGCGGTCTCTCCAAGCAACCCACCGCCCTCGGAAAGTGGGGGAAACCCTAAATAAAGTCAATCCCCAAGGCGCGGCCATTTTCACCCTCTCTCTTGGAGTTTTAGCTCTGCAACTCAAATGCAAGCTCGCTTAGGGTTTCAGAAAGGAAGGAGCTTTCCATTTTCTCTACCGCAGAACACTACTGTCAGACCTGCTATTGTAAAGAATGAACGGGATTTACCCTTTCATTTCTGGTGTTTTATGGCTATTGTAGGGTGTTTATCTGATTACTGTTTCCGTTTATGTTTCCCTTTATGCCAGTATGTCATATTCTTAGTGCCTTATTCTATTTATAGTATCATTTTTTTAAAGGACGTCACCGAAGGACTGTAGAGCTAATCAGCTCACATCAACAATTCAATTCCCTTAATTTGGCTTGATGGCCGTATACTCGTCCCCTCCTGGAACCGCGGCTTTCATCCACTTAGGCTTGGGAGGGGGTTTTTCCTGGTGCCAACATCCACAGAGTAGGGCTCCTCCCCGAGGTTCTGTGTGAGGAAATCCGATAGAGTTGGACCGCCATTGGCCAGTCTCTTTCGTAGGGCTGACAGCGCAGGAGAGGTTGATTCGGCGCTTTGCTCCACGGAGCTTGAAAGGCTCGAACTCGAGACCGGGTGAAGGGCGGAGGGATGTAAAATCGGGGTCAGATGCCATGTTTTCTTGTTCAATGCCGCCGACCAGGCTTACTCAGTGTTACGTTTAGTGTACTGCTCTGCAAGTGATCTCTATTGCCGCCGCGTTCTATGTTTGGTGCGTTCTATGTGCATATTTCTGTCAGTTATTTAATCGCCGGATCTTTCAGGGCTTCTTCAGTCAATGAAACCTAGTGCGGTCAGTGCAAAGAATGATACTAAAGGCATTGTGGGAAAACTTCATGCCAAGCATCCGCATTCAGCAAAAAAAATTGGACAATGGACAGTTGCTTTGTTTCACCTTGTTTATAAATTTTGAAAGAAACCAGGTATGGAAAGTCGTGCTCAATTTTTCTTCCAGTTTGTTGCAATTTTCTCTGTTTTCTATGTTGCTACAATGTTTTTTTTTGCATATTTTTGTCTACAGTCTGTCTACATTTCTGATATCTGGAACTTCGTTTCTTTTGGAAATACTAGCAACTGATTCACAAAGTCTAACATAAAATAATAAACTCCATGATATTCTAATTGTTTTGTTCTATTTCTTTTTAAGTCCGCATATGTTTAAGTCACTGATGTCAATAAAATTCTGGATTAACAGTCCATGTAAATTACAATTGTATTCTTTTTATATAGCTACCTTGAACAGAATTCTGCCATAACGGTATCAAAATTAGTCTCTGTTGTACCAAATTTGAAGATTTTTTTTTTCACATACAATTCTTGCTTTGGGAAATAAACTCAATGTTCCCGGATCTCTGCGACTCAGTTTTCTCTCTGAACACATGCTAGGTTTTTCTGTCCACATTTAAAGCTTCATTGTCTACGATATCCTAACAGGGCCATTGTCATTTCATGGCTCTCGTTTAATTTACAATTTATTTGATATTCTATTAGTTCATAGATTAATGATATTGGGAGATTGTGCCCCAAAACTGACGGCAAACTTAATTCAAGGTTGACTAAATGTTTAGGATGTGTATGTTTCCGACACAGATAATCATGGCAACAATAAAGAAAACTGTGCACTCTATGGAGTTAGCAACAGAGAAGCGTGGCGGAGATGCATATCAAAGTGTATTAGAAAATGTTTATATCCGAGCTTAAAGATCAGTTGGTAGCATATTGTGAAAGAAGACTACACCGAGTGCAGTGCTTGATGTTTCTATGGGTGAACAAAGAAAAGGAGGGGCCTCTCCCGGGTTTACAAAGTAGGTTCCGTCTCCACTACCCACATCTGACAGCGAAGGACAAGTACAGGGATAAAAACAACGACAGGATCCCAGAAAAGGTAGGACCATAAAGGACAAAATCCCCAAAGCTAAATTCTAACCTGTAGCAAATTTGAATATGACAACTATTATCCTTACAATTTAGAATCAGAGAAAACTAATCTTCAAGAGGTTTAAAGTTTTGAACATACGATCTAGAATGGGACGAAACTTATGACAAAGTTCTAAAGATACATGGAATGGAATTGGACTAAATATGACAATGGGAGGAAACCTAGGATGAGTTTCGACCACGATAGAACTATGACCATCTTCAAAATTTCTGGCAAATTCAACTTAATTTATTACTGTCAATGAAATCGTTTCCTTTTCCTCTCACTACGACATAGAGAAGTTAATTATTTCACATCAGGTGGATACAAATATAGAGAAATAAACCATGTGCAATATAGACAAAGCATGGCAGAAGCCTTTGTTAGGCAGCTTACAGATAAGCTGATTTCCATTCTGGCTCAAAACTAGGTGGCTTTCCATTTTGGCAGTTAAAATATTTATTGTTAAGGCTTTCACAAAAGGTTTCCAAATCTAGGTGAAAACGTTCATTAAGCAATGAAAACTTAGATTTATTAAGCAAATCTGTTATATTTATTTATTTTTTCATAGTAAAATTTATTACCAGCCACTTATGATTTTAATTTTTTTTTTCTGTAGTATTAATTTATTAACATGTTCGCAGCGAGTATAATTAACGGTATGGATGTTTAGATAACTCCCTCACAACCTTGACGCCTATAGGAAAGTAATCTTCCCAAGATCCTTCTGGTTTTCGTTTGCATAATCCCATCGTTGCTCGCTAGTGCGGGTAATTCCTTTCTCTCTTTGAGTTGGGTCATAATGAATACAGTTTTTTTTTTTTTTTTTTTCACATCTGCAGCAATAGTTATAAAAGAATGAAAATATAATTATATGTATATATAATCTTTCATTTTCTAATATTATTCCCATTGTCCTTTTGCAGGTGCACCCTGGGAAGCTTACTATGGCTGGAGGTCAAGTAGGTAATTTATCAAGTAGGTTTTCTAGGTGAAGCATGAATAGGCCTGTAGGTTCAAGAGTCCGAACAAAGGCTCTGATACCATCTGTAGTGCTTTGGTTTTTACAGCAGAGCACTGTGTAAAATTTCAGGTTTAATTTTCTACGTTTTAACTTTACCAGTTTATGGAAATAAATTTCTAAGAATTACTATGTGCCTAAATAATGTTTAGGGTACTGTCGTGTTTTCTTTTATCACCTTACATTCGTAATTTAAAATAGACTAACATACCAATATTTTCTTTCCAACAATCTAGCATAAGAATATGTTTCACAACTCAGTAAATCAGTAAATAGCAGTAAATCAGTAAATAGCAGTAAATCAGTAAATAGCAAGTGATGCATGTTTATAGTAAGTTTAAGCATAATAGTAAATAACGGAAATTACCTGATGCTGATGCTAACCGTAAGTTGTAGCAGGTTTTATAACCCCTTAGACAGCCAAACTGAAGTGTCCACCCTACCGACCAGCTATAATCTTGCTGGCCCTTGGAAATCAAAGGATTTCCAAGCCCCCGAGCCCACAACCTGATAATCGCGAGAGCAGTGTTTCCTTCCGTTCTCAAAATCTTTCTGTTCTCCAAACTTCTGTCCTCAAAACTTCTTTTCTTCCCCCCATCCAAAAAAAAACCCCCCTCCTTCAACCTTTTCCCCCTCTATATACATGTCCATCCTCGAGAAGACCTTGGGCTTACTCCACCGCCCCAAACTCCCCCTCTCGAGCCCCTCAAACCTTTACTCCTTTCCCTAGTTCATTCATCCACGTCTCTTTATAAAAATGTATAATTAATTACTCGTATGGAAAATTCATTTGGTTTTTGGATTGACGGTCGTAATTATTTATTACGGTGGGAATTATCACCCCAAGGTTATCCATTCGAAACAAGTTTCATTAAATACAAGTCTATCCGCCGTCCTTGATATTTTAATGTTATTAATGTAATTAATAAAATATTATATAATTAGTTGCCCCTTGTCAACTTAGACATGATGTGTCTTAATGATCCACCTTATCCGTCGAGACTACTTAGCTTGAGGTTTAAATTCCAAGATTTAACATTGAATAATTAAATATCCATTTTCCATCACATCATGTTTATTCCAAAAATGATTATCTTATTATGGCTAACTTTTGAAATGGAATTAATCACACAAAATATTAATTTATAAATCAATATTTTAAATCTTAGTTATATTGTACTTGTTACGATAGGGATATAAATGTTGCTGGAATATCATTTATTAATTAATAATAATAATTAGATCACCCTTTGACAATAATAAAAGGTGAATCAATCATAGTATTATTAATTATTTGTTTATCACATGGGTACCCTATCATCAACATAGCATCCTTGTTATTATAAACAAAGCACTTGTGAGGGCTTAAACAATTTTACTAATTAATTAGACACTATCATTACCCTATTCACAACAGTTCTTCTATGACAATGTTAACTGACGATACTTGTCTTAGTTTATTATTACAATGTTTTCATATAATTACTAATTCACTTATTTACACATTGACAACCTAACCATTCATTACCTAAGTTGATTGATGTATCCTTAACTGAGTTATCTATGACATTTATACTACTATTCAAGCATGACAAGTATGTTATACACCAGTAATATTGTACACGTACAAGGTGTGCATGCATGGCCAGTGTATGCACATGTCGGACATGTACTATAAACAAACCCCATTCCGCCTATGCATACTTTCTAACTAACAATAGTATCTACCCCCATGCAGAAGAGAAAGCATAATCTATAGTATAATTACTTTAACATCCTCGGTTATTTAACAGTTAACCCTTTACGTTTTAACATCATTGTCTTTATGTTTACATTAGTTTAATCAATCAAGTACAGGAAGGGTGCCTACTTCCACTAACTCGGAATCAAGGAATACTAAACCCCCAACAGTGCTAACTAACACATCCTCCCATCATAACCTACGTCCATCATCCTCCCTATCCTTCCTCTGCTAGTACAACAGTGGATATCGGACTTCACCGATCTGACCACATAGAACTTGAGAGCGATAGCGTCGGCTGAACAACGGACCTATCCTCCCCTAGCAGGCATCCGACAATCGTCATCACAACAACATGGGGAGCGTGTCTCAGCACAGCCCTCCCATGACCTCGGGTCTCATGGAAACATAGGGTGGGAAACACATCCATCCCTCTCAACATACTGGGCCTACGCCCTTATCAACTCATACTTGCTGCTATCGGGATTATCAGGTTGTGTTATCGTATCCTCATTTTGGCTGCTAAGGTTTGCTGTATGAACATGTTTTTCCTTTCCAATGTATATCAGATCAAGTAACTGGCTATCCCATAGCCCCTTGTGTCCTGTAGGTTAGTGTTTTGCAAAATACAATTTATAGAAAGCATTTTCCATTGATCGCCAATTGATCCATGTTATCATTTCATTTCATGTAACCTTTTAGCTCATCATAGATACATATAACATTTCAATAATTCATATAAGAAGATGGTATCCACGTACCGAATCATATATTTCACATTTCATTAAGGAAAACATATAAACATATACTGCAATCGTAAAATAAGGAAATCATATGATAATCATGACATCATAACTGCATAACATAGTAACATCATAATCATGGTGAAATCATAAGACAGAGTAACATCATATAATGAGGTCCAATATAGTTTACTCGGTCGAGCTGAGTTCGACAAAATATATAAGAAATAAAGTATGGTGTGTCTAACTAATAAATATGCCGAATCAAAATATGGGCATTACAGGATAGCTCTCCATACTCTTCCAGAGAATTAGTATGCAGACATATCCTCTGTTTCAGACCTGTTGAAGATCATATTACACCTTCAGAACAGATATTGGGTCATTACTTCTCTTCTTACAGTCATTCTATGGCTCTATGAGGAGGTTTCCTAGCCTATAATTCATTGTATTAAGGAGGAGCTATTAAATGAGTGCAAACTCAGTTTAGTGAGTAACATTTCTACCTGATTATGCTAATTACATTATATCAGAGCACTCTAATCTTTCAGAACAGAGTTTTACATTTAAATAAAGTCAGTACTTAATGCAGAATAGAAAACTAGCTCATTGAGCATTGTTTACTGACTAGTTTCACTAAAATGACTATCAAATTTGTTCTAAATGTCATATTTACTTTCTGTATGTTGTAGGAGGTCAATAACACATCATATTATATATATCAGTCCCTACTTAAACAATTTGGGAGGATTCAACCCATGTTCGTAAAGATTTCATTTTGATTAGCTCTGTCATCCTGGTAGGGCCTAAAAATTCCGAACCACTCCTACTCTTCCCAAATCCTTTTGAATGATTCTCATTGTGTCCATTGAACCTATTTTACTATCATAACTCATTTTCATACCCACCCAGTCTAGTAAACATATGCTGGTGCACACAGGAAGCTTTGCGGTAGGCTTCAGCGGTAGCTGATGTCCGAAGCATAAATGGCCCCAGTGCTTTGTGCTTAGGAATCTCCCTCTGATGTTATTATTTGCTACTGCACATTTCCCCATACAAATTCCAGAACTTAAACTTCATCCCACCATACTCAGATTCAGTCTCCATCCCCATCACTAACCTCCTACTTGGTTTAAAAGAATTATTAAGAAATTTAACCAGTGAATTTTATTAAAATTTCTGAAGTTGAGTTAATATCTTGGTTAAATCTTCCCAAGGATGTTACAAAGTCAAATAGAACTTGAATTTTCGAAGAAAGAGAACAAACATCCGCGTCTTACCACAAAAAATGGTTGCAGAGGTATATATTCACTGACCTGCATCAAATTTTCTTCGCATCTTTGGTTACTGAGTTGCATGAGTGGATATTAAGGATAGCAGAATGGAAAAACTGTTTTCAAGGAGGAGAACCTACAACTTGGAATCCAGATTTGATTCAGAAGATTAAATGGATTGACAACCACATTTCAAGAGCAGTGGACTTTTGGTTGGATAGCTTACTGGAAGGCTATGTTATGGATTTCGTTGTGGACACATTGAAGTCTTACAGCACAACAGAAGGATATTTCTTCCAAGGATTTAGAGGTAAGTACCTAAAAAACCTCAGTTTATACATTAAAATGCTACTAGCTAAAAAAGGAGTGTTAAGAATGTAATCATATTCCTAGGGTTTGAGTCTGTAATGATCAGTAACACAAATAGTGACACAGACAAACACATTGGTATTTTGAGAAGTGGAAAAATATATAAAGTAAGCACTAGAAATAGGTCTCGTGAAGCGGAACCTCGCACATTCCTAGAAATTGAGTTAGGAAGTGATAGAAACTCATATTAGGCTGAGTCTGATAGTGAAACAAAACCTAGATGCATTGGTTATCATCCTATTACTCTGCAAAAACCTATAGTTGATGAAAGAAATATTACTAGTTTGTAGAACACTAGTAGTAGTCATACTGCAGAAGGAAGTACATAGAATCATTCAAGCAGGTATACCTTATGCGTTTCAGAACACTACACCTCCTAGAAGAAGAATGGAATACAACATTAAGATACCTATTTTTAAAGGAACCGGTCTAGAAGACCCAAAGAAGCATTGGTTCCTATGTGAATCTGTATGGAACGTTAAGCAAGCACAGGATGATGCTATAAAACAAGCTCAGCTAGTTACCACATTTAGAGGTAGATCTTTAACATGGTTCATGAAGTATCATGTTGGACAAAACAGATCGGTAGTCGATATCAAAACTGCGTTGATTAGAGAATTTAAGAAACCTAAGTCAGAATCTCAGTGCATCACAGAGCTAAAAGAAATCAAACAGAAACCTAATGATACTATGTGGGACTTTGATAAGAATCTCAAAGCCTTGTTACATCAAGTGAGCTTTGAAATAACACTGCAACAACATCAAGAATGGTTCATAGTGCGTTGTTTCCCCACATTAGACTGCCATCGATGCAACATAAGGTAACATCACAAACAGAAGCATTAGAAATTGCAATGAAGCTAGAAGCTTTGGCCATAGGAAAAACTAGCACATGTGTGGTACAGATATAGACACAGCTAGCAAATTTTAAATTACAACTAAAAAACATGAAGAAAGGAAAAGAGATAAGAGAAGAGGTTTGGTGTACAAAATGTAAAGCAGAAGGACATTCCAAGGAACACTTCCCTGTATTCAGAGCATCATGAAGTGCTAATTCAATGTCCTCTCGGTAATCCACCCCTTCACAGGGGTAGTCCTCAATCATGATGATCTACTCCGCGAGCCATGAGAAGAAATCCTCACCAAAGGTTAACACTTGTAGTCCCCCGAGTCATCCTACATAGTCACTCCATTGACCGATCTGAGGCTCAGTCACAAGGTGGATATGCATGGATACCTGTGGATGCAGTAATGGAAACCTCTCCAAAAAGAAGGTGACTAAGATACTCCCATAATCAAATTTGTGAATATCCCCATTTCTGCACTTGGTAACCTGTTCTTTGAGGTTGGATAAAACCCCTTCACACCAGTTGAATAGAGTTGGTGCCTGTTGTTCAGTATTTTTACCCTATAGTGAGGAGAGACATTACCAACTTAGCGGGGTTAATAGGTAAATACATTTATTAAGTTGCATCTAGTTCCTACAAATGAGAGAGATCAAGATATAAGAAGGTGTACCTTTAATTGACGGCTGGTCCTAGCTTTCGCTTGGTCTTCCGCTTGATCCTTTACTATGGTGAACCTGCAACACAAAAGATACCTTCCTCAGCTTATCTTGACTATATAAATATGATGAATATTGAAAGCAATTAAACATCAACAATAATCAGATACTAAACCAAATGAATATGCAATGTAGTAGACATTCGATTTGGGACAGGAAGGGTATTTCGACCTTTTTATTGTTAAAAAAACATGAAATCAGTACAATAAACCTGACATGTCAAGATGTTTCTGCAACCAAGTCTTGGGCTCCTGCTCTTCACAATGACTTGGGACTTTCCTCCAGTGTAACAACGCTTCAAGCCTTTCTTCTAGCTGCCTCTCTCGTGGATCCTCCTTGTATTTATAGGACAAGGTAGGAAATTGGATTCGAGAGGTGGTTGAATTGGGAGGTTGGGGAAGTTGCAGAACCAACTTCAACTAATCCCAATTCGTAAACTTAATATTTTTTTGACTTCATCTTAAGATGTGCGTGAGTTTCATACAACAAGAGTAGCGCACAATATGCAATTTTCATGCTTTGCAACAATTTTCAAGGTGTGTGCTAATTTCACTTGAGTAAAGCAGGGCATACTAGCAGATGTGCGTTGGTTTACTGCCCATAGAGTAGCGCGCATGTCAAAATGTCAGTGAAAACATGAGTTTTCTCAGCTGAAAAGGGTAGTTCCAGTCCATACATCATCTAGGGCAACCTAGCTCTTCAATCCATGTTGTCCTTTCGTGTGATCGACATCGTAATGTGATCACAGATGGAGAAGTGCATATTTGACCTATAACAGATGCCCCCTGATGTGTGAGGTCAGAGGGAAACGATGGCCGAAATAAATTATAAGTCCAAGTCAAAGGAGGAGCAAGAAACTACAGAACCAAGTCACAAAAACACTTGAAACAACGATCAAGGTGAGAGAGCAATTACAATCTTGACATCATATAGATGTGTAGCATGATCTCCGATACATAACTAGGAGATGTATATAAAGAGCATGGCCACTGAAATACAAGCATGGATCCATGTCAAAATGAGAGATCATAGCCATAACAACAAGCTGGATCTATGTCTCATGAAGATCCGAAATGAGTGAGGCTCAGTCTTGCGCAGCTTGGGTGATAACATAAATATGGTGATGCTATCATAGTCCCAAGGTCTTCATCCAAACAACCCAAGGTACAAATCCTAACCATGTGAATAAATGAGCTGAAGTTGAACATGGGGGGTATCATTTGATTATTGGTCATTGATGTATACCATTAACAAACATGAGGACTGCCATCGATAATGATAATGGGGTCCAAGGTACCTATTACGATCCAACAACTATGAATAAGTGGACTTAAAGTCGAACACTTGAGGAACCTGTCGAATAAGAGACATGGATTTATTTCCATTATTCAACAATGAGGGAAACTGCCACTGATGACTGCAGTCCCCAAGGTACTAACCGAAACTCTAAACTTCATTCCCAGAGCATAAGGATCTGAAGTCAATGGGAATAAGTCCATTGGAAGGGAGGACTTAATGCATCCTCCATCATCCAACACGAGGAACACTCACAAGTATGAGCTGATGTGGAGTAGGACAAGTAACAATATGAAACAAACTGACACCAGGATGGCCAACACCTGAAGTCAAGGTAAACTGCAGAATGGGCAACACAGGCTGTATCCTTGAACAGTGAGCACGACACAAAGTGACTTAGGCAGTTTTCAACATGAGGGAAAAATGATATAAATATGCCATGTAGGAGACATAAAAGACCCTCCATATGATTGGAAGAATAACCAATCGGGGGAGTTGACAACTCGGAGATCAGGTTCACCCTAAGGCCAAAAACTAAATCCCAAATAAAATGATAGACTCAAGTAGGTGTTGTGTTCAAGGACATGACTGATGTAACTACCTTTGAAACTGAAAAAATATGTGATATACCCTTCTTATCCCTTATTCTTTTTGGTAAAAGAATGTTCTTCTTGTTGTTTTAATGAGTCCAAGAAAAATATAAAACTCAATAGGCCCAACCATGTAAAACGTTTAACGAGCCCATGGAAGGAAGACTCAGGACCTTCTTCATTTTTTAAAGAGTTCGAAGAAGAGATAGAAGAATACTCTATAGTACTGATCTCTGGATTTTAATATCGAGCCTAGATCTGTTCTTGCTCGCTGGTGTTTTCAATTTTAAGGAGTCTGAAAAACTTAAACAATAACTCCATACACCTCCTTGTGGATTTTAATATCGAGCCCAAGTAGGTTAATGCTCGCCGGTGTTTTCTTGTTTATAGAGTCTGAAAAAAATTAAACAATACTTCATATAACCTCTCGTGGATTTCACATCGAGCGCGAGTACGTGAGTGCTCGCTTGGTGTTTTAATATTTTGAGATCCTAAAAATCCTAAAGAAGGCTCCAAAAGGTCGTATTTTCGTATAGTTAGTCTCCTCCCTCAAAAAAGTTTAAAACAATGAGAGAAGAACTCTTCTAGCCACGTAGGACTAGAGTATTCCTTTTTCGTAAGTAATCCGCAAAAGTCCGGAAAAGGGTTAAACATATACTTAAGCGGATGGACCTTCAATTCCTTTAACAAGCTTGAAAGACCAAGTTTGCTTGGCAATCTGTTTTAGTTTTTCAAATAGTCAAACAAGAGCTTAAGAGGACTTAAAAGATAGCTTCTAGGATCGTATGTTCATGACTTTCCAAAGAATAGGATCTCAACAATCGCATTAGTAACTATCGACAGAGTTTCTCAATGACATAATAATGCCAATATGATACTAGATGCGTAAAAAATAATTACAAATGTAAGCAAAACTAACTCTACAAAAATGTACAGCTATAATACAGGAAAAAGCACAGATACCTAAGCAAAGTACTTCTTCAGGTAGAGCCCATTTCTAGGCTCCGGCAGCTTATTACCTTCATAATATGTTAACTCATATGCACCTTTCTTCAATACTTTGGAAACTATGTAGGGGTTGAGCCACATGGACTTAAACTTGCCAGCCCCTAAAGGATCATTGTCCTGATCCTAAAGTAGAACAAGGTCTCCTTTGAGAAATACCCTAGGTCTGACAGATTTATCATATTGTCCTTTAACTTGGTTCTTGTGTACTTCATTTGTTGTAAGCGCATATCGGCGTTGTTCATCCAGATGTTCTAAATGCAACAAACGTTCTTCTAAAGCTGAAGTGTCTAGTAATAGTTGTACAACTAACTTCAATGAAGGAATCTCGCACTCAACCGGAATGACTACCTCTACCCCATGTACTAGTTTGAAAGGAGAGAACCCGATAGCAGTCTTTACATTGACTTGGTAGGCCCAAAGAGCAGGATATAGCATGATGTGCCAGTTAGTTCTACTGGCATTAATAGTCCTTTGTAAGATAGTCTTCAAAGTTTTATTGACTGCTTCAACCTGACCATTCGCTTGCAGTTAAAATGAAGACGAATGCTCCTGTCGAAAACCTAGCATGGTGTACAGATCAGTCATCATGCTGTTCTGAAAATGACGACCATGATCAGTCACGATATCTTTGGAGATACCAAATCTTGCAATGATCTAGTTGAAAATGAAATATGCGGTCGTTTCTCCATCCACCTTAACAATAGGCATTGCCTCGGCCCACTTGGTGAAGTAGTTGACGGCAACAATTATATGATGATGGCCTCCAGCTGAAACTGGATTATAATTCATAAAATTGACCCCCCATTTGGTGAAGGGGCATGCTGTTATTACATGATGAAGAGGAGCTAGGTGTGCTAGCATCTACCTAGTGAAAAAATGACATCTCTGGCAGTGTTTCACAGCTTCCACACAATATTTGAAGATTGTGGCCCAAAAATAACCTGCACGCAGTATTTTTTGGGTTGTTGCCAACCCAGAAAGATGACCCCCACAAGCTCCACCATGGGCATCATTCAATACTGATTCTGCTTCCTCCAAATTTAAACAATGGCGTAAGATGGAATATACCCCACGTCTATACAAAGTGTCAGAAATGATGAGGTAATTTTTCGCATGAGTCTTAAGCTTGCCTCGTTCATCTTTAGAGAAAGTGGTGGGACACCTCAAAGTCCCAAGATATATTAGGATATCTGCGTACCATGGGTCAGAGGATGCGATGAGAAATATTTCTTAATCCGGGAATGATGATTCTTCCTCAACATGCACTATGTCACTAGGAAACTCTGAAATCAGTTCTACGAAGACTAGTGATTTCTTTGATTTAGCGAATTGAAAAACCAAATCAAATTCTTGCAGGATGACAATCCATTTGTTACATTTTCCACCGATTATTCGTTGAGTGAGAACATATTTGAAAGGATTAATTTCCGCAACCACAGTGGTGGTACGCAACAATATATAGTGACGTAGCCTTTGGACCGCATAGACAACAACTAATGCCAACTTCTCCATGTGAGAATACTTGATCTTAGAAGCTATTAGAGCGCGTGATAGATAATAAATAACATTCTCCTGGAGCATGCCATCCTCCTGAACCAGTACTATGCCTATTGTGTATACTGACATAGCCAGATATAAGAGGAAATCCTTTGTGTAATCTGGCAGGCTTAACAAGGGGGGTGACAGTAGTGCCTTTTTCAAGGCCTCAAATGATGCTTGAGCAGCCTCATACCACAAAACGTAGGTGTCTTGTTTAAGCAGTCGCGTGAAACCTTTTGTAATTTTGGCATAGTTAATGATAAAGCATCTCAAGAAGTTGGACATGCCCTGCAAACTTTGAAGTTGTCTCAGGGTTCGAGGATGAGGCGGGTTGACAATCGCCTCAACTTTCAATGGATCCACCATTATGTCATGACTGGATACTATGAAACCCAGTAGTCATCTAGATTCAACATAGAATACACATTTGTTAGGATTCAATCGAATCTTGTAGTATCTGCATCTTTCAAACACGAGTCATAAATGATCCGGATGCTCCTGTCTCTTCCAAGATCGTGCTGGGAGATCATCAAGATAAGGTTCGACCACATGCTTGATGTCGTGAAAATAAAAATTCATTGCTCGCTGGAAAGTAGCTCCAGCATTTTTTAAACCAAACGAAATCTTTCGATAGGAAAAGGTGCCCCAAAGACAAATAAAGGCTGTCTTATGTTGGTCTTCAGGTTTAATCTGTATCTGATTATATCCTGAAAACCCGTCCATGAAGGAAAACATTTCATGGCCTACACACGCATCAACGATCTGATCTATGAATGGTGTGGGATAATTATCTTTCGGAAAATCCTTATTTAGGTCCCGGAAGTCAATGTAGACTCTAACGGTACCTTGCTTCTTGTCTACAGGAATAAGATTTGAAACCCATTCCATCATAGCTATCAGATAGATAAATCCTGCTTTGAGCAAATTTTATACCTCTTCCTTAAAGGAAACAACTTTTGGAGGGTTTACTGGACGGAACTTCTATCTCATAGGTTTAGCATTGGGGTACATTGTGATGACATGCTCAACAATGGCGGGGTCAATTCCTGGCATCTCCTCGTATGACCAAGCAAAGACGTCACGAAATTCTTTAAAGAGATTGGTATACAAAATGATCTCATCGGGAGAACAGTCTTCTCTAATGAAAATATTTTCCACGGCCCCAGGTTTGATGGAAATGTTGATCGGAATGATTCGCAATATATTTTCCATGTTCCCTTTGGCATAAACAACTTTCGAAGTAGAAGGAACAGCGTACAAATCAACACATCCACCAGGTCTCATAGAAAACTCACCTCTCTCCATCATGTCCAGTTCGGGAAGAAAATAGGACCTGTGATGCATATGTTCCCAAGGGTAATCCAGGCCTATCATTGCTTCCAAGATTTCCTTGTCAGAGGGAAAAACTGTGTCTATACAATCAAAAGAGTGTGTAGAGTTTATTGACCATGCGAGGGCATATCCATATCTAACTCAGTAGAGACCAACGGAGTCATGATATGTTCTATTGCAGTAATATGTGAATCCAAGTAGGTTACCTCTGCAACAGATAAAGGCACAACTGGTTCTGATTCAGTTGGGAGAATCCAAGGATCAGTTGTTGAACTGATCGTGGAAGTCTCAGGTGAGGAACATTCTTCAGAACCAATAAAATGGAAAGTAGAAGGTAGGTCAAAAGTGCCTATTAGTGACCCATAGAGCCCTACTCCCAAACTCTCAGTGACTGGGCTAGATTGATCAATCAACTTGATAGTTGAATCCGATGAATTCTGGTTGGTCTTCCGAGAAAACAAAAGTTGATCAACTGTGACGATCTTTCCTTCGTGAGGGAACATTATGATCCGGAAAATAGATGATGACACTTCCTGAATGGCATATTTCTATCTCCGACCCAACAGCAAGTTATAATCGAGTGGATCATCCAGAACTTCAACCTCTGTCGATACTAGTTTTCCCACAAGTTCAACATCAAATGATGGTAAGACTCTGTGTGGATGGAAAGATCTTCCATCAAAGGCAGTAAGTATCGTATTAGATGGGGCTAACTCATGTTCACCTAAATCCCTCCAGTAATAAATAGAGCTTATGCATGTGGATGCTCCCTCATCTACAACAACTCATCGAATGGTCATGGGACCATGTAAGACCTCTATCTGGAGAGTGACATGATACGGCAACTGATACTTGATATCTTTCATATCAAAACGCCCAATCATGGCGGATGAATCAACACCCCCAATCGCTGCGAGGAGTGCACTGTGTTGCAATGGGCAACTTTGCAGTACCTCCAAAGTAGACATGGCACAGGGGGTTTGGGCTAAATCCTCCACAACATTGTAGTTGGGGGAATCCCACGCATTAGGGTTGTGCACAGCCTGTTTGTAGACACCTTTCGGTATCTTCGGCATCGTCTCCACTAGTATGTGAAGAGGAGTATAGGATTCAGGAGCATCCTTCTGTTGCGGATCCGGGGTATAATTATTTGATCGAGTTTGCAATAGAGCATCTAATTTAACCATATTAATGAAATATTGATCAACAGAGGTGGCACGAGTCGTGCCCCGAGTACTAGAGCTTCCAGAAGCTGAACTCTATCCATGAGGAAAAGGGTCTTTCAAGATAGCTGGTTTCTTCTCACGGATTAGCTTCTAGTCTTCTTCCATTAGAGGGCATTGATGGGTAAGGTGGTCCTCTTGACATAACTTGCAAGGGAACTTAGACTTCCTCTTTTAGTTTTTTCCCTCCTCGGCATTTTGTGTGTTCCTGGGATTTTGTTGGTTTCCATCCCCTTTCTTGCCCTTTCTTTTGGGTTGCCAAGAGCCATTTTGGTTTGTTTGCACTTGCTATACAGATTCTGTAGTTAAAGGGGAGGATGCAACAAAAGTTTCTTCTGCAGCAGTCTGTTTGACTGACAAGGCATGAACTTGCTTTGTTAAGGCATCAAACATTGCAGAGTTGACTGAACCCACAATTCCATCAGCATGTGGTATAGGTTTAGGTTTACCTATGTCTATATTAGACCTTGGTACATTAGGAATAATTTCATATAAAATCCCAGACTGAGCATAGACTAAGTCCAGCTGCTGGGTTCTCTAAATGGCTTCCTCTTCAGAGGACACCCCAGAAGTGGCAACTTCCTTAGAAACATAAGGAAGAAGATATTTAAGGTACCATTCTAATAAGAATGCTGGGGGGATGTCATCCTTGATGAGCCTCTTTCTCCTTCGCCACTCTTGAATATGATTAGATAGATGAGTGGCCTTGTTCTATCGAAATGTCGACAAAAGGTCTGTGCGAACATCATACTAGATAGGAAGTTGAAAGTGGTTCAAGAAAACAATGGCAAGATCCCGAAAGGTGATATAGGCAGCCGCAAGTAGTTCAATATACCACTTGGCTGCAACACTTGTTAAGGTTCTTTGGAAGAGCCTCAACCTTATGGAATCATCATTCAGGGAAATGGAGGAGCACTAGAGATGAAAAGTCGTGACTTGGTCACCAGGGTCCACACTAGTCTTACCTTCAAACTTTGGTATGTCTGAAGGAAATTTAGGGGGAACGGGTGGCCATGTAGCATCATGGCACATGGGGTCCTTTGTAAGCTTTGAAAGATCTGACAAGTTTAAAGTTTCCAGAAACGGTAAACGTGGTTGAGCCGATGGCGTCTGGTAAACAAGAACCTGGTATTGAGAACCGCCCATTGCCTGGTTCTTGTACTGTTGGTTGGGGTTGCCCCCAGCCATCGGTTGTGAAATGAAAGGATTGAAATTACTCCACCCAAAAGAAAGTGGATTAAAACCCTGTGTGTTCGTCCATTGTGGCTGGGTGTTAGCCCCGCCTTATTGCTGGTTAAACATATTACCCCCTCCTCCAGAAAACAAAGAGAAGGGCATACTCCCTATGGGTATGTTCAATAGATTCACATTATAACCTACATAGGGATTGAAACTAGGTGTGGTTGTAACGGATGGCGCAGTCATGGTACCCATGATAGGCATTGATGTAGAGGGATTCGATCCTACTGTGGAAGTGGAAGCAATAGCTTGAGTTACACCTTGAAACTGTTGTGTAACAGGAGGCTGAGAGAAATTCACTGCGGGTATCCCTGACAAAGGGACATTGTTAGGTCAAAAAGTAGGTGTGGAAGCTGAGGCAAATGTCGAGGCTAATGAGTTTGACATGCCTAGAGTACCAGCATTAAAACTAAAGGATGGAGTTGAGGCAGAAGCAGTCTGCGATGAACTCGGGGTAGTAGTTTTTGTGAACAAAGGATTAACCATCCTTGCATCCATAGAAGTTGTGGGAGTCTGAGGGACTCCCAGCTCGTCTCTTGGGTTAACCATGCTGTAACCAGGTGTGAACAAATAAGCACTATACTTAGGTTGTTGGAAGCCAATAGGTACCAAAAGCGGATTGTTGGGTCCAGTAAGAGGAGGGTTAAAAGGAGTATTAAACTCTGTAGCAGTTAGATCCTCAACCTCGACAGTATCAAAGACTTGTCGATCCGGGGTTCTGGGATACAGTTCTCCAAGAACCTCTGTGTCTCCTGTAAGTTCAAAAGAACCATGGGAATTTGTCCTCCAGCATCGCGGTGGCGGTGGAGGCTCCACTATGAGTGGGGGAAGGTTTTGCCACCTCCGAGACTGATGAAGATGTTGGTCCTCCACAACTATAAACAAGTAAACTAAGTAAAAACCTAGTGGCCACTACAACTAGGGAGCAAACAACATACCACTAAAAAATTCCTAAGTAAACAAACCAGGAAAACAGATGGAAAATACTCTTGGAAGCAAGTCTAGGATGATTAGGGCCCAAAACAATCTAACAGAGTATCGATGGTCAGTTATGTGGCATCCTATGGAGGTCCACTGGGTGCAAGCATTTGAATCACCAAACCGTTTTCCCAGGATTACTGCCAAAGGGTTACCTTCCACTTCTGTACGAGGTGAAGTGGGAATAACTGCCCACTCTACCTGTGTAGAACCCTAAAAGTATGATACTAAGGTTACCATCAATATGAAATAACCTGGGGGGATAGTTGTCAGCCTAATCGAAACACATGGGCAGGGTAGCAAAGCCCGAAGTCCGAAAGGACCCCCGTACGCGAGTCAACTCTGGTTTATGGTTGAGAGGAAAGTGAGGGGATATCCTCAACAATTCCAATCTCCCATGGAATCGTGCTTAACTCTTGTTTGAGTAAAAGTTGTACTACGATTGTTGAGTAATGAAGCCAGTTTCAGATCGTTTAAGGTTATTTAAGTTCGAAACTCTAGCCTAAGCTAGTTGATGATGTGTATACCTAAAAAGAAGAATGTTGCTAATAAATTTTATTAATATTTCTTTTTAAGGGCTACTTGTTACTCAAGGGTTGTAGTGTGGTGTGTGCAATGGTTTGTTATAAAAGTAGAGTGCATGTAAAGCAATGCTTTCAAATTCACAAAAATTTTCTCTTTTCGTTTATGATTCTTTCAAAAAATTGAAACCTAAGCAATCCTAAATCAAAATATTTTTGTATTTTTCTTTTAGTATTTCAAAGCAAACTATGCTACTTTAAAATAATGAAAGACCTTACTACTAAGCTACTTGAACAATTTTTTGTCTTTTCTAATCATTGTAAAATAAAGAGAACTTGTACAAAAGCATGTAAGATCTATAAATAAAGTGTGCGTAAGATAAACATCTAAATGGCTCAAAACAAATGAATTAAAAGACTTGATGAAGACTTGACTTACCAAGTTTTTGCAAACGAAAAACTTAAGGCTTGGACATAAAGTAAAAAAGAAGCAAGGAAAAGAGACACTCATAACGGAAAGGCAAACCTAAACAGGTTGCTCCTAAGCATCAAAACCATAAGAAAACACTAAGCCAAGCAAAAAGTAAGCAAGTGAACCAAGAATGACCTTACTAAACACATGGAATCGAAAGAAGGCTAATCTAGAAGGTTTTGACTTACTTGGAATGAACTGAAAAGGCAATAAGGAAGTATCTAAACCAAGCAACCTTTCGAAAGAAACCCTAAGGACTCAAACTTGAAGGTCAAACCCTAATGGAAAGGATAAGACACTGTGAAAGTGTGCTAACATTGCTACAAACAACAAACATAGGGACGTAGGTTTGTATAATTGCAACAAGCAACTAGGGTGAAAGCATGTAGCTATGTCAAAAAGAGAATAGTGCATGAACTTCAAAAAGGGCTAGAAAGCAATAAATACACTTAACCAAGTACACAAGCAAGAAAAATAAAATTAAAAGACTCAAGAGAGGTCAGCAAGACTCAAACGATACGTGGAAGTCTCAAGGGTCAATCAAGGAGGCAAAGCAATAGGCTAGAAGTGAAATCAAATACTGGAACTCAAACCCTAAAAGAAAACTGGGCACTACAAGAAAATGCACTACTGTGGAGTGCAGAAACTAGCGCACACTAGGACATATGCGCTACTGTGAAGTGTATAAAGCAGCACTCATCAGGTGCTATGCGCTACTATTAGTAGGGAAGACCAATGCACATGTCACAAAAGGACAGAAACAGGCTTCGCAACAGCAAACTGAGATGAATCAAGCAGTAAGGAATAGGTAACAAAGACCTACAAGACTTCTTAGAGAATCAAAAACTAAAAAAGGGACTGGAAGAAACCCTAAACTAAGTCTCCTAGAGCATAAAAGAAAACTGTCGGTTACTCCCCAGCGGAGTCGCCAGTCTGTTGTTCGGGATTTTTACCCTATAGTGAGGAGAGACATTACCAACTTAGCAGGGTTGACAGGTAAATAAATTTATTAAGTTGCATCTAGTTCCTACAAATGAAATAGATCAAGATATAAGAAGGTGTACCTTTAATCGACGGCTGGTCCTAGCTTTCGATTGGTCTTCCAGTTGATGCTTTACTATGGTGAACCTGCGACACAAAAGATACCTTCCTCAGCGTATCTTGACTATGTAAATATGATGAATATGGAAAACAATTAAACATCAACAATAATCAGATACTAAACCAAATGAATATGCAATCTAGTAGACATTCGATTTGGGACAGGAAGGGTATTTCGACCTTTTTATTGTCAAAGAAACATGAAATCAGTACAATATACCTGACGTGTCAAGATGTTTCTGCAACCAGGTCCTGGGCTCCTGCTCTTCACAATGACTTGGAACTTTCCTCCAGCATAACAATGCTTCAAGCTTTTCTTCTAGCTGCCTCTCTCATGGATCCTCCTTGTATTTATGGGACAATGTAGGCAGTTAGATTCGAGAGGTGGTTGAATTGGGAGGTTGGGGAAGTTGCAGAACCAACTTCAACTAATCCCAATTCGTAAACTTAATATATTTTTTGACTTCATCTTAAGATGTGCGCGAGTTTCATACAACAAGAGTAGTGCATAGTGTGCAACTTTCATGCTTTGCAACAAGCGTTTGCAACGATTTTCAAGGTGTGTGCTAGTTTCACTTGAGTAAAGTAGGGCATACTAGCAGATGTGCGCTGGTTTACTGCCCAGAGAGTAGTGCACATGTCAAAATGTCAGTGAAAACAAGATTTTTCTCAGCTGAAAAGGGTAGTTCCAATCCATACATCATCTAGGGAAACCTAGCTCTTCAATCCATGTTGTTCTTTTGTGTGATCGACAGCATAATGTGATCACGGAAGGAGAAGTGCAGATTTGACCTATAACAGTGCCATGCACTCTACGACAAGAGTCATCTGTCCTTGGGTTTCCTGGTGTGAGTTCACACTACCCATTGCTCGTGTTATGGAGAACAATATAGTTCTCATCGAGAGCTCTATCACATCCTTGATGGCCACTTTCCCACTTTTCTTTGGAGAACCCTGTCGGTAGTAATGAACAATCAAGTCAGTTGTACTCTCTTCTGAGGCCCTATTCCCCATCAAGTTCACCCGAGCCCCTCCCTTAGAAAGGCCTGTGATAAATTAGATATCCTCGAGCTCAATCTTGAGAGTATGCTCTTCGATTCAGAAAGCTTGAATGTCACTATCCCACAATTTTATTATGTGAGTTAGAAGTTTTCCCTATTTTTGGATACCCTTGGTTTTAAAGAACTTGAGAAACCCACATGCCTACAACACATTTAGTGTCATTTGGTCATCTATAGCCAACTGATCATTAGCTTCATGTTCCCTTTCCTTCCAATCAACCATTTTACCTCAAGTGAGATGCAAACTCCTGTAAAAAGCCAAATAAAGCATTCATGAGAAACTAGAAGTCTGATTTCATGCCAAACGTGTGGAAACACCAAGAATTTTTTCCATTTTTCCATGATTGTTGCGCTTGGGAATTGTTGGGCTACACGGAAACTGTAAGTTTCCATGCCCTCGTAGAAGGCCACAGCGTGATAATCGGGAAATTGCCATGCTTCCCGACAGAGGGAGGTAGCGGAAAAAGTGCCCTAGGGTTTCCTCAAAAAATTACAAAACTTATGTGAAATCAAAAAATAAGAACATGAATTGAAAGAGGAGCTTAAGAACTCTTACCTGCTGCAGACGGATGTCAAAATGGTGCCTCGGATCTCCGGATATGATCACTTGAAGTTTTTCCCTTAAATAGGTAAAATCCCAATATGAGCAAAATTAGCCAAGTTAAAATGGTAACTATATATTTTTACCTCTTGTTTACATAAGTTGCATAACTATTTTTTGCTCATTATTTTATTTAAAATATCTTTTTAGGTCAAAATTTTCACATTACTAATATCTTTTTCCATGGTTTCATAAACCATTTTTGACAAGATCCCCATAAGATGTTCACACTGGCCGTATATCATTATTTTGACCTTCATTTGAGCTGACTTTAGCTTTTTCATGCTCTGGATTAAAAACCTGAAAAATATTTGAAGCACTTTTTCACACTCATGTCGTGCTTGTTAAAATTAAGTAAATGGTGTTGAGCTTAGTCAACTTAACTCGTGCTCATAAAATGATGAGCAAAGTATCATTTTGGTATTATTTTATTCTTTTTTCAGACCAAAATGATTAAAAAATTATGAAAAAGACCACCGGAGTCCTCTTTAATCTCTTTTCAAGCTCCCTCATTTCGAAAAGATTGCCAAGTATGCCTGTCTCTTTCACACTTGTAAAAGTATTTGAAAGGTCATCTATTCGGTGATAGGTTACCCCTTTTTCGGCTTGTCTAGACTAGTTACGAGAAAGGTATACCTCAGTCAACTTTTGACTGCGAGAGTTCTCTTAGGAATTGTTTTACACTTTTTTGGGACTGGGGCACTAAATTTACAAAAAAGTACATTCTGTAGCCTTCTTTAAGTTTTTCGGGCTCTCTAAAGATGAAAAAGTACCGAGTTTTCCTTCCTTGGACTCGTTAAAATTTAACATTGAAGGGCCCGATTTGGAACGAACCCCTCCTTTCACACGTTCGAAAAAAATATGAGATTGGACTCATATATGAGATGAGCTATACCGAGAATCTATTATCCTCTTCAAGCTCGTAAAACAACAAAGAGGTACTCGTCTATCATGTCGGGGGAAAATGGAAAATGAGTCATGTTTATCTTGTTGGCATCTTGTCGGTCGTCACCTTTGAACATGGCATGCATCTGTCACTTGTCTCCTTTTGGGTATTTATGTTTTCCTACTGAGTTATAATCCTAGTCATGAGTCATCTCTTTGGCCACGAGTCCACTCGCCCTATGGTCATCCTCTGCTACTTATAAACCCTGCTGCCAATTTCTGCTTCATGTTGTTTTATGTTCAAAGGGTCTGCATTGCTTCAAGTAATCCATTATGTCAAATATTCTGTTGTGTCAGTACATGTTCTCTTGTTCCATTGTTACATACTTTCTCTCATTCCAATTTCGTGTCGATGATGTGGGATTCATTATGGCCGACCGTCGATGAGTCTATTCCTGTCGACGCCAAATCACTATCCAGGAATTAGGCTTAGCAGTCAACCATGAGTACCTTGGTTCCTGCATACCTCAATGACAGGTTTCCTCATATTCGACAGTAGGTTTCCATCATTGAACGCTGATCGAATAATCTCATGAACGCTCGACATCAACTCATCCATTCGCATTTCGTTGAGATGTACTACAGATACCTTGGGGATCATTGTCATCATTGGTGATTTCCCTCGCATTTGTTAACGGTTCACATCATTGACCGGTAATCAAATGGTTTCTACCATGTTCGACTTCAACACCTTGTAATCACATGGCTAGATCCGTATCATTTGGGATCGGGTAAAAGACCCTGCACACCTTTTTATATATTGATTACGTCTAGGCTGCGATGGAGTTTTTTTGAATTAGGTTTCCACCTAGTCATTACGTGGAATACCTCACTCTTGTATTGTCACACAAATCAACTTATGTATTGGTCGTGGTTGTGTCTTTATTGTCTCATGGATCTACGATTGTTCACAGTAGCCATGATTTGTCTACAATCTATATCATCTCAGTGCTCATGGATCTACAATGTATTGGTCGACAACCGTGCTTTGAGTTAGTTGTTTCCGAGCATGGGTATGCCCACCTCGGTGGTATTTTTGACATTTTGTTTCTGTTTCAGCTCCTCGTTGCTCCCCTCGATGCTATCTCCATGAAGTATTTGTAAAGTCTTTCGGCCATCAGTCTCTTTTGACCTCACACTTTAGGGGGAATCTATTATACCTCAATATTACACACTAAACCCTAGTGTCTCCTAGTGTCGTATCCTTACACCAAGTGACCTAAATGATACTTCCCCCAAATGATCATTATACAGTACTGGTACCCTCCTTGGTCTCATCTGGACACCCAGGAGTAAATTCTATTTCCTGAATACTGAAGACAACATCTCATCTGCCACATGTCACTCATTCTACATACATTTTCGTGCTTTGCACATCTACTGGGTAGCGGCAATTAGGGTTGTCGCACTATGCTCACACCCTGGGGCATGGAAATGTCGCATTATGCTTAGACCTAGGGGCATGACAATCCTCTTTTAGCCTTTTTCCATGGATCTTGGATCTCACCTTTCAAGAGATTTTCTTGCAATTACCATCTTTGATTCGATCCCAACTCCTCTCTCTGTTGAGTAGGTGTTGGCAGGCGGTTTGGTAAGTTAGCATCATAGCATCGCGGATGCTACAACAAGTTAAAAGATATCATGGGAGGTGGAAAGTTGGGTGCAAAGGAGAATATTTTATGTATTTTTGGGTTGGTTATACCGCAGCATGCAGGTTTTGGGTCATTTGGACTGTATGTTATGTAATTTTGGGTTAATTGTACCGCAGTATGCGGGTTTTTGGGTCATTTGGACTGTGTCAGTTAGATTTTGGGTCATTTGCTCAAAGCATCAATTAGGAAGTTATTAGTAAGTGGACATGCATTGTAAAGGCAGAAGCCTACTTATAGTCATAGAGTCATGTGTGTTGAGACACCTAGGAAGAATATGAAAAAGGAGATCTGATCTTGGAAAACATCTGTAATTGTGATCTGCAGGATCTTTGTGAGATATTGTATTTGGGTTTTGCAAAGTTAATATGATATGATAGAGTTATTTTAAAAAATCCCTATGTATCTTCTGTTCACTTATGGTAATGCATGTTGCAATTTATGAATGATGCTATGTTTTCTTGATGCAATTAATGATTTATTGTTATACTTGCTGCGATGAATGTTTCTGTGGGATGATGCTATGAATACAATGATGTCGAAGTTAAATGCATAGATCTATTTCTTAATGTCGCAATACATTGTGTAATTGAGACGCAACATCCTCCTTCATTCGGTGGAAACATGGTTTCGTCGACTCTCCCGTGATCATCTTTGGTGAGACCTCATCTACTCTGCAGGTGTTGCTGGATGGGGTAAAACCTGTCTGGGCCGATGCTCAGGGAGATCGCGGTGGTTCAGTGTCGATAGTGAGTGGAAGTCGACAACAAGGCATTGTGGGATGTCAAAGTGTGGCTCGAAAGGATATTGGAAGGATATATCATTGAATTTGCGATTGATACACAAAAATCTTATAGTGAAGCTGAAAGATATTTCTTCCGCGGACCATGAGGAAGGTTTCTGCTGTCCCTCCAACTGTCTATTAAGATGCTTATTTACGAGGAGGGTATATTGAAGATGCAAATGGATCAGTAAATAGCCTGGTGGGTGGAGGTCGTGGGTACTGCAACAACAGGGGGGCGGTACATGGAATGATAAGGGATAGATGGGTTCAGGTCGTGACGAGACTATGAGTGAAGCTGAGGAAGAGAGTGGTCTTACAAGGGGAAGAGAAAGGTTTTGATAGGAGAAGAGGCAGAGGAAAGGAGAAGGTCTTGCTGTGATCAAACTGCAAGGCCGTGAAGGAAGACCACACGGGACGAAGTGACCTCAAAGTCCAGACGAGAACAACCAGGCTACGCCTAGGATATAGGCAAGACCAAACCCCAGCGGTAGCATACCCACACATCCACTCACTATTTGTCAACCAGTCAGAAATACAACCTCGACACCACCGTGTCAACAAAATTTGATTGCTAGTAGTTCAGCAACTGCGGGAAGGAATCCCAGAATGGCAGGCGAGGATACGAAGTTACTGCTGTTCCATGGAACAGATAACCCTGAACAGTACTGGTTTTTATGTGAAGCAGTATGGACCGTAAGACAGATCACTGATGATAATGTTAAGAAAGGACAGCTAGCGACAACTCTGCGAGGTCTCGCATTAGATTGGTTTATGAAGTTTGTTTTAGTCCCTACAGGAACTCTGGAGAAAATGTTGGATGATATCAGGGACAGATTGATTGCAGAATTCAGAAAACCCAAGTCTGAAGCATAGTATATTACAGAATTGAAAGAAATCAAGCAATATCCCAATGAAATGGTGTGGGACTTCAACCAGTGATTTAAGAAGCTAATGGAAAGGGTTAGTTTTGATATGAGCATTGTCCAACATAAAGAATGGTTCATCGCAACACTGCTTCCGCACATTCGACTGCCGCTGATGCAGCAGAATATTACAATGCCCAGTGAAGCCCTAGAGATCGCAATGCAGTTGGAAGCATCACCAATTGGTGAAAACATAGCCGAGATGTCGCAGATTCAAACACAGATCGCTAACCTAACTATACAACTACAAGATCTTAAGAAGGGCAAGGAGCACCATGAAGAAGTATGGTGTACGCAATGTCGAGGAGAAGGGCATACTAAGGACAATTTCCCTGACTTCCGCAATTATCTGGTTTTAGGAGAAACAAATCCGTTGAATGGTGGTGGCATGCCGTGGTGTCACATTTGTCAGGTATATGGGAACCGCCATAAAGAATGTCCATACATGCAGAAGATGGTCACAAAACCAATGAATCTATATTGCACATTCTGTAAATCTGTGGGACATGACGACAAAGATTACCGGGCATATGGTTTGCTTCATGAGAGAACATACGATGCATTCTATGTGAAGGATGACCAGCGTGCCGTACAACAACCGCAACTACAGCCACAGGTAGTCCAGCCACTACCCCAGTCGCAGGTGTAGTTTGTACCACAGCAACAACCACAATAGTTTGTGCCACAATATGCTCCGATTTAAATGGCTCCACAACAACCATAGTATGTTCGACAATTGCAGTATGTGCAACAACAACAAGGCATAGAACCGAATCCTATATAGCAACAGTTCAATAACCCATAGTACCAACAGCAGGGTGGATTCTGTGGAGGATTTTGGGGCAGACACGACGGAGGATTTGGTCACGGAGGAGGAAGAGGAGGTCGTGGACCTATTCAGTGTTATCACTGTGCGGTATGGGGGAACTATCAACAAGATTTCCCACTACTGCAGACACAGTGTACGTTTTGCTTTGTTATAGATCACAAAGTGGAGAATTGCCCTCAGTTGATTGCACGATGGCAGGCAGGAAACGTTCCACAGTTGCAAAATCAGAATCAGGCACAGCAGCCAGTACAGAATCAGGTGCAGCAACCGGCACAGAACCAGAATCAATGCCCGAATTAGAATGTTAATCCGAATGTGAACCAACCAGGGAATCCACTGCTGAACCAGAATTTGGGTGTGAGTGTTGCAACAATTTCTGCGGAGCCAAGACCACAAGATGCAGCTGTCGTAGTTATCACTCGTGGAGGAGCAAAGATCGGAGTGGATAGCTCACAACTGCTCATTCAGTTGACCGGGAAAAAGAAGGTGTCATTTGATATTGAGTCCGAGCTTGATACATTCTTTCAGGCGCGTCGTGCGATGGACCAAGATCACGGTAAGGATATTATTTGCAACATGCCCCCTGTCTTTGATTATACGTTAGAAGTCGGTCCATCAGCGCCGTCTAGAACCTTGCAGAAATTTTTAGAGAGTTGTTTATTATTGGCAAGAGATCCCGCTGCTCTAGCTGAGATCGAGGGGTTGTTTCAACGACCAGCCAGAGGACAGCAAGAGTCTGTGGTAAACTCCTTACAGCGACGGAAGACCGGTAAGGAGATGCGCATGAACATACAAATTGGGGACTATGATGTTGATTCGGTTATTCTCGATCTTGGTTCGGATGTCAACATTTTAACCAAGTAGGCATGGAAGAAAATGGGGAGCCCCCCATTGAGTTGGTCTCCTGTACAGCTCCGGTTAGCTAATCACGCCAAGGTGAAACCAATTGGAAGAGTCCCACATCTGGTGGTGGACATTGAGGGAATGAAGACTTATGGTGACTTTGACATCATCGAAGTGGTTGAAGGAGGAAGCTCTTACCCTGCATTGTTGGGGATTGGATAGGCTAATGACAATGGAGTAGTAATCAACTTCAAGCGACGGATGATGAATTTTGAAAACGGTGATCTCAGAGTTATAGCCCCGTTGGATCCAGCTGAAGGATGCATATACATTGAACCAGTGAAGGATGAAGATCCCAGTGGATGGGACCATCCATTTAATATTTCAAAAGATTACATTCATCCGACTGCCAATGGTGAGCTTGGGTGGCGCAGTGACAACTCTGCATCTTTCGACTATGATGACGCTTTAGAACATTGGCAAAACTACTTGCATGAGGTATCACTCTGCAAGTGTGGGCTAGTCATGCAGTCATTATGCCGTGTTGCGACTGAGACAGTTACACTACCAGTATACAAGGGGCTGCCTGGATTGTCTGAATTTCTGGCGGAGTTCGAGAAAAGAGTTTCAGAACCACAACAATTGCTGGTTAGAGGAAGCACTGAATACTGCTCCAGCATGCTAGTGGGAAACATATAAGAATTCAATCGACGGATGGTCGCAATGTAGGAGATTGATGACAGTTCGCTTTGGGGATGCTGAGATTTACCACACGGGGAAATATGATGGTCGGAATGACCCTGGAAGTCATTTGATGGAGTGTCAGACATTATGGGCATTGCAACCAAGAGATGAATCGGTCTATGCATTTATCGATACTTTGGCTGAAATGCCGCGATCATGGTATACTACAGCTGAATTGCGTGGATAAATCACTACTTGGTTTGGAGTTGACAGTTTGTTTTACTCATACATTCGGTTTTGTCGATCCCAACCTGGAGGTCCATAATGCTCTGTAGATTAGCCGCGATGTGGTTTTGAAATTTGTTCTAGTGGCATACCATGCGGATCCACACACACACTGTGAGATGCAATCCATGATGGAATGTTACAATATCACTGGTGGGCCCAAAGATGGTGATGATCCCCAGAATGTCAATATTTCGGAGTCTAAAGGAAGTCGTGATGTGGTACCACCTGATGCACCAAGTGATCCGATTAGCCAGCCCTTAAAGCTTCATAAGATCAATATTGGGACAGAGACCACTCCCAAGTTCGCGAATGTTGGAGATTATTGGGATGATGAGATAATGGGAAAGGTCACTGACTTGCTGCATTAATTCCAAGACCTATTTCCCATGAAGTTTTCTGAGATGAAAGGTATTTTGGGTGATTTAGGGGAGATGAAGATCCCCCTGAAACCAGATGCGAAACCGATCTGGCAACGACCCTATCGGCTGAATCCGCCGCATAAGGAGAGAGTCAAAGTAGAACTTGATCGCATGTTGAATGTTGGTATTATTGAACCGGTTGAAGAGTCAGAATGGATCAGTCCTATGGTGGTGCAGGACAAGAAGACTGGTGAAGTGCGCATTTGTGTCGACTTGCAGAAGTTGAATGACGCCTGTTTGCATGATCCCTTCCGGACCCCATTTATTGATGAGGTACTTGAATGAGTGGGAGGCTAGGAGATGTATTATTTTACAGATGGGTTCTCATGCTATCATCAGATTTGCATTGCAAAAGAAGATTGCCACAAGATTCGCATTTGCATGCCGTTTGGGTTGAAAAATGCACCTGTGATATTCCCGCGGGTCGTTGTTGCTGCTTTCAAGGATTTTATTCAGAAGGTTTTGCAGGTATACATGGATGACTGTACAATTTATGGTTTAATCTAGGATCATCTGGAAAACCTATAGTTGATGCTGGAGCGTTGTAGACAACATTAGATATCACTGAACTTGAAGAAATGTATCTTTTGTGCACCATTTGGCATACTACTGGGTCACATTCTGTGCAAGCAGGGGTTGTTAGTTGACCGGGCAAAGATTGCGCTTATTCTGAGCTTGACACCACCAACTAACGTCAAACAACTGAGAGTGACATTGAGCCATACCGGGTATTATCGTAAGTTCATCAGGGGTTATGCAGCGATCATCGCTCCTATGGAGAAATTATTGAAGAAAGATGCGATATTCCAGTGGAGCCCTAAATGTCAGGATAGTTTTGAGCAGCTGAAGGCTAAAATGGCTTCGGTGCCAATACTGGTATTTTCGGACTGGAGTAAGGAATTTCATGTCCATGTCGATGCCTCATCGATCGCACTGGGAGTGGTGCTTTCCCAGCCAGGAAAGGGGGATCTAGATCACACCATTGCATTTGCAAGTCGGAAGTTGTCATCAGGGGAAAGGAACTATACCACTATGGAGAGGGAAGGCCTAGCGATGGTCTATGCACTGCATAAATTATGACACTACTTATTGGGAGGACATTTTGAGATGTTCACAGACCACTCCGCATTAAAATACCTGGTCAATAAGACTATGTTGGGGGGGAAGATAAGTCAATGGCTACTTCTTTTTCAAGAATTCGATTTTGAATTAATTGTGAAGCCAGGGTGGTTGAATGCTGGCCCTGATCATCTATTGCGGATTGAAACAAGAGAGGAGCCAACTAACATTGAAGACGGGTTGCCTGATGCACAACTCTTTAAGGTTGAAGTCACTGATGGCTACTTTGAAGACATCATTCAGTTTCTGGCGATAGGTACTGCAATAGAAGAGTTCACCACTAGTCAAAAGAAGCAGTTGGTAGTCAAGGCTGCAGATTTCCAGCTAATCGCAGGAGAGTTATACAAGATGGGAGCAGATGAGATATTGCGACGGTGTGTCTTGCCACATGAGAAAGAGCAGATCTTGTCAGAAGCACATGCAAGAGTGACTGGGGTGCACTATGGCAGTCGTGCGACTGCCAGGAAGGTGCTTCGTGTAGGCCTATGGTGGTCCATGCTGAACAATGATGCGACCGATTATGCGCGGTCCTACGATGTTTGTCAGAGAACTAGGAAGCCATCCAGGTGGGATGAGATGCCACTGATGCCTCAACTAAATTTTGTGGGACCAATCAATCCACCAAGGAAGCATATTGGTGCAAGATATATCATCACGACAATAGATTATTTGACAAGATGGGTGGAGGCTGCACCAGTCATTGATTGTTCCGTGGACACAGTTGCGCGGTTCCTGTTCGACAACATTGTCACTCGATTCGGCTATCCCAAGATATTGTTGAGCGATCAAGGAAGCCACTTTCTCAATCGCACCATCAACGCATTGATGGAGGAACTGTAGATACAGCACAAGAAGAGCATGTCGTATCATCCGCATGAAAATGGCACGGTGGAAGCTTTCAACAAGATATTGGAGCATGCGCTAACAAAGGTGTGCAATGCGAACCGCGATGACTGGGATCTGAAAATTCCAGCAGTTTTGTGAGTGTATCACACCATGTGTAAAAGGTTGATGGGGAAAACACCATTCAAGATGGTGTATGGACAAGAAGCGATTATTCCAATGGAGTACATCGTTCCAATTCTGCGCATAGCGGCAACGATAGGTATGGATTCTATAGAGGCATTGGAAGAACATCTAGCGCAGTTAGTGCAAAGGGAAGAAGATCACTTTATTGCAGGATTCCACCAGGGTATGGAGAAGGATCGCCAAAAGGTTTGGCATGATTGCCACATAAAAAAAAAACAGTTTCAACATGGTGACTTGGTGTTGTTGTATGACAGCAAGTTTATGAAACACCCAGGAAAATTGCAGATGCATTGGCTTGGTCCATATCGCATCAGTAGCATCACTTCAGGAGGCACAGTATAGTTGCAGCAGTTGGACGGAGCGATGCTCCCAAAGTTGATTAATGGCAGTAGGTTGAAGCCCTATTGGTCGGGCTTGGAGCAGTGCGATGCCTGAGTCGCATCGGGAAAATACACACACACACACACACATATATATATTGCAGGTTGTTCAGTGGCAGGGTGACGCACCAACAAGAATAGAATGCGTAAGCAGGAAGGCTTGTGCCACAAGTTAGGAGCATTTTGCGATAGTGGTAGGGTCGTGACTGGGTCAAATCGGCAATCATTATGAATCATGAGCAAATGGCAATTTTTTCATTTTGGCAAGTATGATCGTTAGCTCTCCCAAATTGGTGCCAGCGTAAGGCATGTTTGGCACATGGAACACACTGTGGCAGCATGGCGAGTGGCACCAGGGGTGATGGTTTGCACGCTTTGGCATGAACGGAAGCTGGCGGAAGTATGGTTTCAACTCCGCACGTCAGAAGTCTGGTCTATACAAGCAGGAAACAACAGAATGGTATGATCGTCACCTTACGTGAACGGGTTTTGCAAATGATTGTTGAGGCAAACGTTCGGACATGGGCGATGCATAAATATAGGAACCAGAGGATAGCTGAGTGAAGAGGTATTTACCAGATGAGAGGTAGTCATGCTACAAGAGGGTTAGGCATCTAGCTAAGTTAGGAATTCCAAGGAGGTTGTGGAAATGATCCATTTCATTTCATGTGGTAGCACACTAGGTGCGCTGAGGGCCCGAACGATGAGTGTGCATGAGCACTTGGAGGAAGAAGTGCCGTAGACACTCAAGTGTTACAGAGATGAAGTCTCATCCGAGATGTCTAGGCAGGTGGTGGTAGTTCAAAGATTCGAGGTCCCTGCGACCACATAGATGATAGGGGTGGTAGCCCCCTGGTCTCGATCATACGTGATCACCAGCTCGAAATAGCTGTGCCAGAGCAGTTGGCCTGTTTCACCCCTCAACATTATTCGTCAACCTCTCCTCAGTCTGCACCAGGTTCCCAGAGACTGGAGGATGAGTTTGAGAGGTACATGACAGCAAGCTGGAGGATGACCGTTTTCAAGTGAGCAGTACATGACAGCGAGCCGACGATCATTGTAGCAGCGGTTCCGTATACAACAGCGAGATCTAAACAGCACGAATAGTTGCAGAGACATAGTCCAGCCAAAGTTGAGTCCGAGTACACCATGTCCAGTTGACGTGGCTCGAGGGTGAGCCACAAGATTGTGTTGGGGGCCTATTGGCAGGAGGTTTGGTAAGCTAGCATCGCAACATCACGGATGCTGTGACAAGTCAGAAGATATCGTGGGAGGCAGAAAGTTGGGCACAAAGGAGAATATTTTATGTATTTTTGGGTCAATTATAGCACAGCATGCGGGTTTTGGGTCATTTAGACCATATGTTATGTAATTTTGGGTTAATTGTATCAAAGTATGCGGGTTTTTGGGTCATTTGGACTGTGTCAGTTAGATTTTGGGTAATTTGCTTAAAGCATCGGTTAGGAAGTTGTTAGTAGGTGGACAAGCATTGTAAAGGTGGAAGCCTCTTATAGCCATAGAGTCATATGTGTTGAGACACCTAGGAAGAATATGAAAAAGGAGATCTGATCTTGGAAAACATCTGTAATTGTGATCTACGAGATCTGTGTTTTTGTGGAGATATTGTATTTGGGTTTTGCAAAGTTAATATGATATGACAGATCTATTTTGCAAAATCCCTGTGTATCATCTGTTCACTTATGGTAATGCATGTTGTAATTTATGATTGATGTTATGTTTTCTTGATGCAATTAATGTTTTACTATTATACTTGCTGCAATGAATGTTTCTATGGGATGATGCTATGAATACAATGATGTCAAATTTAAATGCATAGATCTATTTCTGAATGTCACAATAAGTTGTGTAATTGAGATGCAACATCCTCCTTCATTCGGTGGAAACATAGTTCCGTCGACTCTCCCTTGATCATCTCGGGTGATACCTCATCTGCTCCGCAAGTGTTACTGGATGGGGTAAAACCTGCCTGGGCCGATGCTCAGGGAGATCGCGGTGGTTCAGTGTCGACAGTGAGTGGAACCCCTATCAACTGGGTTCGAGTCAACAGTCGGCCTGACCCACTAAACCCTCATTAGATCCATTTTACTCTCCTTTTGGTTAACCCTTCCAAACACTATAAAGTAGAGGCATTCCATGCGCCAAAGGGGGGACTTTTGGGGCATCCAACCTATGATCTTGAGACTTTTGCAGAGATAGCTAGAGGAAGGAGTTGGAGCTGAAAGTTGGCTTGGACATCAAGCAACCATTGTAAGCATCTTCAAGTTTTAATAAAGTTAGCTTGTCTTGTTTCCGAATTCATGTGTGTTGATTGTGTTTCAATTTCATGATTTGTATCTAACTAGGTTTGGATTCTAACTTGTGATTCAAAGATCTTGGAGAATTGTATATGTTTGTGCATTGTCTGATCTTAACAGGTTCATTGCGAGGACTTTGGGATCTGAACGATGAGTGGGACAACATCAAGAGTGAAAGGTGAGTTGCTTTCTCTCACTCTCTTCAATACAAAAACTCTGAAATACTTGTTTAATCTAGGATTCAAGATCGCATTTGTTTCATTTTTGTCTTAGTATAGAGTCAATCTATCTTTCTTTATCCTAAGAGGGCTTCTTTCTATCCATAGGAAGAAATATCTACAACAAAATTAAACTTTTAAGAATTTATGAATATAATCCTTAAATGAGGCTACAACAACTCTTGAAAATATAGCAGGTACATTCTTCAATCCAAATGGTATAACAATGTACTGATATGATCCCCACTCAGTAGCAAATGTGGTCTTATGTTTGTCTTCTGTAGCAATTTTGATCTGATGATATCCAGAAAATCCATTAGTGAAAGAGTATGCCTCCTGTCCACCTACGTTATCTAGCACTTCGTCTGTGAATGGAGTAGGAAATGGGTCATGTAGAGATGCATCATTCAATTTCCTGAGGTCCACACAGATTTTGATTTCACCTTTAGCTTTCTTGTCTTGAATTACCATGGGACTTATCCATTTTGATTCTTCTACTGGCTCAATAATTCTTGCATCAAGCATTTTATCAATTTATTCCTTCAACCATTCTTTATATCTAGGGTTCAATCTATAAGTTCTTTGCTTAATAGGATTCGCATCAGGATTGAGAGGTATTTTCATAACTCCCAAGTCACCTAAAATGCCTTTCATTTCAAAAAAATTGGTAGGAAATAAATCTTGATATTCACACAGTAGGCCTGCAATCTGTCCTACTGTTTCTTAATCCTAGTAATCCCCAATAGAATCATATTTTGGTTCATTCCCAGTACCAATATTGATCTTTCTGGTATTCATAGGATTAATCAAGTCTGGAATTTCTAAATCAGGTCCTTCGACATCGTGTTCTCCTTCAGAATCAGGTATATTCACATTGCGAGGATATTCCTCTTCATCCTCGTCCAGCGCGAAGTTATAACATTCAAGGGCATGCTCCAACTGTAGTGCTCAATCTGGTTGTTTATAGACAGGTAATCGTGCATCATTAAATATCTTCTTTTTAATGATCTGTAAAGCCTCATTGACACCCAAACAATCATCTTCAAAACTAAAAGTGGATTGAAAGTTGGTTATCAATATGTGCCAATCTCTTGTACCTCTGCGAAGTTCTTCTTTTGTATACTAGCTCTTTGGTATTTGATCCAATGTGTGCACGAACATATGAACCCATTTTGTCTTAGGTGTATGTATCCAGGCTTTCAAGCAAAACTCTATATGATCTATGGGATTAGTCTGTCCATTGTATTTTGCTTGTACTATTGCAGTTGGATTTGCGAATATGAGTTCCATCATGTGCTTACATTCTTCCCATGTGTTTAGGTTATCTTTATGCGCAACCCACCATCTAGCAGGTGTAGCTCGCAATGCTATATCTAGAGCGTCTAACTTATGTTCTCCTAGAAATGACACTAGATATTCATGAAGAAATGTGTGGATATTTCCTAAACCATCATAAGTAGGAATTGGACTTACCTATGTTCCAATCCAAAGTAGTGACTTTGTTATCTACGCACACCGTCTTGCTGAGACTTCATGCATTCGGCTCTACTAGTTCTCCATTCCTTTGTCTCATTCTGATACACAAAAACTGTCACATCTCCAGCTCAATGTTCCATCGTCTGTAGGATTAATTTAATCTGCTTGACTCACTCTCATCTTGTAGATATTATCAAGTTCTTGAGCTCTGCATTCTTCTCGGACTGGTTCAATATATCTAGGTCCTTGTGAAGGATCCAAGGGTGCGATGACCTTGATATCCGGTCCTTCAAATATCAATTTTTTTCTTGAGATTGATGATTGCGAGGTTATCAATTACCCAGTCAATCCCCAATAATGTAGGATAAGGATTGCTTTCATCTATGATCTCAATAACCTCGAAGTATTCTTTACTTTGCACTCCATCAATGTCTACAAGAACACTTGATCATCTACCAAAAGGTATAACCTTTTGTTGATTAGCTAACCTCAACTATATAGGTGACCAAGATAACTTTGGATTTCCCATTTGTTCCCATGTTCTTTTTGTCAGGACATTCGCCTCTGAGCCTAGGTCGAGAATGACCTGTTTCATTTCATAGTCTCTGATTTGTGCATTTAGCCTCATTTCTCTTCTTGTCCTTCTATGGTTCTTGATATGATGAACTGCTTTATGTGCATCATTCATTGTATTACGTTGTTCGTAATGTCCCAATAGGTTCTGTAATTCTCCTAAGGTGTTTCCATACCTTAGCAACTTTATGTAGCTCTATAGGAACTGCGTAAGAGGACTTATCTATTCTGGCGAAGTTCGTGATCCATCATACGAGATCGGCATATCTAGTATCGATGTCTGATCACTTCGCAATTGGGTCCTTTTGGTCGAAGGTTCTAAGTTCTGAAAGTAATTTCTTGCTTCCATGAGTACCTTTTTTCTCCTGGTCAGGGTTAAATGGGGGCATTTTTCCAGTTTATTTTCTTACACAAGTCCCATCAGTAGGCCTTGGTATGTTTGAGTGATCTTCAGAGGTCGAATATTAGTTTGTCTTGTCGCCACCTGTCATGGTTCCACTTCACGTCTCAACATGAATGTTGCGATCTTTATTACTTTTCTCAGCTGCGATCATCTGTATATTCTGGTTATGTCCTTCTGGTATTTTCTCTTTCATTCTTCCTTGAAAAATGGGACATGGTCAAATGAGTTACAGTACTTACAATTAGTGCAAGGTTTATGACAGTCTCTTTCTAAATTCCCTAGCTAAGCGCAGTTATAGCATACAATCTGACCTCTTCCTCTTCCTTGGCCAGTGTTACATCCTCTTCCTATGTATCCACCACGTCCTCTATATGTGCCTTGATCATACTACACATTTTCATTATTATGCAGTGTTTCTCCTTGGACTCTATAGACATCATGATTTCTTTCTATCATGAGATCGTAAGCTTTGCAGTTGGTATCATCATGGCCAAATGACTTACAGAATGTGCAGTATAGGTTCTTTGGTGTCTGTACGTACTTTTGAAGTAGGTAACAGTATTCTGGGTGATGTCCTCTACATCGAAAAATCTCACACCATGGTCCTTGCTATTGATTCAATGGGTTCGGTGCTCCACTTTAACTTTTTTTAAATATATATAATTTTTAGTGATTTTTTAATGTGTAAAAAGATCTAATGTATGCACATGTGCATGTCACAGATTGTGGACCAAGGAGACCGGCGGGCTACTCGCCGCTGCACCAAGGTGGGGTCCAACATCATGCCGCTGCTGAGGAGGAAGAGGAGGACGAAGATGAAGCAGGAGGAATCCGCGATGTAGAGCGGAATCTTGAGGGTTTGACCTTTGGAGTTCCTGCTATGAGGATGGACGACATCCCTCTCCATCTGCAACGACATACTGTGGGTGTGCCTAGGCGCATCGGCCAACTCCTCCATAGGGTGGCTAGAGCTTTGGTATGCTACCATGAGTAGCACGAGAATGACGATTAGTCTCCTTAGACAGTAGTATCTTCTTTTTTGTGGCATGTACACGATATGTAGGCCAGAGAGCCAAATTTTGTATGGGACGAAATCCCAAATTTTAACTTTAGACACAACTTTATCATATGTATTCAGAAAAAACATTTTATATGCGATAATATACATGTGGACTTATTTCTATGATTTATTCATTTACAGTCTCTTGTGTGTTTGATTTATGATGTATTTTTTATGTATGAGCTAGATGCCAATCCAAAATGTAGTTAGCCAATGAGTCAGCTACAAAATTGAATTCTCTTGGTATATGTTGATATGAAATGTAATCAAAAGATCATTCCAAGAGGCGTACCCTTCTAAATAAGTGAAGTAATATAGGATCGTGAACAGTGTAGACACGTTTCAGATGGGACACCATGAGTTGGGAATCAAGAAAGACTGACAAGGAGTAGATTACAAGGGAAGCAACTTCAGTTAAGAGTCCGATGACTGCATGGTACTCTACAATATTGTTGGTTGCGGGGCCCAAGCAAGTGACTCCTGAGGATACCAACTCGCCAGCAGGAGAATAGATAACCCATGATGTGGAAGCAAGGTTCCGGGTGTGTTGGCTAGCACCATCTCTGAATCCGTAGTAGGCAGACATATGCGCATAGAAGCACAAGTTGAGGTAAATGAGGATACATGAAATAAAATCCATGCACACACACACAAAAGAAATAACTGAAAACAAGCTAAGTACATTATGTACAAGATGTCTTGCGTAGGGTAAACCTACGCATAGAAACGTTTTAGGTACAACTCGTTGCGGGGCCGTGCCAAAGGTGTACCATCACAGTCGACGAGCTTGTAAGCTCCTTTTTCCAATGCACATTTTATAATGAAGGGACCGTACCACATGGACTCTAGCTTGCCTTTCCCTAGTTTGTCATGCATTTGGTCGTATGTGAGTACAAGGTCACCTTCGTTAAAAATCCGAGGTTGAACGGATTTGTCATATTGTGCTTTGATGTGTTTCTTGTGGGCTTCGTTAGCTAAAGCAACGTCACGGTGGGTTTCATCTAGTTGGACTAGATATAGAAACCATTCCTCCTCAGAAGTAGTATTGGGAAGTAGCTCTATGACTATCTTCAGTGACGGAATTTCACATTCAATCGACAAAATGGCTTCCAAGCCATACACCAGTTGAAATGGTGTGAACCCGATAGCGCTTTTCACTAAGGTTTGGTAGGCCCATAATGCCGAAAAGAGAGATAAGTGCCAATTGGACTTATGAGTACCCACAATGCGCTGAATCATGCACTTCAAAACTTTGTTTATGGCTTTGACATGGCCATTGGCCTGTGGGTAGTATGGGGTTGATTTTTCATGACGAAAACCCAAATTGGCACTCAATTCTTCAATCATATGGTTCCTAAAGTAGGGACCATGATCGGTCACAATAGACTGTGGAACTCCAAACCTAGCTATGATGCGGTTGAATATGAATTGCGCTGCTGTTTTTCTGTCTTCCGCAAAAGTAGGCATCGCTTCAGCCCATTTTGTGAAATAATCAACGGCTACTATGACATAGCTACATGCCCCCCGGATGAAGTGCGATTACAATGCATGAAATCGATGCCCCATTTGGCAAAGGGGCCGACATCAAAAACAGGGTGAAGTGGAGCAAGATGCGAGTGTTTCTTGCTATGGAAGAATTGACAGGGTGGACATTTCTTGATCGTTTCAATGCAATCTTTGAAAATCGAGGGCCAGAAATATCTTGCTCGTAAAATCTTCTGGGCCGTAGCCATCCCAGAGAGATGACCACCACATGCAACAGAGTGGCAGTCATTAAGGACGTGTTCAACCTCGTCCAAATTTAAACATCGTTTAAGAATGGTATTGACACCATGGCGATAAAGGGTATCGTTTATGATAAGGTAGTACTTGGCATGATGTCGGATGCGTCGACGTTCATCGCGGTTGAGTTCGGGCTGAAAAAGTTGGGTTTGGAGATAAAGTATGATATCCCCATACCACATATTAGACATGCCAATGAGAAACAACAACTCATCAGGGAGAGAATCGACAGGCTCTAGTTGCTCAGTGACATGAGGCAAAGTACAAATCAGCTCTGCGAAGACCAAATATTTTTTGGATTTTGCTTTGGAAAATTCCAAGTCAAACTCTTGAAGGACAACAATCAAACGAGAGTATTTTCCCCCAAGCACTTGACCTGTGAGTATGCAGTACATTGAATTGAAATTAGCTATGACAGTGGTCTGGCGGAGCAGAATGTAATGGCTGAACCTCTGGACAACAAAAACTATATCCAGAGCCAGTTTTTCAACATGCGAGTAGCAGGTTTCGAAGTCAAGGAGACTCTTACTAAGATAATAAACTACATGTTCTATGCTATTGGCGTCTTCCTGGACTAACACCATGCCAATGGTGGAAGTCGAAGCTGCAAGATATAAGATGTAATCCCATGTGTAATTTGGGGGTTGAATTACAGGATCCTTAGTGAGGGTTGCCTTTAGATTATCAAAAGATCGTTGGGATTCGTTGTCCCAAAAAAAGGGATGTGCTTTTTCAGAAGCCTCATGTAGACTTTTGTGATCTCGGCAAAATTGCACACAAAATGGCGTAGAAATTTTGCATGTCCTTGCAAACATTGAAGTGTTGGTATGTCCGTGGGTGAAGGCAGATATAGAATGGCTTCTACCTTCACTGGGTCTAAATGTATACCGTCCTTGGAGATTATGAATCCCAAATAGTTTTCCGGCTTCGACACACTTGTGTGGATTTGAAAAGAATATTGTAGTGACGGCACCTGGAAATGATGGCGCTTAAATGATCTAGGTGATCATCCTGAGCCTGAGAATGGGTGGGGAGGTCATCAAGATATGGTTCTACAATATGTTTAATGTCATGAAATGCATATGACATCACCCATTAGAAAGTTTCCCTAGCATTCTTGAGGCCAAAGGGTTGCTTTAGGTACGCAAAGGTCCCCCATGGGAAAATGAAGGTTGTCTTATGCTATTCGGCGAGGAGTATCTCTATCTGATTATAGCTAGAGAAGCCATCCATGAATGAAAAGATGACACTCCCGGCATAGTTATCGATAATCTATTCAATAAACGGAGTTGGATAGTTTTCTTTTGCACAAGATTTGTTCAAATCTCATTAATTGACATAGACTCTAATCGTACCCCGTTTCTTTGTCACGAGAACGATATTAGACACCCATTCTGTCAATCGAACAGGATAAATAAAACCAGCACATAGAAGTTTTTCAATTTCTGCTTTGATAGCCACTTCCTTGCGAGGATGAACAGGTCGGAGTTTCTGTCGAACTGGTCGGGCACCAAGAAAAGTTTGTATCTCGTGGACCACGATGGAAGGGTCTATTCCTAGCATTTCTACATAACTCCAAGTGAAAACTTCACGGAATTCTTTGAATAAGGAAGTATAGAACTCCACCTCGGTGCGAGTACATGTCTTTCCTCTTTGAATATTTTCCACGACACCAGGTTTCACTGAAATGTTAATAGGAGTAGTTGGCATGATGTTGGCCAAGTTTCCTTCGGAGAATATATCATCGAATGAAGTGGGAAACTTGGGTTTGACAATTTCAAGTGAACTGTTGGATTTGGTGTCTTGCTCAACTGCCTGGATAGTAGGGAAAGAAGACCGATGATGGTAATATTCCTAGGGTGGTTAATCAATGCACATAACCTCCATGTTTGATTCGTCGGAAGGAAAAATCAGTGTGAGAGGATCGATAGGTGGTGACGATGAGCCAGCCTCAAACAAGAGTTGTGCCACGGCGTTATGTGTAGTAGGATCGACCCAATCTGTGGTTGACTGGATTGCCTGATAAGTTGCGAGGTTCCTGTTTAAAGGAATGGAATTGCCATAGGTTTCAAGCTCTATAGGACCCGGTATCACTCAAGAATCACCAAATCTAGTGGATGGGGTGATACTTGACGATATCATGTTGATGGCATGCATAGGGGATCTGAGCTCCGGGAAAAATCTGATGAGGGAGCAATCCTTCATGAGACCAACGCCAACATCTTTGAAATGGTACTGGGACTGACCCAGTAATGGGATATTGTGGGAGGAGTTTGAATGAATGTATGGAGTACAGAAGTATAACTGATCTATAGTGACAATCTTCCCTTGGTAAGTAAATTGTACTAGTCAAAAGATGGAAGATGCAATGGCGGTCATGGCATAGAACCAATTCCAGCTGAGTAGAAGATTATAATCCAATGCTGCATCTACGACTTCGATGTGTATAGATACTGTCTTTCCCCCTAGTTCAACGCCAATCACAGGAATGAGTCTGTATGGTTGAAAACCATGTCCGTCAAATGCTTGAGAGTAGTGGGAGAAGGTGTAACTTCAGGTGAGCCTATGGATCTCCAACAAGTCAAGGAAATGATCGACGTGGAAGCACCTTCGTCTAAGATAGTGTGATGAATGTTGTTTCCAAGGATCTTTGTTTGGATCTGGTCCTAACTGGTGAGAAATCCTAGGTTTAAAATATTCCAAGTTAAACATAATCGTGTTAGAAGTATCGGGTTCCACTGCCCCCAGTGCTGAAAGTAAGGTCATGTGCTGCGTGGGGCAGTGTTGGAGAACCTCGAGAGTCGACATCACGCATGGTGCTTGAGCTAGGTCCTCAACAATATTGTAACTTTGGGATGCTCATGCATTAGGATTAAATGTCACCTTTCGGATGGTGTCCTTGGGTGGGCGTAGCACTGTGTCTGTGACAGGTCTGTCAATGTGGAGATGACCATTTGGGGGAGGGATGATAGAAGGATCTTCAGAAGGGGAGTTGCCATTGGCCGTCTCCAGTTTGTTTGAATTTGGAGGGGTATTGTATGTCCTTGCTCGAGTGGATATATGAATCTATTCATTACTCATCATCAAAACATCACGGTTTGCGGACGTTTGTCCATGGGGTGGGTTGTTCGGATTGCCCCCATGCAGGGGATCGTGAGTAACCATCTGTTGCTGCTGATGGGGGAAAGGATCAGTTAACACTACCGAGTGGGAGGATCCTCTAACAAATTTGTTCACTTCGTCCTTGTAAGGACAGTCTCATGTGTAGTGATATTCCTGGCAAATCAAGCAGGGTAACTTTTCTTTCCGACGTCGTTTGGGATCGTTGTTGGTTGGTTGTGGCTTGGGGTTCTCCTGTTGGTTAGAAGGTTTCTTGGATTTTCCACGGTTATTCTTCTTCTTTCCCCCAGATTGTTGTGACATGGATTGAACCCGTTCACTGCGGAGGAAGGAGCAAGAGAGGTAGAAGCTTTGGGAGCAGCCTGGGGTGGAGAGGGGGTAGTAGTAGTTTGTTTCCCACTCGGTTTGGTGGCAGGTTGAGCCTTAACTCAACCAATGATACCGTCAATGGGGGATTCAGTGGTGGGCTTGGTTGGAGCAATAGTGGTGCAGGAGGCATGGGGAATAAGCTCATATAAAGTTCTAGATTGGGTGTATACAAAATCCATATACTGAGCGTGAGAAATCGCTTGTTCCTCCGTGACAGGTCCGCCCATGGAAATATCCTTGGTGATGGGAGGACGAAATGACTTCGTGAACCAATCAACGAGTAACTAGTCCAGAATGGGTGCCTTAATTAACCTGCGGCGTTGACGCCACTCATGAATATGATCTGAGATATGTGTAGAAGTGGTTTGATGTAATGAGGTCAACAGGTCTGTTCTAGTCTCGTACCGGATCGGGAGCTGGAAATGTGTCAGAAACTGCATGGCCAAGGTATTGAAATCATGAAAGTAGTGTTGTGGCAGCTCAATGTACCATTTTGCTGTCGTATCGGTGAGCGTATGCTGGAAGATCCGTAACCGGATGGAGTCGTCCATCAATGAGTTCGAAGAACACCAAAGATGGAAGGTCATTACATGGTTCTTGGGGTCTTCCCCGGGTTTGGCATCGAACTTGGGAATGTTCGATGGTAGTTTGGCTGGGATGGGTGGCCAATGTGGCTCATTCCATATGGGATTGTTAATAATCTTGGACAAATAAGGCAAGTCTAGCATGGCCAAGAAGGGAAGTTGGCGATTGGGTTGCGGGTATGAGTAGTAATTGTATCGCGTAGGGATTCCCATAGGACCCTGCACAGCATAATGCTGTGTATTGTACCCATACATGTTTCCCACGGGATACTGTTGGAAGTTCTAAGGATAATAGACCATTTGGTTAACTGGTTGTGTGTTTGAAACCATGGGATTTATCATCTGATTCAGAATCACAATAGTAGCCGGTTGTTGAACGTTCTGCTGAGTAGGGACGACGGGTATAGTAACCTGGGGTTGTTGTGACCCAGGAATGTTTCTTGTTCCTTGTTGGGGTATAGTTCCCTGGGATTGTTGTGTCCTGGAAATGTTTCCAACACCTTGATTGGGTGGATGATTTCCTATACCAGGGTTAGGGGATGCCTGAAGGAATGGTGTCCATGGAATATTGGTTCCACCCTAATGAAGAGGTGGAGGTTGAAGAGGTGGGTTCCATGGAGTATTCGTGGTTGAAGGATAAGGAATTCCAAAGTTTAAGTTGGGGGGGATGAAAGGTTGAGTAGGTTTCCCCCCAGCTTGATTCCAGTTTCCAAAAAGGGAGTACCCCCCACTCTGTGGGATGTAAGGTCCCCAAGAAGGAACTATTCCTAACGAGGGATGTTGGAAATTGGTCCCGGCTAGGATGCCAACATGAGGTTGTCCACTGCCAGGTGAATTGTATGTGCCCAACTGAGCATATGATGGTGGGGGCATTAACAAGTGGTATCACTCCAAACGGTGTAAGTTGTGGGCCTTGCTGGGCCGTTGGAAAGAATGGAGGTGTTTGTTGAGTGGCCCCGCTTTGGATGGCACCAAACGGTTTTCCTCCCACAGGTGGATTGGATGGTCCAGTTGGAGGATGTTGGTTACTAGGACCAATGTTCCCAAAAGATGAATGTCCTCCTGTGGGTGGGTTTGATGGTCCGCTTGGAGGGGGCTGGTTATTAGGATTGATGGTTCTAGTAGACGGTTGTCCGCCTTCGAAAATGGTATAGATGGTGGATGAAGATAAACCTCTAGTCAGCATGGATGATCCAACAATATAACTGGATGTTCTTCCAATACTAGAAAGGTGGGGTAGTGCTGATTGGCCAATAGCGCCAAAGGTGTTGATTTGTGGGGGGGGTCTTCCGTACATTTGAAGTAGTGATGGTGAGAACAATGGGTTATCCCTCATAAGGGGTGTATCCCCTGAAGGTACGCCGAACATATTGTGTGACAATAGGTGTGGGAAATATAACCGAGGGGTATTAGGCGTCATGTTCATGGGGAATTTAAAAGTATGAAGCTCATCAAGGACTTGGCCCAGATTTGTATCCCAGAAGGTGGAGGTGGGGTTAAAAATGTGAGCTGTCTGATCGGGGTTCGGAAAGACTTCGGGTATAGTAAAAACTGAAGGTCCGGATTCGTCAGCATAGGAGTGATGAAAATATGTGCTAGATGGAATAAGGGGATCTCGGTAACCAGGAGGACGGGTGGCGGGGGGGTATTGGGAAGCCGATGAGATCATTTGCTCTGTATCATGTCTGAACTATTCTAATGCTAAAGGAGAATTATCCAAACTAACCATACTGGATTGGATAGACGCGATAATCTCTTTTCCTGAGGGGAGATCAGAGAGGGACACGGTGAATGGTATATTGCTAGAAGAACCCATTTCATGAGTGTGAAAACCTAATGGTGTAGTGGTGACGGGAAGAGGTTCCACCTAGGAGGTAAAAAGGTCAAACTCAGGTTGAAACGGTGTGGTAGGTAGTTCAGTTTCTTCAATAATTTTAATGTATCTGTCCGTGACTCGAATCAACTCGGACATGTCTTCGTCGGATCCTTCAATAATTCCAACAGATCCCTCATGAACATCGTAGAAAGTGTATGTTGGTGGGGTATTGCTAGCCTTTGAGAGGATGATGAACTCTAGTATAGCATCAGGTGGAGTACTAACTTCAGCAGATAATGTGGTGTCCACTGTGGTAGAGGTTTTCGGGATGACAGTGGGTTGTGGGACAATGGGAATCTCAGGTATGTTACTAGTTTTAGGGACTGTAAGAGGTTCTAAGACAATGTTGTGAGTTATAGGTACAGTAGGAACTGAAGATGTAGTACGGATAGGTGGTGGAACATTCCCTCGGCCAGTTCCGCGGTCGGTAGGGGCAGGAATACGTGATGCAGGCGGACTAGAAGTTCATGGTGGTGGTGGTGGTTTAGGGCTTCATCCTTGTATCCTCCGTGATCTTCGTTGATCATCCATAATGATGGGAATACAAGTTTCAGGGACAATATCGTAGAAAAGAACTCAAAAACCCTAAAGCAACCGAGTGTGGAAAATGGGAGCTAGAAAAAGGCAAGGCTCATAGGCCAAAAAAGCAATCTCAAAAAACTATATTGAGACTGGTGTCAGAGTAAGCGAGTTGAAACAAAGGTGTCCAGAACTCCAACAAGCAACACTAAAAAGGAAAAAAGACCCTCTAAGAAGATGAAATAGCAAGAAAAATCTCCTAACTAAGAGCTGGAGACCTCAACAAGTTGTATCCTTCACAAGGTGATGAAATCCAAGTCGAACAATAGAAAATGAGACACCAATAATGGAAGGATATCCCTCTACCGAAAGGGATCCTAGGTAAAGATCCCTACAAGAAAAGTCACTAAGATACCTCATTCATGACATGTCGGAGAAGGATATTGGCACTTCTACCTTATCACCCCCGTATCACCTATACAGTAGAGTACAAGGAATACAATGGATTGATATGCCTTAGGTGCTAAGTGGAGTGTGGCATTCCACAAAGTCCATCTGGAACCAATCCTTGTGGATTAACCCTGAAAAAATGGGATTCCCTCTCCACAAACTGGTCGATGACCGTGTCAATAAATACTAGAGGATTTTAGCACTATAGAGGACAACAACTATGTCTCAAATGAAAATGACAAGGGGGGATTATTTGGATGCCTATCCCTGGTGTCCTACCTAACTAACAAATTCTTTTTCTCCTCAAGTGAGGTTATAGTGTGTTGAGTTAGGGAGTTTAAATTTTAATGGTTGTATTACTCAATCAGGTAATGGAAGTGAAACTTGTGGCGTTATGATGACTCAAACCATGCAAATGAAGATGAATAGAAATGAGCCTTTCTGTTCAATGAAAGCTAGCTAAATTAAAGGGGGAGTTCTTCGATCACAATGCATGAAATTTTCCAAAAGAAATGAAAAACCACTCCAAAAACAAACTTTTTGTTTTCTTTTTTATTTGTTTTCTTTTTGAATAGGCCAAACTAATGGAACTACTTTCAAAGTGCAACTGATCTACAACTAATGGCACTTCAAAATGAGTAAAATTATGTGACAAGCAATAATAAGTGATTCACTTCCTAATATGCAAAATTATAAACTTGATCTTTTCAACAAAAGCAAGACAATGTTCCAAAAAATATTCCAATATTGATTTTGATAACAAGAATGGAAAGTTACTGCTGTAAGGACAATATAGTCTTGAAAACCATATAATCAAGGAAAGGAAAACAGTAGCAAAACTTGATTATCATGAAAGGACCAATCCAATGCAAGAATAATAAGGAGGTGATCAATATCAGTATGGTGCCATTAACTCAAGAAATCCAAGCTCGAAACAAATAAAATCAAACCGCAAAAGATGCGCAACTAATTGAAAAGTGACAACGTATGTAGACAAGACGCAATAGGTAATGAGTAAGTAGGTATGGTAATGACAATGACCACAAACCCAAATATGTCCAAGGTGTCTACAAAAGTTCGAAAAATGAAATGCAAGCAATGTACTGCAGCTAAGCAGGTTACAAAGGTCTGATAAATATTAGCGCAACAACGAAAAGTAGAGAAGTCATGAATTGACCAAAAGTAACTAAGCAAACTAAGAAAAAATCCTTTTTTGCAGAGATTTTCGCGTGGCTGTAATCAGCCTAGGCGCGATAATTATGAATTATCACATTCTGGAAAAAGTATTGGTAACGACAAACTAGTAATTGTCGCTCTGTAAGCAATGGTAGGGGTGCAACAAATCTCAAAAAGAGGATAAGGGTGGGAATTTGAGAAAATTTGTTGACTTTTCAAGAGTTTTCCAACCCAGAGGACTTACTGTTCATTGACAGAGGTCTGATGCAGAGGGGAGGGGAGTGAATGGAGGTCAAAGAGACCAACTTTCAACTAGTTTGAAAGAAGAGCAAATTCACAATCAAAGATAAATGAAAGTAAAAGAACTCAAAAGAAAAGGGGTTCAAACCAGCGGAGTCGCCATTTTTTGTTGTAGAGATTTCTTCCTACAGATAGAAAGAATCCCTCTTAGGATAAACTAGGATAGATTGACTCTATACTAAGACAAAAATTAAACAAATGCGATCTTGAATCCTAGATTAAACAAGTATTTCATAGTTTTTGTATTGAAGAGAGTGAGAGAAAGCAACTCACATTTCACTCTTGATGTTTGTCCCACTCGTCGTTCAGATCCCAAAGTCCTCGAGATGAACCTGTTAAGATCAGACAATGCGCAAACATATACAATTCTCCAAGATCTCCGAATCACAAGTTAGAATCTAAATCTAGTTAGATACAAATCATGAAATTGAAACACAATCAACACACATGAATTGGGAAACAAGACAAGTTAACTTTATTACAACTTGAAGATGCTTACAATGGTTTCTTGATGTCCAAGCCAACTTTCAGATCCAAGTCCTTCCTCTAGCTATCTCTGCAAAAGTCTCAAGATCATAGGTTGGATACCCCAAAAGTCCTCCCTTTGGCCCATGGAAGGCCTCTCCTTTATAGTGTTTGGAAGGGTTAACCAAAAGGAGAGTAAAATGGATCTAATGAGTGTTTAGTGGGTCAGTCCTACTAAGCAGAGAGAGGAGTTGGGATCGAATCAAAGTTGGTAATCCCAGGAAAATCTCTCTAAAGGTGAGATCTAAGATCCATGGAAAAAAGGCTAAAAGAGGATTTTCGCACCCCTGGGTCTGAGCATAACGTGACATTTCCGCGCCCCAGGGTCTGAGCATAGCGCGACAACCCTAATTGTCACTACCCAGTAGATGTGCAAAGCGCAACAACCCTAATTGTCACTACCCAGTAGATGTTCAAAGAGTGACAATGTATGCAGATTGGGTGACACATGGCAGATAAGATGTTGTCTTCGGTTTTCAGGAAATAGACTTTACTCCTGGGTGTCCAGATGAGACCAAGGAGGGTACCAGGTATTGTATAATGATCATTAGGGGGAAGTGTCATTTAGGTCACTTGGTGTAAGGATGCGACACTAGGAAACACTAGGGTGTAGTGTGTAATATTGAGGTATACCACTTTGACGACTGGACAGTATTCGACCTTCTGAAGAATCATTATGCGAACTTAATAATGATGTTAGCGAAGTGTAGAAAATATCATATTTCCTTAAATCTGAAGAAGGGCATCTTTTGTGTTCCCTATGGTATTTTATAGGGACACATAGTATGTAAGCAAGGATTGATGGTTGATCTAGTGAAGATCACAATCATTGTAAATCTTCCAGTGCCTAACTTCATGAAACAGCTACGCACTACATTGGGGCATACAGGATACTATAGGAAGTTCATCAAAGGATATGCGCAAATCACTACGCCTATGGAGAAATTACTAAAGAAAGAAGCAATGTACAGCTGGACTAAAGATTGTCAAAAATGATTGGAAACATTAAAATAAAAAATGGTTATAGCGCTTATTCTAGTCTTTCCTGACTGGAATAAACCATTTCATGTTCATGTAGATGCTTCATCTATAGCACTCGACATTGTATTAGATCAACTAGGTGAAGGAGGTATCGATAATCCCATCTCATTTTCAAGCAGAAAGCTATCTTTAGCAGAAAAGAATTATACCATGACAGAAAGGGAAGGCTTGGCTATGGTATATGCATTGCAAAATTTTAGACACTATCTACTAGGTTTGCATTTTTGCATGTTTATTGACCATTCATCTTCGAAGTACTTGGTCAATAAACTAGTGTTAGGGGGAATAATATGCATATGTTTGTTACTATTTCAGGAATATGATTTTGAAATCATTGTGAAACTAGGAAGATTGAACGCAGGACCTGAACATCTTTCACGCATTGAGTTAGGAGAAGAACCTAGTAATCTGGAGGATAGTCTACCAGATGCACAGTTTTTTTCTATCTAGATAGAAGATGACTATTTCAGAGATATCATAGAATTTATGACTACACGAATAGTGCCTACAGAATTTACTACGTAGTAGAAGAAACAATTAGTGGTAAGAGAAGCTGACTTTACTCTAATTGTTGGAATATTGTATAAATTAGGACCGGATGAAGTATTGCCAAGATGCGCACTAGAACACGAAAGAATTAGTATACTATCTGAAGCACATTCAAATGTATCTGGAGGAAACTATGCAAGAAGAGCTACTGCACAAATTATTTTGAGATCAGGACTATGGTGGCCAACAATACACAAAGACTCAAAAGAACATTGCCAAAAGTGTGATGTATGCCAAAGAACAGGAAAGCCATCTTGTCGAGATGAGATTCCATTGATTCCACAATTTTCATTGAAATCCTTCGATAAATGGGCTATTGACTTTGTGGAACCTATTAACCCACCAGGAAAGCGAAGTGGCTCAAGGTATATCATCACAGCTACAGATGATTTAACGAGATGGGAAGAGGCAAAACCAGTGAAGGAATGTAGCGCAGTTACCGCCACGTAGTTCATTCTTTAGAATATTTTAACAAGGCTTGGTTGTCCAAATATTTTAATGAGGGATCGGGGAACCCATTTCCTGAATAGAACTATTGCATCCTTGACAGAATAATTTCAAATCTATCTTCAGAAGAGAACATCATATCATCCACAAGCTAATGGCATTGTAGAAGCCTTTAACAAATTATTGGAGAATGCATTAACCAAAGTATCCAACACAAACAAGGATGATTTGGATCTTAGAGTGCCAACAATATTATGGGAATATAGAAAAACTTGTAAGAATTTGACAGGTCATACACCTTTTAGATTAGCATATGGACAGGAAGTTGTCATTCCCATGGAATACATAGTAGAATTGTAGCATTCACAGCTATGGAAGATGATCAGACAATGGAAGAAAGACTACTACACTTAGTTGGATTGGAGGAAGATCGCTTCATTGCAGGTTTTCACCATCAAGTGCAGAAAGACAGAGAAAAGGTATGGCATGATATACACATCAAGAATAATTTTTTCCAGGTAGGAGACCTTGTCCTCCCCTATGATAGCAAATTTATGAAATTTCCTAGAAAATTCAAAATGCATGGTTAGGACCATACATTGTTAAGCATGTCACTAATGGTGGCGTAGTTCAGTTAGCCACACTACATGGAGAAAATTTGAAAGGACCTGTTAATGGGATTAAACTAAAGCCTTACAGGGATGGCCCTAGTCTTCCAAGTATCATTTAAGCAATGCAAGAAAATTTTAGGTGTCAAGTGTAGTTGGAATTGGACACTAAAAATAAAGGATAGAGTCTGCACACACTTTTGGTAAAATGCAAAGTTTTCACAAAATGGAAAGATGTGTTGCGAAGCACACAGATCAACTTGAGTTGTGAAGTAAAAGAAGAGAAGTCGCGCTGCGAAGTTAAAGTTAAGCAAAGGGAAATGTGTAGTGAACCTCGCAATTCACCTAGCTGCTAGCGAAGTAAAAAAACACTAGCCGATACAGTTTTTGGTCATAAAGTAGCCGTTATATACCACTTTTGGGAACCAAATGTTTCCTCATTTAAGGCATATTTTTCCGTTGAAGACACATTCGATGAAGGGAAAGGACCACGATCTAAGCAATATTGGCCAACAGAAATAGCATTTAATGCTAAGTTATCTATTTTTTGGCGTGCCTTAGTGCTGTTGTGCCTATAATTAGTAAAGAATGCATAATTACCAATTTTACCGCGAATTTTAATTTTTACTGTATGTAATTTCCAAGTTTTTACCAGTCACGAGCAATAGTAAGCCGATAGTGTATGTCTGAGCAGTTGAAATTAGATGGAATATTAAAAGACTTCCAACATTCTAGTTTGGAAGGAGTCGTGAAGATGCCCGTAAAGCAAGAAGTCCCAGAACAAGGTGGACCATCTAGAAATTCACCGCAGAATGTGTCACAGCAGAAGCAAAAAGACAAGAAGAAGGCCACTGAACAAGAAAATTCAACGTTCATGAGTGTTCCGAAGCAGTTTCTACCAGAACTGCCTCAAGAGAGACCCATCTTGCTTGTTCCAGAGTATATCCTTCCAAGGAAACGATATGCACCAGAGGTGCTTCTCATGAAGAATGCACAGTATGAGATTCCGTTGCCACCCATGTCAAGTCATGTGTGCATTAAGGAGAATTTGCTTGGAAGAATCCCAGAGTGAAAATTCACATATCATGACTTGCTCCAAGAAGAAAAGTACTCGCAATTCCAACTAGATCAGTACATGTGCAAGAAGCATGATGAAACCACCAAGCAGAGAACCGTTCAAGCTCAAGACTGGATCATGTTGTTGTATCCATTAGGTTTGTTCAACCTACTACACATCCTGTTGGCTCGGTTTTGCAACCAAGCTTAGTGCTATGGGCACCTACTAACTAGTAGTAGCAGTTTCAATAGAAATAAAAACAATAAACTAAATAAACAATACTTTTCATGGATCTAAACAAGAATCTAAGCAAATAATGTAAACATTTCAAAATCAAGAACAAGAAACATAAGAAATAATTTTTTGTATTGAAAAGTGGGGGGCAAGCAAGTGCTTGCGATATTACCTTCAATGGTGAAGGTTGATGTTGAGCAACTCCCAAGATGAGTAGCTCCAAACTCCAATAGGTCTCTTTCTCCAAGGTTGCTTCAATGGCTAAAAGTGCTCAAGGGAGATTTCAGCAGCATAAGGATGAGATAATGGAAGGATCTGAAATGAGGAGCCCCTACCACCTTTTTATAGGTTTTGGTGGTGGGAGATACCATTTGTGGTTTTGTGGAAACCAAATGGTATTGACCAACATGGTTTAGGTACTTTTCCCTCCTTTTTCCTTTTTTGAATAAAAATAATATTTTAATTCCCTTTTTAATATTTTTGGGAATTTGGACCCTTTTTGAGGGTTTTTTATGATTTTCTTGGAAAAATAATCTTTTTTAATGGAAAAAGGGGTGTACTAAGGTCTTTTGGTGACCTTTTGTTGGTTTCAGAGGCTCATATGGTGGAAAAGTGGACAAATGGGTCATGTGAGTAAGGGAATGAGCTAGTGAGCACTTTTTAGGTGTTAACACATCCCACACTTTGATAGGATCCCCGAGCTCATGACAGTTGTGTGCACATTGATTTCATGCACGCACCGGGGCTTCTTGTGGTTAGATCGCAAGATAGACGTCAACATCGATCTCATCTACCAGATCACACACTTGAGCAAGAGAGGTGTTGATCCTGCAGTTGAGTTCATGGGAAAGAACAAGGACAAAGAGCTTGCTAAAAGAATGAAGAGTGAATTTGGTTTACTCAACGAAAACCGCAAATATACAATAGTTGGAATTAAGGGCCAAGCTACGCGGTTCATAGTCCAACTCCTTGCAGGAAAAATACTAAGGAAGTGCAGACCGACTAAGGTGTCGGCCTCTACAATATCCTTAGCTGCGAATAACAAGGATGGGCTTCAGTGCAATTGGGAGAGCTACGTGTTGAACGAAATCCTTGATGGCATTCGATATACACAAGATGGTGGAAATCAGTTCCACTACAGTTGGTTGCTTGTGTTGATTGCATTTGTAGGCCGGAAAGAGCCCAACTATCAATAGAATGTTCCGGTATTCACAGGAGATTGTCGAGTACCGAGGTTTGTGAACATGTGGTAAAACTCAAGGCCATATAGACAAAGGGTAAAAAATATAAAGTTGTTTACTTATTATGAGCAGTTATGCGAAGTCGTTCAAAGGACTCCGCGTATCACTAAAGAAGTCATAGCTCTCTACATTCAAAAGATGACTCTTAAAGCTAGACTTCACTTCATCTACATTCATCCGAGAGAACAACTAAAGAACCTTGAATGCTTTGAAGGCTTATGTCAGCTAGACGGGCAGAAAATTGATCTAATTATGAAAGAATGGCCACCAGAGTGGAAGGTCAATGCGACAACCACGTTGATCACCACATCAGAAGAAAGTGAAGCTAGAAATTCACAAGACCATGATGATGACACAACAAGCGCACAGAATCCTGAACTAAGTCAAGTCGCGGAACAACAACAAGTTTTTGGATTGTCAGCAGGCAAGAAAATAAAGGAACCTGACACAGTCATGCCGGAGGGAACACATAGGAAGAAACATAAATCAACTAAGGCTCCGCTCGATGCGTAGTTGCACGCGAACGACTATGATTGTATCGTAGTCCGAATGTCTCAGAACATTGAGGAAACACTTGCATTAAAGGAAATCAAGCAAGAAGCATTACAAGAAGGCATAATGGAGAGCCTCACAGAACTAAAGAGTCTAGTAGCAAGAGTTTAACAAGTCTAGCGAGACTTAGCGAGAGAATCAGATTCTGATGATAGGGTAGCTGAGACAAGCCAAAGGAAGAGAAAGGCGCCTTCCTTAACAATGAGATCTCAGCTAGTCAAAATTGAGCTGATGAATGTCATATTCCTGACCTACGAGCTTACTAAAGGTGTGAAGCAACTCTCACATCTAGAAATTAACATTGGGATGTTTCCCATCGAAGGATTACATAATCTGCATCTGCAGGTTGTGGAAGAAATCCGAGATAGAGACATGTCTCTTATAACCAACATATGAAGCTGGAGGAAAGCTACAAAGAGATAAAGGATGAATGCGCACTGAATACCAAAGAGTTATCATATGTGCAAGAGAAGCAGAAGAAATTAAAGAAAGTTGTCACTGAAGTTTGCGCGAAGATCCCAGATTGTGCAGAAAAACCTGAAGTAGAAGCCACTATTTTGAGAATTGGTACCGTTGTGGATAACCTCCAAGATAAGATGGAGAATATGGATATTGGATATAAAGAAAGTATTTTCAAGTTAGAATATCGACAAAAAAATGGCACTCCGCAACAAGTTAAAGAATCAAGATCCGAAGAATTGAAGGCTTCAACAAAAAACATCTCCACGGAGATGGAGAGATGTCAAGACCTACTTGATGAAATGAACAAAGTATGGGATATGCTACATGAAAACCCTGAGTTACAGAAAATTCAATATCAGGTACAACAACAACAAAAGGATCTTGACTCTGTGAACATGGCTATGAAGGATTTTTCACCAAGGCAAAGGATCTATAAGTTCATAGAGAAGAAATAACTTTAGAAGGAGTTGAAAGAATTAAGAATGAAGGAAGCTGAAAATTCGTCAAATTTACAGCTGATACAGGAAGAGGTGCTTGAATTTTTGAAGAAATCGAGGAGAAGCTGCAAGAAATCTGGACCACCGAGAATGTAGTAAAAGAGAAACTTCAAGAACCCATCTCAGAGGAGATGCTCCAAACAATTAAGGAGTTTGAGCAAGAGATTAAGGAAACAACTATGAAGTTGAGTGCAACGTTTCAGGAGTTCACTACGAAATCAAACATCCCAGGGGATGCGTAGTCGAAGCAGCCCATTCAAAGTGACTCAGGGGTCAACCATGAGTAAGTGTTAGGGGCCTCTTGGGTGCAACCCAAGTGGAGGAAGTTTTGAAGGAGAAAGTACAAGTTAGGAGAGACCTAATATCGATAAGTTTTGGGAGAAGCAACTCCGCAATTCCCGGGAGCAATGTTAAATTTTCAGAATTTACTTCAATCTAATCTAGGATCTTAACTGAGAGAACAACATGTACAGCATATCTACAGCATATCAATCATGGAGACAATAATGCAAGCACACAAGAGACACAAAGATTTACTTGGGGAAAACCATAAAGGTGAAAAACCCCAATAACTTCCTCATAGATAGATAGAGCAATGATACAACCAACCATGAGAGATAGCCATAACCTAGCAGCAGATCCTCCTCCTCCATAAGTGCGCCACTCCTCCTTGAGTGCATGAGTGAGAAGTAAGTGAGTAAATAGAGTGCCTCCCGCACTCTATTTATACTTGACTTGACTTGCCTTTTTACCTAACTCATGTAGGCTCGAACTTTACCACATAACATAATGCTGAGTGGGCCGACCCCCAATAGGGTGGTCTAATAACCCTTTGACCCACATGGCCGACCCCCAATAGGGTGGTCTAATAACCCTTTGACCCACATGACTTATACAGGGCCGACCCCAAACAAGATTGTCTAATAACCCATCAAGTATAAGTTACGACACTTACAATATAAATGACGACACTTCCGTATAGAGGAATAAAACCATCTCTATAGGAATACAATATACATATATGTGAAATACATTCCGAAGTTACATATACATCAACAAGCAAGGTATGGAGCGAAGCAAAGTGGAAGAAAAGAACCTGTCCCCTTAGTAAAGGTGAAGTACTAAGGACGATCGAGGTATTTGGAGTAGTTATGAATGAAGCGACGGACTGTCAGCTACAGAAGCGAATAGTAAATAAGCGAAATGGTGTAAAGGATGTGCCACTATAACATCAGAGCCATTTGGTCAGAACTGTGACTGTCAGAGCCAGAGAATCGGCACAAAAGGAAAGAAGAGCTCTAGCGAAGTAAATACAAAAAGTGGTCAATAGGAGAACCATGCCACTTTTGGTTTGGGGTTTGGCCCATAGTTATTGTAAAGATGTGACCTTCGGGCATAATGTATATAAATGGCAATTTTGTATAAGGAAGGGTTAGATGTTGTTAGATTTTGTTAGATATTTTGAGAGGTTGTTAGATATTGTTAGATCTATTCTGAGAGAGATCTAAGAGAGGAAAAACACTCTGCAGCTGTGTGCACAGAGATCTATTGTAGAGAAGAGTCTGCAGCTGAGTGCGTAGACTACAATTGTTAACCCCTTCCAAGAAATATAAGAACAGTTCCCATGTACGTAGCTCCCATCTGGGGGTTGAACCACGTAAATACTTGTGTTATGTGTTTGAATGTCTGTTATATTGTGTGTTCATGAATGTTTATGCTTATATATGTGTTTTCATATGAATGTGAATCAGAATGATATGATAAGTAGCAGAACATGCATGTATGAACATTGCGAAGTTATATTAAGTAAGATAATTGTGTAGTTAGCAGAGTAATGGTAGAAATGATTCAACGAAGTCTGTAGGTTGATGAGAATTGCGAAGTGCAAAGATACATGTTGATAATAATCTGTTAAGTAGATTTTGATTAAGTTGCGCATGACAAGCTCGCATAACATAACCATGCATCATTAGGTTGCAGAAACCTAATTATGTAACCACCCATCTTCGCTTTGGGTGAGACTTCAGCTTGCTTGCAGGTTGATGCTGAATGGGCCAGTGAAGGGGATTTTGTTGGATCTAAAGTAAGGGAACTACACAAAACCTGGGTCAGCCCCATAGAAAGAGAAGGATAACCAATATTTGACCTCACCATGGTTTTGAATTTCATTGCGAATTTTCTCCTAATTGGCTACTCATGGGCCCACATCCTTGTGTGCAATTGACTAATGAGGATGATTGATTATGACAGTTTTTTCATTATGATATTATGCTCAATACTTATTCCAGTTTATACATGCTTCTTGTATGGTAATAATGTTTTAATTTCTTTGTTCCAAGTGACAAAAGTGGTGACTATATACTTTGTTAATACAAGGTAGCATGTTGGTTTCATTTCCAAATATATTTGGCAATTAAAACACATGAAAAAAGTGTGCAACCTATCCTACAATACACCACATTAACGATTGAATTAAAATCCATTTCTAGTATGTTTTTTGTGAAGAAATCACAAACGTTTATTCAAATTGAATGGTGGAGATTCGATGTCATTATTACATGTGAATTTGAACTAGCTTTTGGTTCATTTTGGTCTCTCATTGAGACTTTTATTTATCTCTTCTAAGCGTGATATAGAGCTCCTTTCCTTGGAATTTTGTGCATCGTTTCAAGGTCAAACTAGGGTTCAACCATGCTCATCTAGCTATTGGTTGGAGGCTCGTCTCATTTTCTTGAGTTTGGCCCTCCTCTCTTCAGATCACAAAGTGGTGAGTGAGAGCCAAGATTCACTTAATAATCAAAGCGTGTATGGTATGTGGTGACTTACTTGAAGGCGTTCATGACATGGTTAATTGTTGGTGCTCTCAATCGGATCAGGGAGAGCGTACTTATAACCAATCAAGAGCGTACTCACAACCAAGTCGAGTTCAAACTCCAGCACTAGACAAGAGGTAGGCTCTGTCTTTGGTTTAACCAACATGTAATTGCCATTATGTTTTCTGAATGGTAATGTGTAAAGGTGCAGTTAAGGTTACTCTTTTCCATGCCCATCCTTCTTTATAAAACTATCTCTTGTAATCTTGACCTGGGTATGAACCATTGTCACCATTATTTATAGTAGCATCCTTTCTAACCTGTTGGTGGTTTTCGATAGTGATTTGTGCATTGTTCTAGCACTCATACATATTTATGATTTATTGAAGATGGGTAATCCTTGAGGCTTGAATCCAACCCTTGGCTTTGATACACTCTTTGAATCCATGAATTGGGTCAAACCCCAACTTGTTTGGACTCTTGTGAGTTTAGTATTTTAGCCCACAACTATTCATACTTGTTTGGTTCCCTTATACGTCAAAACACTACGTATGTATAAGTGTTCCATATATCCCCATTGATTACAGTGATTCATCTAACACTAGTTCACATATTAGAATAGTGTATGTTCAACTTTCATCATTTTACTGGTATTAAGCATGTTCAGTCCCATATGTGTACAATGTATGAAACCCATTGAGTGAATCTAACGTATGGTGTTTGATTTGATATTAGGTTAGTACTAGCATATTAAAGGTACTCTTTTTCCATAATAGTTATGTAATCTAAGTGTAATCATAGCTTCTATAAGGTTAGTACAAGTATATAGAACACAGTATGTCTGTCTTTTAATATGAGTACTGGTATAATTTAAAAGTAATGTAGAAACAATGGAAGGGACACAACTTATCTATATTCATGTTACAAGCATTCAACAAGTCATAACCCAGACAACTTGGTTAGAATAGTAATAAGTATATGTATTTTAGTTTGATGTTAATAGAAGAGGTCAGAGGCCATGACAGGGGAATGATAGCTACAATGCACTTGGGTGTTATGGCAGTCTCAACTTCCTAGCATTGAAAGCATTGGAAAACAATACTTTTTGCTTTACACATGCATATGTTCTTAGAACTAGCGAGAATTTTGGTTGCATACATTATCTTATTTGGATTATATCCATTCATTAAATGGGATGCTTATATACAGATAATATAGATTCCCATGATATTTAATGAGTTATATGCACAAGTTATCCAATGTGTCAATTATTGGACTTCAAAAAATGAGGAAGAAGTTCTTTAGGCAAAAAAGTGCTAGTGAAAACAATGAAAAAATGCCAATGACAAACTATGAGCATTTTCATCAAGAACTTGTCACCGATAATAATGATTATTTATCGTTTCTTGATTTGAGAAACAAGTAAGATGTTAATCCAATTTAGTATATAATTTGTTTAATAATTTTTTATGTTTAATAAGTACAAATATGATATTTTGTCTATTTTAAGGGAAGAAAAGGATTGCAGTTTAGAAAGAGTTGCAAAAAAAATAAGGGCAACTATAGATACATTCCTGCCACCTCACAAAAGGAAATGCATTAATTGAGATTTTACAAATGGAGTTAATGAAAACAATACGTGTGTTGATGTGCATCATGATATAGCACATACTGATGTAGCACATGTTGTTTTGCAAGATGATGTCACACTTTATGGTGTAGCACATTCAGATGCGTAGATTGATACAACACATGTTGATTTGCAGCTTGATATAACACATGGTATAGAATATATTCTTGATAATAACTAGGGAAAATGAAATCTAAATCTGTAGTGGTTATTTTTTCTAAATTAAAGTACATGTTCGAAGAAACATATGTGGCGAGAACATCTGCAGTGAGAAGTGAGCTACCTCCTTCCACACCTAGTGTGTCCAAGGAGCAATCAAGTCTAGTTACACTTTGTCCAAGGATTGTACCTCAAAATACACCTGCTTCATCTACATATTTTGAGGCAACAAGATCACACAATATTAGTGGTGGTTTAGAAGACCAATATGTTGATGTTAAAAGAAGAATATTCCATCAAGAATGGTTTAGGTCCACCGAAAAAAAGAGAGAGAAAGAAAATTGGAAGGAAAGAATCCTTTTTTGGTTGAGGTGTCAAAAGATGGTGATCCCATTAGGAAAAATGTTGCAAGGTGGGCTAGTGAGCTGGGTACGAGATGTAGGGCACACATAGATGTCTACAAATCAAATTTTGTAGACCAAGATCCATGACATATGGATCTTCTTATAGAGAAAATGGACAATGCATTTGAGACTATTGGTGGTAAGATTTCAAGAAAATATTACCTCAACATAATGAATATTTTGATGAACAATTTTAAACATTTCTGTAGAAAAACCATCATCGGTGGAAGATATAGGAGTAACTCAATTCTATTTCCCAAACAATGGAAGGATCTAATGAAAACTATGTATTTTGAGGAATATTTGTCAAAGAGTACCTAAGGCATGAAAAAAAAATAGTGTGAAAGTTGCATACTTTTGGTTGAGGTATCCTACAGGCCAAAAAAGAGAAATTTGTAGTAAGTGTTCGGATTTTTTGTTGAATTTAAGTTGTCTTATTTGTTTCAATTTGTTTATCAAACTCATTATATGTTCAAATTTGGCATTGACTTTTAGGTGGTAAAAGATAATAGATCTGGGTGCATAATATATTGTGAAATATATGGAAGTGTTAGAATCTAGTAGAGACAGTAAGATCAATGTGAAATATTCATTGTCATATATTTATCTTCCATCTGTTGAAGATAGAAAAATCTCGATAACAACAACCACAAACGTTGATAACCTGAATGATGAATGGTACAAACCTGTGATGAATTGCATATATGGGTTAACAGATGTAGTTTCGAAGTTGTCTGCCTCCACAAAACTGATTGTTTCTGCATGGATTGAGCATGAAGTAATCAATAGTGATTCAGATGAGGTAATTAGAGGCCTAAAGTATATTTGTTTATAGTGCAATGTTCCTTAAAAGTATGCACTTTTAGCTTCTTTTCTAAACTTGATTTTGGAATCCTTAAATTGCTTTGAAGGATGGATATAGAAATGGATTTAATGGTCCATTTTACAATCCTTTTCTGATCGGGTCACCATATATATGTAAACCTTCCTGTCGCTTCTCACTGGAACTAGTTGCAAGGACTTAAAATTTCCTATAATACATGTTTTTTTATAGTCAAGGAATTATTTATATTTAGTCAAGTTTAGAGATGGGTATGAGTATGACCATGAGTTTAAATTTTTTATGAGTATCAATAGACTTCCCAAAGAGCCACCTCGAACAAACTGTTGGCTATGAATAGAATGTAACTGTTGCAAGGAGTAAATGACTAACTCCTTGGAACTTCATATCCACCTCTATCATTTCTTTTATCTTGATCCCCATCATCCTCACCTTCATCTCAATCCTCATCAAAGTCCTCATTCATCCCTAACACTAACATTTGGACCTTATTCTTCAATGTGCTATTATAGATATTAATGAAACTTTTGTTTAGGATTTTGGAGATTCACGGCTTATTTAGTTCTGCTAAGGTTGATAACCACCTCCTTTATTTGGCATATTGTGCATGGTTTCAAGGTCAAACTAGGTTGAAACTATTCTCATATGGCTCTTGGTTGGATGCTCATCTCATTTGCTTGATTTTGGCCCTCCTCTCTTCAGCTCACAAAGTGGTGAGTGAGAGCCAAGATCCACTTAGAAATCAACGTTTGTGTGGTATGTGGTGGCTTACCTGAAGGCATTCTCAACCTGGTTAATTGTTGGTGCTATCAATAAAACCATGGAGAGCATACTCATAACCAATTTGTCTTCAAACACCATCATTGGACAAGAGGTACGCTATTTGTATATGGTTTAACCAACATGTAAGTGGTATTATTTTTTTTGCATGGTAGTGTGTTAAGGTGCAGTTAAGGTTACTGTTGTCCATGCCCACCCTTCTTTATAAAAATATCTCTTTTATTCTAGACCTGAGTACGATCCATTCTCACCATTATTTATAGTAGCATCCTTTCTAACCTATTGGTGGTTTTCCATAGTGATTTGTGCGTCGTTCTAGCACTCATACTTGTTTATGGTTTATTGAAGATGGGTAAGCCTTGAGGCTTGAATCTATCCCTTGGTTTAATAGAATGAATGAATGGATTGTCTATGGTTTAAACATCATGTCATTGCCATTATGTTTTCTACATAGTAGTGTGTAAAGGTGAAGTTAGGGTTACTAGTATCCATTTCCACCCTTCTTTATAAAAATAGCTCTTCTATTCTTGACCTAGGTATGATCTATTCTTATCATTCTTTATAGTAGCATCCTTTCTAACATGTTGGTGGTTTTCAATAGTGATTTGTGCATCGTTCTAACACTCATATGTGATTATGGTTTATTATAGATGGGTAAACCTTGAGGCTTGAATCCAACCCTTGGTTTAATAGAACGAGTGAATATATTGTCTATGGTTTAATGAGCATGTAAATGCCATTATATTTTCTACATGGTAGTGTGTTAAGGTGTAGTTAAGGATACTGTTGTCCATGCCCACCATTATTGATCAAACTATCTCTTGTATTCTTGACCTGGGTATGAGCCATTCTCACCATTATTTATAGCAGCATCCTTTCTAACTTGTTGATGGTTTTCTATAGTGATTTGTGTATCATTCTAGCACTCTCATACTTATTTATGGTTTATTGAAGATGGGTAACCCTTGAGTGTTGAACCCAACCCTTGGTTTAATAGAATGAATGAATGCATTGTTCAGTATCTTTTTGTGTCCTCCTGTGTGAAGAGAATGTATTAATGTATGTCCCTAGGATCTTGTTGCTGCTAGATAATAAATTAATAGATTGGTTGAGATAATGAATTCATGGCTTGGTTTGGTTTCCTTCCTCTTGCTTTTTGAAGATAAGAAATGAATAGTGGTTCCAAGATCATGTCCTCTCCTCCAACTACTTAAATAAAGGAAATATAGTTGTATCATAGAGATACTCCAAATTGAGCCAAGTAGTGAGCATCCAGTAAAGGAAGTTAAGGACAACTTACTAATCTTTCATTTTTTGCATTTTTAAAGCTTATTCCCTTAAATGTTTTTATCTTTTTTTTTCGCAAGTGGTTGTTTAGCAATATTGTTATCAATTTTTTTAGCATGTAGTTTCACATGCATAATGATAGTAAATAATGGAAATTCCATGTCATCAACGTCGTTAAAGCACAAAAATATGAAACAATTGAAAATAGTGATGGAGATCATCTGCGGGCTGTGGATGTTGGTGATACGAAACTCGATGCTCCCCAGTCAGTTTTGGGGCTTCGCACTGTAGATAGAAATGTGAATTTTTATGAATAGTGAGCCACACATTCATTATTTTTTTTTAATAATATGCAAATTACAATATGATTTTTACTGTAACATTTTCAATAAATCTATATAATCATGTGTACTTTTTTGTTTTTGTAGGATTCTGATGATGATAAACTCCAAAAAGACAACAAAATGAAAGAAGGAAACAAAATGTAATTGTTGAATCCATTTGATGGTGCTAAAGATAAACTCCAAGAAGGAAACAAAGTGAAAGTGTTGGATCCGTACGAGGGTGATGAAGCCAGAAATGGATAGATTCATTCACTCTCTATCCTACATGGATTTAAATTGGCTAAAGGCGTTGCAAATGTAAATATTTTAAAGGTCACCAGTAACATATCGCTTCCATATTTTGACAAAATTGATGAATATCTCCCTTTGAAAGAGAAGGAAGGAAGCTTTATAGGGTGGCCTTCAAAATGTTATCAAAAAATGAAATAGTTGCTAGTTGGACCACTACTTTATATTGTAGTTTCATTGCATGAATGTTCAATCAGAGATCTAGTATTTGAGTTGAATATTAGATTATGAAACTTAGTGCAGTTTCAGTCTTGAATATTATTCCATGAAACTTACAGCAGCACTGTACTTTGATTTTTTGTGGTTTATATATATATATATATATATGTATGTATGTATATATCACAAACACTTGATCTGGATGAAATGTAGATGGTTTTTGCAAGGGTGGTATTTGAATGAATTGTGAGAGAGATATGTTATTTTTGGAAGACCTTTTTGGCCAAACACAGTTCATAGTTCTGATGATACAATATTATACTAATACATGTTAATACATGTTATGCCCTATATTGGAGAAACTCCATTTGAAGAGGTAAAAGGATAGGATTGTTTTGATTAGGACTTATACAAATTCAATCAACTCAACAAAAATAGTGGAGGATCAACTAATTCTTGCTCGAAGTTTGAAGGCATGCATAAACAGTTTTTTTTTATCTACTCACAAGACAATATACCATATATCAGAAAATATATGCGTAGCATATAACTGCATATGTAATTTTATACTTATTAATAAAATGATGGTTTTTTTTTTTTGATATATATATATGAGTTTGTTCATTTTATATACATATGAGTTTGTTTATCTTATATATTGCATTTTAATGTTTATAAATTATGTATATGTATTTTAGTTTAATGTTTTTATGTTTGAGTATTGGATGTTTCAATTTGATGATATATATGTTAACTATGAATATTGTATATGTTTGTTAATTTGATGTTATGCTCATGAATATTGTATATTGTTGATTTCAATTTTTCTAATTACATGGTAATTAATAATTATTCATATCATCTAAATGAATGTGAAACTATAACCAATAACCAATATATTAATATATTATTGGTAATTAATGATTAAATAAACGACTAATTGATGTCAATTAATGACTAAATGTATTATCAATTGACAATAAATTAATGATTAAATATGCTACCAATTAACAACAAATTAATAACTAAATATGCTACCAATTAATGTCAAATTAATGACTAAATATGCTAGCAATTAATAGAAAATTAATGACTAAATATGCTACGAATTAACAGAAAATTAATGATTAAATATATTACTAATTTATAGTAATTAATGACTAAATAAATGACTAAGTATACTACTAACTAATGAAAAATATACTACTATTTGACGGCAATTAATGGCTAAAATGACTAAAACCAATGACTACAATGACTAAATAAATAACTAATTAAATAACCAAATATATTATCAATTGATCTCTTTAGACCAAGCAGTAAATGACTACAATATTTTAGTTATTAATTTAGTGGTGAGTTATATGACTACAAATATAACACCACTAGTTGTGTGACCAAAATGACTCATTTAGTAGTTTTTTTACTTGTAAATTTCTAGTTTTCTACGAGTGTCTCACACCTCCAACAATCCAAATATGCTCTAATGAGATGCACGATTCAATCTGGGTAGTTGGCGGGGATGGACCCAATTTATTCTAATTGCATGCTTTTAGGCCATCAACAGTTGGATCTTCCTTAGCAAGATGCATGATCCCATCTAATCAAGTCATCGATGTAAAACCCCTTTTTTATCTTATTATCTTCGATGCATGTTTCAAAGCCTCCTATGGTCGATATCTGTCTAGGTAAGCTACATGTCCTAATCTAAGCCATCAGCAAGAGAAATCACTTGTTATTCCTCTTGTTAATTACTCCCGGTGAATGGTCCAAATCTTTATGGATTATTTACAATATTCAATTGTGACCATTGACCACGAGCGCTCAACTTCTTCTTCCTTTCAGAATCTAATCTTTTTTTCATAGAAATAGGATAGAGTGGTAATTGCAGGCACAAAGAGGGAAACAATAGACCACAATATGTTAAGATCACCAATATTTCCCAATAAAGTTAATCGTATTTAAAACATTTTTTATATATCACATTCTATTTTGCAACCATTTCGCATCGTCTAATAAGAAATGTTTCAACATATGAATAAATAAAAAATTTAGACGATTGCAGTAATAACCCTTGATTTACGTTGCCCATCCATAAAACAGTATAAAGTTTTATTTATAATAAAAAATCACTTGTGGCAACATTTATTTACTTAAAATCATAGTAGCATAATTCGAGTACAAATACGATTCGATATGGAAAAAAATATGTAATGAAAAAATCTAGTACAAACAAAGTATGGAAGTAGATTGCTTATATGTAATACTTTTAATGAAATATTCACAAATATACCATAAATGTACATAGACATTTACATAAGAAAATCAAACATATAATTAATTTTTTTTTATAAAATCTCAACAACCTAGTCATTAATAATTATTTTAATAAGAAAGTATGAAATTGAATGGTAGTTCTATTTAATAGTGTTTAAGTAATTTTGATGTCCACTAATTAATAATTATTTTAATATGAAAGTATGTTCAAATTGAATGGTATTTTTGTTTTTTAGTGTTTAAGTAATTAAAATTTGGTTTTTTAAAATTAGTTTTCAAAATTTAGATGTCCACTAATAACAATATGTATCTGTATTACACCTACAACGATTATTCGACGAATTTGAATTTGATCTGAATTTCCTATACTAAATTCCAATAAGGCCTAATTATATTACTGTATTTCAAATTGAAAATTATAACAAAAACTGCATAATTAAAGAATAACTTTGTTTTCTATGGAGGCACCCCTTTGGCATTCAAATTCATGTTGTTCATATAGGCAAGGAAGTTCCTTCTTTTCCTTCCCGAGTTTGTAGAACATGATCCATATTCTCCTCCATGAAATGTTCTCCATCTCATTTGATCAGTTGGTTTCTTTCTATGGTCTTCCTTCCTTGAAAACCATTACATCACATCCTCTCACCTTAATGTTTAAATTTGCACCAAAAATACAAAATGCTAAATTTAATAAATAAAACAAGAGCCATGAGGTGGCAATGTGCCCGCAATTACTAACAGCTATCTTACAGATCCACTGATTTGATAAAAAGTCAAATTAATATGAAGTGATTTTTACCATTAATTGACTTTCCAGTCTACTGTTAATGGAATTTACAATCTTAAGTTCAAACATATGATCAGATGGATTATATCATAGGAAATATGCATTTGGATAATGTCTCTAACACTTCCGACAATGGATTTGGAATGTTATGTTAGATGTGGAAGATACATATGGAAAAGAGAAAACAACAAGTTTGTCTTTTTTGGATTGCTAGGTTGGACATGGGTTTTAGCATTTATCAAATGTGGATTTAATCACTTGTAATTGAAATGAACCACTATAGTATCAATTATTTCCCAAGTCCAAGACTTGTTTTTGACATTAAAAGTAGCATACATCATGAACAAGAATCCTAAGGAAACATGTTATTATCATTCACGGTACAACAAATATTAATTCGCAAATTGAAAATATCAACCCCATTTTGGTGCCACTTGTAAAGCCAGTAAAAGACATGTGTCAAATGAGTCAATGTGGTGTGAATATTCATTTAATTCGAGGGCCAAATAAACTATTAGGTTTATTTCTAAACAACCAAATGTTGTTTAATATTTTTTCTTATTTCATTTTAAAACTGACGAATTTTGTGGTATTTGTCATTTACATAAACTATTAAGTTTATTTTTAAACAACCAGATGTTGTTTAAGATTTTTTCTTATTTCATTTTAAAACTAGGAACTGAATGCCCAAGATGGCATTTTTGTCTCCAAGATCCACCACATAAAAGTCATTAGTCAACATATAGTTTCCCAGTGTTATGCCCAGGCCTGACGTTACAGGCCTGAGCTCCCACCAACCAATTAAAATATATTCGCCAGCTAGTTCCTTCCTGTAGCTTGGTAGGCTTCTCATTAACGTCAAGATATAATGTTTCCACTATCGATATGCTTGCACAATGGAGTACATATCCTTGTCATAGGTGGGATACCTATGAACAACATTAGAGAGTGTCTCGCTATGATAGGCCGTCACTGAACTGCAATGATTTTATTAAGAGAAATCGCTGAGTTGCTTCTAGTTAAGGTGATTCTTTATGCGAAGGAATTACAAAATGATATATTATTCCCCATGTGTGATAGGAAGAACAGAGGGTTTCTTATAGAGTTTAGACTTTCACCCCGATAGCCCAGTCATAGACTAGTGTTTCCATACCTCCCACCTATCCCGATCAGAATTGCTCAGTAAGAAGTAGGGATTTTCCTGGAGGTTTTGATTCATAAGCTTTAATCAATGCATTCCCATTTATTTTGGATCCTAGAAACCGTAATTTTTTACAAAGAAACGGACAGGAAGGTGCTTCTTTCATCAACAGATCAAGTTATGATAAAGATAAAGCTCCGCTACCGCTGGCATATTATCATCATTCTTCACTTGTGAGTTTTGGTTATTGAGCCTATATGGAGTGTGCATTTGTACAAAAAGTTCCTACAAGCAAAAAACATTGCTTACTTAATTGTTGTATACTTCTACTTGCATCACAGAAGACTGATAGTTAATTTGTGAACGATTTATTTATTATTAGTTAGTAGCATTGGCTTAGCTTTGGAAGAGGGAAAACACATAACAATGATCATGTGACATACTATACACATGATTGATTGATTGATTGAGTCACAACCGGGGATATTAAAAAGATAAACTACAAAAAGGGGCTGATGGATGTAGTCCTTGCGAAAACAAAGCAATCAAATGATAAATTTATGGGATTTCATTCTTGGCATTTAATTGCAAAGCATGCATTGTATGGTTTCATGTGCAGCATTGAATGATCTTAAACAACCAAATGTTAATGAAAATTTATCATGGAATAGATGAAACACTGTTAATATGGAAACCTAATATATTGACTCTTGCGGCAGATCCAACTGCAATGAGTAAACAAAATGATGGAAATAACAAGAATCTCAAAATTTCAAAATTGAAGTTGGGAAGCTATACATATACTTTGCAGACGTTGTTAAAATGTTACCAAATATTGTATGCTTTGGTAGCACACAAGAATTAGTGTACAAAATACCAACAACAAACCATCAAACCGTCAAGAAAATCGTTTCCATTAATTCCATGGATTCGCACTTTCATCTACTACATTATTATGATGAATTTGCTCAATGAGAGTTGACTCAAAGCAATAGCAATAACAAAATGACTTATATCATACTGTTGTAGTTGGATTTGTCACATTGTCATCGTCGTTGTTATTTGTTCCCATTTCCAAGTCCACATCTACCATAAGTAATATGATTGGCCAAATCAAGCATACAATCGGTAACTTCATTTCAAAACTAACAATTAGTAACAATACTATTATAATATAGCAAGAAACAAAACCATCTAAAATATTGAATAAATGGAAGATGAAAAATATATGTAGCTTCAGATCTGGAAGTAATCCCAATTGTTATTCTCTCTAACTATTACAAGATCACAAAAATACTCGTGTGAACATTAAGCTACATTAGAAACTGATTACAAGTTAATACAATATACTCATGTATACATCGAGCTACAATAGAAATTGAATTGGGTATTATAAGTACCTTTGAAGAGTCTGAAGAGGAGCATAAATGGTAAAAATTGTGAAGCTTACTTTACTTCAAATGGCGAAAATTGTTAATACGTGGGGCATAAGCACCTACTAATCCAATATTTGTCTAACCCAATATATGTCTAGGAGAGTGCACCAGTGGACGAGTTATGATCATCAGCAGCAAGATAAAAATTGGTCTTAGTCGCGGGAAACTTCCTCGACAGTTTTGAATGTCCCTTGGATGCCTCAGTTCAAGAATAACTGAACTGGATCAAACCAAAAAAAAAATTACAGAGAGAGGTCTCGGATTTGCATGGGCGTGTATGTGGCAAGAGATAGTGATTAAGTACATGGGCTTGTAGGTGGCAAGAGACAACGATCCAGTGAGACTGCAGCTCAAAGCAGGTGCCCTTAATTTAGAGCAGGTGTTAAGACCATGAATTGTATCATAATTCAAAGCAAGTTCCAGAGATCTCAGATTAATCGAACCATGCAACTTTACACTTAATCAAGAGACTGTAACAATGCAGAGTTGTCAGAGCATCAGAAAAAGTTGTGATTCAGAAGAGCTATCAGTAGATGCATCCAGATCAACCCAAGGAAAATGAAAAAGTGATATCTCGGTTGGGTTGTAAAAATTTGGATAAAATACACAATACCATATCATAAAAAGCTGAAGTTGTCACTGCACAGTTATCAAAACCATAGCAATTACTAATTCCCTACAGTGAAGAGAATAATAAAGGTTGTAGTTTTCTCTACTCGGTAGTGATGGTGGATGTGTCTTTCAATAACAATGCTTATCGAATTGTTTCCAAGGTGTAGGTTTATATAAAATTTAGGGGGTTTGTTTGGCTCTCTATAAGTGATGGCAGGGCAACATGCATATACACAGCTTTTGGACTACAAAAACATAAATTAAGCAGTTGATCCAGTAGAGACAAAGGCTCGTCTAGGAAAGATAGATGCAAAGGCTACAATACCTAAATCTAAGCAGGATCAGTAGAAGAACCACCATCAACAGAAGCAAAGGTAGATAGAGTTTAAGGTCCAGCAGCACCCATAGCAACTTCTGTCGATCCAACAAGTTATGATGCTGGCTCAACAGCAGAGTAAGCAGAGCCAAGTCCAGATACTGTTGACTCAGGAGCAACTAATTTAGCTATTTCTTTTCATATTTATGATCGTGATTCAATTATGTATGATCGAGCTTAAGATTCATTGATAGAACAGGGATTTAGGAATGCACTGAAGCATCATAATCATGAACTGCCACAACTATTAAAATTGATTGACAACTCATGACATCCTCACTGAAAACTAAAAACTGTGATAAATGTAGTCTAGTCTGTAATTTGGATTTGGATTTGATAGGAAAATGAAATCAAGAAAGGAAAACTCACCAACCATAATAACTAAGGATTTGAGAACCCGATAAATGTAGTATGTAATTTGGATTTATATTTGACCAGACAATGAAATCAAGAAAGGAAAACTCACCAACCATAATAACTAAGGATTTGAGAACCTGATAAATGTAGTCTGTAATTTGGATTTATATTTGACCGGACAATGAAATCAAGAAAGGAAAACTCACAAACCATAATAACTAAGGATTTGAGAACCCTAGACTAGTAATATTGCACCGCAGCCCAATACTAACTAAAGTGACTTTTATAAATAATCATTAAATGATTGACAACAACAAGAAAGTCTAAAACCCTCTGCGCCAGTTGATTTCATCTCGCCGCCCCCTCCCGGGAAGGAAAAAACAAGGATGACATCACAACCTGCAACCAATAACAATTCAAAAAAATCAATTTTTAAAATTTTGTTAAATAAAATATATTTTAAACTATAGAAGAACTATAAACTAGATGAAAAATTTATAGACCTAGTGGCTAAATAATAAAGACTCGGTGAAACATATATGATCCCCTTCAAGAACATATTAAAACTGTAAAAGAAATGTTATTTTAGTCTCGATCTTATGTGTTTTTGTAGTTCTCATTTCTTCATCTTCAACGATTTGGTGGAACGATTTTAGAGAAAACTGACACGATCTCATGTGGTGTGAATGACCGGCAATTACATTGAGACAGATCTCACGGAGTTGTCATTGGTGATCTTCTTTTCCATCGAATGAAACTATCAATGTGACATCCACTTAAAATTTGTGCAAGATGATTACATGTCAATAATTCTGGCTTTAATTCTCAGCAACGTGGCGATCGATTGGAAGATTGGTGGCCCTAAGCGCATTCATTTGTTGGATATAGAAGCTTTTTTTCATACGAAAAAAAGTAACTTGTTAAATTCATTTCTTAGATCTATGATATTGAAGCTATATATAGAAAGTGTACACCACTTTAAAGACCAAACCGCAACCAGATGGTTTTTCACAACAAGCTTTTGACCATCTAAATCTAAGCAAAAACAAAAGTTATTTAAAATATTTTTCAAAATCAATATTAAAATAATTTTTATTTTCACTATTAAGGATAAGGAAACAAAAAAATGTTCTTTTGAATGTATTCATAATTATGTGTGTTAGTCTATAGAGGTGTAGTAGGAAATGTTGTAAATGAAAGTCACAAATCCAAATCACCCTGATTTACTTGTACCCCATGCTTACAAATTATTCCCCTAATTACAATAGGGTGTGTGCAAGAAGATGAGGGTCACTTTAGATGCAAAGCTACTTTTTTCAAAACTCGTTCCTGATACATAAAACATAACACGTTTCTGATATTTAGCACCTGCCATGGTAAGACCCGAGCCTAACATGTCATTGGACATGTAGGATAGGTAACCATAATGCGTACGCGTTATGTAAATCTAAAAATGAATTTAAATACACAGTCCCAACGATTGCCGACCACCCGCGGCACTCACGCATCAGAAACGCGAAATAGAGGCGAAATAGACCCTGGACGAGGACGATTTGTGGCCCACTCAAGTATCGGTGTTGCTCGATTTAGCTGGAGGGGAGACAAATTCACCGGTGGATTGTCATCTCGTCAGGTAATTCATTCACCCATCCCATTTTTTTGTCATTTCTTAACCTAAATTACTATTTTTTTATTGTTTAACAACCTAGTTTTGTAATATTGATAAAATTGGGAATAACCCAATCTCTAACTAAATTCACATCTCCCTCAACCAAGATGAGTGAATAATTAAAATGAATCCCTTTTCAAAAACTCAAAAATTCATAATCCAACCAAAAATTGAAAAAAATAAAACTCCCCCCTTTCTACAATATATTCATCTAAGTCACCCGACACGAGGACACGGGACACGAGTGTCCCCACCAGGCTTCAAATTTGAAGCCTTCAGGCCACTTCAAATTTTACCCACACGTCATAGAAGGCCACTTCAAATTTTACCATGCAAAAAAAAATTAATTTCATGGTAGCCCTTCAATAATTAAATTAACCACAACTGTTTAAAATTTCAACAGAAGGGTAGCTTCAAATTTCACCCATCAACAATTTTTAGTGGGAAATTGGGAATGTAGCTACTAGCTAGGTGACTTGGGAGTGGGACTCAGTTACTCTCCAATATCCACGTGTTCGATCATCCATGGATCATGGACCATTGGGCCTCTAATAATATCATTGAGAAACTTACGTGGACGGGCTTACACTGAGTAGCCCATGGCTTGAACGCTTCGAAGTTCTCGTGTTTGTAGCGAGCGCTTATGTGTTTAACACATTTAATGGCATCAACAAAATTATTAAACCTGGTAGGTGGCTCATACGTGTTGTTGCTAGCGGGCTTACCAAGTTACAAGTTATCACATACCAATTCGTGAATGTTGACTCTGTGATTTAATTGAGTATTCAATGTATAATATATTATGTTAATGTGCCCCCACGAATTTAGCATTTCAGACAAAATCCACAATCCATAAACTTCTTGTAATGTTGCAGGTTGTTGCTCCTGCCCGTGGCCCCTACCTATAGCCGTGTGTTTTCTTTGTTGTATCAAGTTAATCCTACCGTCTACGGCTCCCAGCCTCACACCCTGTGTTTTCTTTGTTGTATCAAGTCAATCCTGTAGCTCCCGAGTTCCACCTTTTGTTTTCTTTGTTGTATCAAGTCAATGCTCGAATTCCATGCTTCCATGGCTCCGACCATCAATATATAATATTGCATGAATAGAAACAAGCTTTTTCTTATACCCCTATTCCACTGTGGTTGAGCTACTTCCAAGTTCCACCTACCATATCTCCTCCAATCCTCCAGGATAGTTTGCGGAGCGAAGCTGACAATGCCAGCCTGCCATAAACATATTTAAAGAAATTTGTTTTCTTTGAGGAGCTCAACTTCAAGGCTGACTAGATTTTTGACATCCTATGAATTTACAGGTCTGCTATATCCACTGAAAAATAAAGCCTCTCAACTTTACTACGTCAGTAAACATTGAAATTTTGATGTACTATTACATTTTCAAATGAAAAGAATAACTTATTATTAATAAAAAAATCAAATCATATTAATATATTAATGAATTTGAATTTAGCTTCCCAATATTAAAATAAATTATACATTTTAAATGATCCACAAGCAAATATTATCCTGAGAAGGAAATGGAAAAAAGGAATTTCCTCAACACAACATGCTATTTCCTTATGATGATGCTTTTACATTTATGATTACCAACCTTGGAATCAGGTTTGGTTATCCGAAGGTGTAATATCTTCTAAGCTAAGTCAATAGGTAGGGATGTTGGTATATGACAAAGTTTTATAAAGGATTAGGAACAATTCCATTGGCTTGTAGATGACATATTTATGGATAAAAAGCTTGTTGTTATGAGATAATGACATCATGCCTCAAAAACATGTCCCATACAATCTAATGTTAATGGGCGCTCTACATAGAAATTGGAATGTCAACATTTGTGAGTACAATAAATATGTTGATGATTTTGGCCTACTACAACTTTAATATATTGAGTGGATTGATAACCTTCACAATTATATAAGAGATTGTAGCTATGACTAGGAGGAGAGTTAACAATGCAACAAAATCAAGTAATCGAATTTTGTGCATAAAATGAACATAAGACTCCCACCAACTTTCACTGAATCTACGTCTTAACAAAAGAACTCATCGTTTCACGGGATTCCACCCCATCAATCCTTTTAACAGTAATGGCCATAACAGTTGCTACAACCCTAGCGCGAGAAAAATCAATCGAGCTACGCATGACAATACTTGAAACCGGACTTTTTGAACTCCCTATTACGTCATAGGAATCAATACTACTTTCTCCACAACATGTGGCACCCTCAATATCTCCCATCACCGCAATTTACATTTGATAAAAAACTTGTTCCCAAATAGTAATTACCCCATTCTTTGCTCTAAAAAGGCCTCGGTTAACCTAGAATCCAATCCATGCAACATGAACACATCCATATATACACATAGAATAAATATTAATAAATTTCTCATAGCCCTTCAATAGTGTTCAATATCTCATAGCCCTTCATAGTGAAATGGGACCCCACCCTTCAAATTTGATCCCTGGTCCCCACTAGACACGGTGACCCCCGGAATTAGGACATGTAGGACACGCTGACCCCCGGAATTAATATATTTTTAAAATATATTAAAATTTAAAAATATAGACATATAGATCCAATAAAATTTAACATTTACAATTACAAATATTCAATAGAAATTACATTTACAATTACAAATATGAAATATTCAATAGAAATTAGATCATTCACAAATCACAACACATTTGTCATTCACAATCACAAATCACAATGAGACATTGAGACACATAGATGCAAACTCATCACTTCCCTGATCCTCCTCCTCCATGCCTGAATCAACAAACTCATCATTGCCCTGATCCTCCTCCTCCATGCCTGAATCAACAAACTCATCACTGCCCTGATCCTCCTCCTCCTCTCTGCCAATCTGACTAACTTACTTTTTAATTGTCAAATGTTTAATTTTAAGTTTTAAATGTATGTAAGTGAATGTTATTAAATTGCTTACGTGAGTTTGATTTAATACATGTTCAATTTTGAAGAGACGTCATTATATACCATGTATATGTTTCTAATGATTTTCGTATTAATGTCTTTATTGCAGTTGCGGCTATGGATACCAATGCCAAGATATTGATTGAGCTTTCCCAATTGAGGGGAATAAGTGCATCTTTTAGTGGTGGTGACAGGATTCACCGTTCACTTGCATCAACCTTGGATGCAATTGTGGACACCATGTCACAATCTACGAATGTCCTATATGATATTGCATCTTACAGAGAAAGAAAAAGACAACAATATGCTGATGGGCTAGATTACAATGCAATAAAAAAGTTGAAAATATCCAAAGAGCTTATATTTGCATTGTTTAGGGACCCTCGGACGGGGGAAATCCCAAATGCAAGCAGGCTGCATATCTCCATTGAGTGGTGCACGTTTCAACCATTTGTTGATAACTGGATGGACAGATGGTACATCGTTTTTGATATGCCACCACACAACAACAAGGAAATTCCCTTATATTTCCTTCGAAAGATGTACGCAGAGTTCGTGTTGCATAAACACGTTAACTATTTTGACATCTTGCAGTTTCAGGGGATCGGTGGGGGGATGCCCCAAAATCGACCCAATGCCAGGCTTCGAGACCAGGATCGCCCTATCCCTGCACCTCGCAGGCAGTTGCCTGGGCCAGATGTCCCACCAGCACATCGCATTATTCCACAGACACGGGATGCATTTTTGAGTTTGGCACGGGCGGTTGTTCACCATGGCACGATGGTTCAACATATGGGTGAGGAAGGGACATTTGTACCTGGTGTGGTACATACACTAGCTCGTCACCATGCAGGACCATCAACTAGTGCAGGACCATCAGGACCATCCACTAGTGCAGGACCATCAGGACCATCCACTAGTGCAGGACCATCGACACATCCCCATCCTAGTACTGATCCTCACGACTGCACATCATGTGGTCGTCCCTGCTATGGTATTGCCTCGGATGTTTCCTTCAGTGGGTTTTTGAGAGAGGTATGTTGATGGTTAATTATAATAAATTCTTCATTTATTTTCGTCTTTGTACACATATATATAGTTTGAGCTAATATATTAATTTTGTGAACTTGCAGTTGATGCTTTATGCCGGCAATGACGCCCCAAAGCCGGATGTTCCAGACTCTACAGGGGGGCATGATGCTACCCATTTGGTAGGCCCATCTTATATACCACCTATTGTCGTATCTCACACCGAGGTAAACATTTTAAAATTTTAGTTTTTTAATACTTGTTAATTTGTTAATTTCCACATACTTTACATTTTAGTTCATTAATGCTATATATGGTCTAATATTTACAATTATTAAACTTGCAGATGGAAGATCCTTCATTGGGGCAAGGTAATGTGGAGGTAGTACCCATGGTCATACCGTCCCCTGAAACATCTGGGCTCCAGGTAAACAATTAAAAATGACATTTTTTAAATACATGTTTGTTTGTTGAATCATGCATGTCTAACTACATGAACACTTGCTGACTGTAGGCACCATCCGAGACATCTGGCCCATTGCCTGGATTTGTATCTCCCTCCAGGCCATTCGTGAACAAGGGTTGTGTGTATGTGAGGCGTTCTACTCCTAGAAAGACTCCAGCTGCCCACGACCATGGGCTTACTCACACCATGGTAATGTATATCCTTCGATGATATTTGTTGTTTAACTTGAAATCCAGTGCATAAATCGTTTTTGTTAATGTTTGAATTGCATGTTTACTGCATCAGGAACCCGAGTTGTCTACTGAGAACCTCGCATCGATGGTTGATGCAGCAGTTAGTGCTGCATCTGCAATGGCAACTGATCACACACAGGTATTTAACTATTTTAACATTATCTTTACATAGTTTATTATTGTTGGAACTATTGTTTATTCATGCATTTCTAACTATTTCAACATTTTTTCATTGTAGCCACCACTAGCAGGAGTAGTTCCTGGCCCCCTTGGTTTGACCATCCTGGATGTTCAACCAACGGCTCCATCTGCTACACAAGCAACGGAATCTCCTTTGTCAGTTGAGGTGAGATGTCCTTCAGTGACCAAGTGTTTCATGCACTTTCCATGCACCAGTTGATAATTGTTGAGCTAATGTATTAGTGTACATGGTTAGTTGAATTTAACAATTGATATTTAATTTGCAGGATCCAGGGATGCACATTGATCCTAGAGATGTGCCTAGAGGATCAACGTCGGGAAAGAACAAGAGGAAGCTTGAGTTTGGATAGTTTTGGATAGTTTTGGACACATGTGCTTTTGGATACTTTTGTATATATATGTACTTTTCGATACATTCAGTTTTGGAGACATGTACATTGACTTTATTGTGCATGTACTTTTGGAGACATGTACATTGACTTCATTGGATACATGTACTTTTGGATACTTTTGGATATACATGTACTTTTGGAGACATGCACTTTTGGATAATTTTGGATATATATGTACTTTTGGATACATGTACTTTTGGATACTTTTGGATATATATGTACTTTTGGATACATGTTCTTGTGTCAATCTAATGTGTTGATTTGTGTGGATTATCTATTACTCATGAATGCACTATGTCAAAAGAACAAACTATTATATTCAAAGGTTTCAACGAATTCACTACATGCATGCACTAATTGGTATCTAATTGAAATTTGTGATTTTGGATGATCATTACAAGTTATGTCAAAGTTCTTGCTCGTGTAATTTAATCAAACTAAATGCAATACAATGTTTTCAAGGTTTCAACGAACTCACTCATGCACACCCATGGCCATCAACTACCAATGAAAGTCTAACATTATGAGGTTCTTCTTTAAAAATGGGTAATATTTCCTTGATGATCGTAAATTGAGAACCATTTGTAGCCACTCATATAATACCATCTTCACTTATCTTTGTACATGATAATCCATATAATGTGCTATGTTTTTTAACCTAAACAATCATCAAAAACCTAGAATTATAGGGATATGACAAAGAACCTTATGGGGCACCTTATATATTACCTAATTAGTTCAATATCTATTGATCCCACATTCATGGCATTTTAAATTTGTTGCATGCTATCCATAATATATCATTTGATCATAATTAGGACATGCATCAATTGTTTGATACTCCTTTCTTGTATCTTTCATAAGGGCACACAATTCTCAATATGTGCAAGGTAAAGTATTTGATGGTTATAGGAAAATATTACTTAACAATCTATAAGAAAAAATCAATTTATGTACTAAATAATGGATATCGCAATGTAGTTATTACAATCAAAAAAAATATTAAAAACTTATATTTATCATTAGAGTTATTGTGTATACATTAGGATCTTTGTCATACCATTGTTTGAAATGTCATTCAATACCTTCAATTTTATCAACATCAAATTAGTAGACAAAGTGACTCATCTTTGATCTCTTGTATAGGCCTTTGTGTGCCTTATCAATAAGATGTACATCATGAATATTATCATAGGTCTCATACATAGGTGCATCCTCATCCATGCAAACAAAGGTGTCATGGATCAACCTATTATCCCTTTATTCTCAATAATATTAGTATCATTATCTTCCATAGGATCAAATTCAACTCCATCACCCCCATTATTGCTACTCGAAATTGCAGCCTTAGGAGTTTTGATCATGTGTTTTTGTCTCTTTAGGAGTTTTGAAATATTATACTCTTTCAAAAATAATATGGAAGTTCAAATATTTAAAAGTGGCTTAAATTATAAAATGGGCGGAAATTCACCAAGTGTCCCTGAACGGCATTTTCATGCGACTTGCAACTCGACATAACTCGGAAATCGGACGTCGGACCAACGAGCCGTCGACTCCGTTGGTCTCCTAGCGTGCGATTACCTCTAGGGGGCCCTCTCCCTCGTCTCCCCATGGCCCAGTGGCTTCATTGTGCATTCATTTCGTAAACTAGGGTTTTGCTCAGTGTAATTGCATGCAATCTCGCATTGGTGGGTCAACTCTACAAAAACCTCCCCCGAGCCAGTGTTGGCAGTGTTCCCACGTCGGCATTGCCCACACACACTTGCAGGAGCCAATGGCACGCAATCTTCCTGCTCCGTTTTCTTTTTGGCTCCCGGACGGAAATTCACCAAGTGTCCCTGAACGACATTTTCATGCGACTTGCAACTCGACATAACTCGGAAACCGGACGTCGGACCGATGAATCGTTGACTCCGTTGGTCTCCTGGTGTGCAATTACCTCTAGGGGGCCCTCTCCCTCGTCTCCCCATGGCCCAGTGGCTTCATTGTGCATTCATTTCGTAAACTAGGGTTTTGCTCAGTGTAATTGCATGCAATCTCGCATTGGTGGGTCAACTCTGCAAAAACCTCCCCCGAGCCAGTGTTGGCAGTGTTCCCACGTCGACATTGCCCACAAACACTTGCGGGAGCCAACGGCATGCAATCTTCCTGCTCCGTTTGCTTTTTGGCTCCCGGACGAAAATTCACCAAGTGTCCCTGAATGACATTTTCATGCGACTTGCAACTCGACATAACTTGAAAACCGGATGTCGGACCGACAAACCGTCGAATCCGTTGGTCTCCTGGCATGTTATTACCTCTAGGGGGCCCTCTCCCTCATCTCCTCATGGCCTAGTGGCTTCATTGTGCATTCATTTCGTAAACTAGGGTTTTGCTCAGTGTAATTGCATGCAATCTCGCATTGGTGGGTCAACTCTACAAAAACCTCCCCCGAGCCAGTGTTGGCAGTGTTCCCATGTCGACATTGCCCACACACACTTGCGGGAGCCAACGGCACTCAATCTTCCTGCTCCATTTGCTTTTTGGCTCCCGGACGGAAATTCACCAAGTGTCCCTGAATGGCATTTTCATGCGACTTGCAACTCGACATAACTTAGAAACCGGACGTCGGACCGATGAACCGTCGACTCCTTTGGTCTCCTGGCGTGCGATTACCTCTAGGGGGCCCTCTCCCTCGTCTCCCCATGGCCCAGTGGCTTCATTGTACATTCATTTCGTAAACTAGGGTTTTGCTCAGTGTGGGAGTGTGCAATTTTTGCACACGGGGGTCAACTTTGGAAAATCATCCACCGGGCAAGTATGGCTAGTGTTCCTAGCTCGAACCTGTCTAGACACACCTGCAGGACTCCCCAGAACCTGGTTTTGTTGCATGGTTGGATTTCTATGCCCCCGGTAGGTATCCAGCAGGTGTCCCTGAAGGCTTTCTGGTAGTGAGACGGGACGAGCCATAGAATGAAGACCGTGGCTTGGATCAACGAACCGTCGACTCCGTTGGATTCACCACACCGGGATAGTGCCAAGGGTGCCCCTCCCCTCCTACCTGGTGGCCCATGTGTCACCTTGCAGGTCCATCTTGGAAACTAGGGTTTTGCTCAGTGTGGGAGTGTGCAATTTTTGCACACGGGGGTCAACTTTGGAAAATCATCCACCAGGCGGGTATGGCTAGTGTTCCTAACCCGAACCTGCCTAGACACTTTGGAAACTAGGGTTTTGCAGGTCCATGATGATGATGATGGTGATGATGATGAAGATGTTGATGATGATGGCTTGGTCTAAGGTGGTGCTCTCAAATAGCTAATTCATTATGAAATATTTAACAAGACATGAATTAAATTTAATATAAGTGTATTGTTTAATATAGTGAGCATGAATTGAATTAATTTTGTTGGGTGAAGGAAATAACCAACATGATGAACATAATATAATTTTAGGGTTTACCGATCATATGTAAAAAATGGCATATTCATAAACTTGACATACAAGAGAACTTTTGGCATATTTATAAACAACGTAAACGTAAATTTGGCATATCAAGAATGCAAAATTGACATATTCATATGAAACATACATGTGAAAATTGAGCATATATCAATATTCAATTACAAATAGTATAAATAGTATAGTATTAAAAGTATGTAACGTACCTCATCATGCTAGATCCCACCTATTATCATACAACCAAGCCCTCCGGATCATCTCTTATACGGATGGTCTCCATTAGTCTCTCGTGCTCTGTATCCGGTAAGAAGTAGCGTACCTTCGATGTATTTCGACTAGACATTGTTCGTACCTGAAGGTTTGTGCCAATGATTAAGTTCGTAAAGTGATACACACTTGCACCTGGTTTGTAATCCCTGTAAACATATCCACCCTTCTTTCTTCCATTGCTGTCCCGTGTCAAGTATTCACCTTTAACAACCATAGACCCAGTTGGAAAGTGGTTGTTTTCATCATCAGTCATGGACACAATGAGGGTTTGCTTTCCATCTATACAGCGTGCCAACCAGTATTCATCACCCCATTCAGTATATTTTGAGGCAACCACTGCGTATATGTGCCCTGCATTATATGATTGTAGGTATATGATCAAAATATTTTTCGTGCGATACAAGGCCATTAATGTGCATTTGAAGACTACGTAAACAAACAAAAAATGTTAAGGAAATGCATCATAGCGGGTTGTACAAGGTGTGAGACATGATCAAAATCTGCAAAAATAGATGATTGGTCTTCTTCCAACGGAGTTAACTCAACAATTGCACGCTGATCAAGTGGAAGTGATATGCGATCCCATCCATCAACCCAATCCAATGATTCACACCCATCCCAGTCACCATCACAACAAGGCGGGCAAAGACAAGCGAGTTTTCTGGTCCAAATTTCAAATACTGGGTTATCAGAGCTTCGAACCGAGTGAAAGCCACGAGTCCCAGGCACAGTCTTGCATTCCCATGCATGTGAACGATCTATGTCTACCACCTCCCAAAAAAATCTCTCCCCATGTCTCTTTCTTGTGGATTCTACCCGCATAGTTGATTCCTCTCCCATTACTGACGTGCACCACCTGACTATAGATTGAGCATTTAGAATAGTAGATTCTGTAGATACTTTCAATTCCTCTCTTCGTAGGGCTGTTTTAACACATGCTCCGGCTCCATCATGCTCTCCTTTACCATGCCCAGTCTCAAAATAGTTTCACATATGTGGCACTTTGTAGTTTTTATGCAATGAACACAACCACTGAAATATGCGTGCATTTTTGAATTGACCAGCACACCCATCAGACCAAATCCAGTGTCGGTCCATCTGTATGTTCCTTCCCTTCAAGTGATCATAGAACATGATGAAGCAATGACGTACATAGTGGAAGTCGTGGCACCTATCATCACTTATGTAGAAGTGATATTCCTTCAGAATTTCTCTTTGCTCTTCAGTGCTATTTGGGCCATGCCTATATGTGATATGGACCATCAAGGAAACCTGCTCAAAGTGATAATACTGACTTTGGATCTCATTTTGAGGTTGCAGAGTGTAGTTCTCTGCAAAATCAACAACTGAAAGTATAGTACCAAGGGGAAATGTATCTCTGCATATTCTAAACTTCTCATCCTACCATCGTGCCACGTGGACATGCTGAACATATTGATGTGTCTTTTCAATAAATTCCTTGATGAAGTCACTAACTTGTACCTGGTGACACAAAATGATCTCAATGTCAGTTTTTTGTTGTAAGTAAGGATTGAAATGTAACTGTTACAACATAATTTTATAGATATAAATGCATACCTGAGATGTCACCAATTGTATTTTTTTGCTTTCTTTCCCTGGGACTATTTCATAGTTGATATATTTGAAACTTTTCATGTCTGTAACCATTTTCCCAAATTCATTGTCTCCATTCTCATGCATACATTGGCTCAATAATGCCATTCCAGCACAGTTGGAGCATGTTCCATCCAAACAAGATTTTTCATAGTATGTTTTCCCCTCGGGCCTATTGCACATGATGCTATGAATGAATTCTCTTGATGAAGTCGATGGTATTGTCATGGAGCAATCCTGCACAATGTTAGTATGCAACACACGATGAATGTACAAAAATGTTTCATAGTAATATTCATATTCTACATGGTATCTACAACAACAAGTGTTACGAAGAGTATTTATTCTAACATACCATGGCTTACATTTCTCAAAAGATCTTTGCCCCAAGTTCAATTGTCTATGCTCAATCTTAAATTTCTCGTAAAGCTCTGTCTATGTTATATCAAGAAGATGCTTAGTATGTGGTTCACGATCCTTTGAACCCCTTCTTAGTTTTAGTACATCCTTTCGGTTTGAAGAAGGCCTTGTGTGATCATGCCAAAAACTGTGCACTAGTCCCTTTACTGCATCAACTAGCTTCATGTCATGACGTGGCAACCGACCAACAAAGGCCCAAAAATCTGTCTGATCGGTTGTGTCAAGATGTTCTCTTCTAATAGAATACCTACGGAGGGTTTTTACATTCAAATTAACTAGTTCGGATGTAGGCCTGAGAATACGAAGGGCCCTGGTGTTCTTATTTGCAATTGATTGTGACAACACACGACAAGCAGCATTGCAGTCCTTTGAACGTGTGTTCTTACCAATTTTACCAAATGCATCTACTAGGCTTTTAACTATATGAGAACTTGGTTCAGAATTCTTTATCATCTTTATCCCTAACTTTTTCCTAACAACATTCATGTTCCTAGATTTTAACAATGATAAAAATAATCTACATTTATCTCCATCACATTTAGAAACAAAATATTTATCAAGTATCTGTTGAGTTTGATAAGAAATACTACGTTTAGATAGCGTACCTTCAATGGAATTCATAAGTCTTTCATCAACTTGTATACGCTTCGGAGTTCTTCGATGTGTGCTTGATAATGGAGGTAAGGGGGTTGGAATTGTACCATGTAGCGCATCACCAAGACGCTCTGGCGTTTCAGTAGTAGCTTGGTGTCCTTCATTCTCTTCCTGGTAGTTGGATGGTGGAAGTCCAACATCCTCATCCATGTTCTGTGGAAGTCCAACATCCCCTTGTGGAAGTCCAACATCCTCATCGATGGTGTGGATAACATTCTCTTCTTCAACAGTAGGCAAAATGTCCAACGCCTCTCTGACTTCATCGCTTGTATAACCACATCCGGATAGCAAATTGGGTGTTTCTTTGTGAGCTTCATCTTGAGATGGTAACTTATCACTTTGACTTGAAGTGGGAATTGAAACATCCCCTAATGAGCACCTACGTTTTGCTTCTTGATTACTTCCATGGGGTGCTTGTTCAACAACTATTGTGGAAATTGAAGGTCCCTCTTGTCGTGGATTAATAGGATGAACCATGGTATCCTCTACAATTGGATTTGGATTAGTTTCCAAAGAAAGCCTCCGATTCATCATGTATATTCTTTTCTTTTCTTTCTCTTCTTCAATGACTTCTTGAGGTCTCTTCTTCCTTGTTGATTTGTTTACTCGGTTACGTGCATTCCCCATCACCACAATGATCAATTCAATATAGTTTGTTTTTGTTGCTACTCAATTACAAGCTCTTCAATAATAAGCAAATGGAAGTTCTTCCTTGTTGGTCTTGAAGCTTGATATCTTATCTTGTGTGCTCCTCAAATATAGGAAAAATGAATCTTTCAAAGGCCTTATCTTTGGTGTTCTTCAATTGGAGATTCTTCAAGCTTGCTGATTATTTTCTTCAAATATGGCCATATAACCCAACACCACAGTGAGCAACCATGAAAGATGTCCTCAATGCTGCATCTGCATAAAAAAAAATGATGGAGTTGGTGTAGAATGTGAAAATTTTCAGAGGCGGGCTCGTGCTATTCGAAAAATCGCGGGATTGTTGTTTTCGTTCGGACAGAGTGAAGTTGCTCTCGGACAACAACAGTCCATTATTTTTGGAGTTACAAAACGTGCACGCGTTATAAAAGTAAAAAACGCGTGCGCGATATGTAGTGAAAAAACGCGAACGCGATATAGTCAAGCATAATAAATAGGTTAGGTGCACGGCTAGGGCAACGAACAAAATCAAAGAAAACTAATAATTTATATGGTTACATACAAAACAAATGTTTTGTATGGTTTAATACCCCCTAGCTCTCTCCCAATAATCCCTAGATACCCCCTATCTCTTTCTAAATATCTGTCCCTCATTCTCCCTACATCCCTCCCTACATGTTTCTTTCATGTTTCTTTCTCTCCCTTACTCCAGCTATGTCTCTACCACCCCACTCTCCATCTCTCCACCTTCTCTTTATCTTCGTCATTATCCCTCCCTATATCACTCTCTCCCTTCTTCTCCCTTAATCACTAATCCTCTACGCCTTTATCCCTCCCCCCTGCCCTCTCTATCTTACCTTGTTCCTAGAGCCCCTCCCCCATAAAGGCCTTTAGACCCTCTTCTAAACATTAATCCCTAAGTGCATAAGTGCACAAGATGATGAGGAGGAGGAGGGTGATGACAATGAAGATGATCATGATGTAGATGAAGATGATAAAGATGATGAGGAGGAGGAGGGTGATGACAATGAAGATGATCATGATGCAGATGAAGATGATAAAGATGATAATGTTGATGAAGATGATGGTGATGATGATGAAGATGTTGATGATGATGGTGATGGTGATGTTCGGATGATGATGATGATGATGATGATGAAGATGATGGTGACATGATGGAGATGTTGATCTGATGAGGAAGATGATGATGATGATGGTGATGATGGTGATGATGATGAAGATGTTGATGAGGACGATGATGGAGATGAAGGTGATGATGATGAAGAAGATGATGATGATGGAGATCTTGTGTTGATGGGGAACCTAGAGATGACAATGATGATGAAGATGGTGATGGTGATGGTGATGGTGATGACGATGAAGATTTTGATGATGATGCTGATGGCGATGATGATGAAGATGTTGATGATGATGGTGATGGTGATGTTTAGATGATGATCATGATGATGTTCAAAAGATCATGATGGTGATGATGGTGATGATGATGGAGAAAATGACGATGATGGATATGTTGATGAGGAACCTGCAGATGCCAATGATGATGATGATGGAGATGTTGATGAGGAACCTACAGATGCCAATGATGATGGTGATGACGATGAAGATGTTGATGATGATGGTGTTGGTAATGATGATGATGATGATGATGATGATGATGATGAAGATGAAGATGATGGTGACATGATGGAGATGTTGATCTGATGAGGAAGATGATGATCAAGATGATCATGATCATGATGGTGATGATGATGAAGATGTTGATGACGATGATGACGGTGATGAAGATGATGATGATGAAGAAGATGATGATGATGGAGATGTGTTGATGGGGAACCTAGAGATGACAATGATGATGAAGATGGTGATGGTGATGACGATGAAGATTTTGATGATGATGCTGATGGCGATGATGATGAAGATGTTGACGATGATGGTGATGGTGATGTTTAGATGATGATCATGATGATGTTCAGAAGATCATGATGGTGATGATGGTGATGATGATGGTGATGATGATGGAGAAAATGAAGATGATGGATATGTTGATGAGGAACCTGCAGATGCCAATGATGACGATGATGGAGATGTTGATGAGGAACCTACAGATGCCAATGATGATGGTGATGACGATGAAGATGTTGATGATGATGGTGCTGGTAATGATGATTATGATGATGATGATGATGATGATGAAGATGAAGATGATGGTGACATGATGGAGATGTTGATCTCATGAGGAAGATGATGATGATGATGATGATGATGATGATGATGATGGTGATGATGATGAAGATGTTGATGATGATGATGATGGTGATGAAGATGATGATGATGAAGAAGATGATGATGATGGAGATGTGTTGATGGGGAACCTAGGGATGACAATGATGATGAAGATGGTGATGCTGATGACGATGAAGATTTTGATGATGATGCTGATGGCGATGATGATGAAGATGTTGACGATGATGGTGATGGTGATGTTTAGATGATGATCATGATAATGTTCAGAAGATCGTGATGGTGATGATGGTGATGATGATGGAGAAAATGACGATGATGGATATGTTGATGAGGAACCTGCAGATGCCAATGATGATGATGATGGAGATGTTGATGAGGAACCTACAGATGCCAATGATGATGGTGATGACGATGAAGATGTTGATGATGATGGTGTTGGTAATGATGATGATGATTATGATGATGATGATGAAGATGAAGATGATGGTGACATGATGGAGATGTTGATCTGATGAGGAAGATGATGATGGTGATGATGATGATGATGATGGTGATGATGATGAAGATGTTGATGACGATGATGACGGTGATGAAGATGATGATGATGAAGAAGATGATGATGATGGAGATGTGTTGATGGGGAACCTAGAGATGACAATGATGATGAAGATGGTGATGGTGATGACGATGAAGATTTTGATGATGATGCTGATGGCGATGATGATGAAGATGTTGACGATGATGGTGATGGTGATGTTTAGATGATGATCATGATGATGTTCATAAGATCATGATGGTGATGATGGTGATGATGATGGAGAAAATGACGATGATGGATATGTTGATGAGGAACCTGCAGATGCCAATGATGACGATGATGGAGATGTTGATGAGGAACCTACAGATGCCAATGATGATGGTGATGACGATGAAGATGTTGATGATGATGGTGCTGGTAATGATGATGATGATGATGATGATGGTGAAGATGAAGATGATGGTGACATGATGGAGATGTTGATCTGATGAGGAAGATGATGATGATGATGATGATGATGATGATGGTGATGATGATGAAGATGTTGATGATGATGATGACGGTGATGAAGATGATGATGATGAAGAAGATGATGATGATGAAGAAGATGATGATGATGGAGATGTGTTGATGGGGAACCTAGAGATGACAATGATGATGAAGATGGTGATGGTGATGATGATGAAGATTTTGATGATGATGCTGATGGCGATGATGATGAAGATGTTGATGATGATGGTGATGGTGATGTTTAGATGATGGTCATGATAATGTTGAGAAGATCATGATGGTGATGATGGTGATGATGATGGATATGTTGATGAGGAACCTGCAGATGCCAATGATGATGATGATGGAGATGTTGATGAGGAACCTACAGATGCCAATGATGATGGTGATGACGATGAAGATGTTGATGATGATGGTGCTGGTAATGATGATGATGATGATGATGATGATGATGAAGATGAAGATGATGGTGACATGATGGAGATGTTGATCTGATGAGGAAGATGATGATGGTGATGATGATGATGATGATGGTGATGATGATGAAGATGTTGATGACGATGATGACGGTGATGAAGATGATGATGATGAAGAAGATGATGATGATGGAGATGTGTTGATGGGGAACCTAGAGATGACAATGATGATGAAGATGGTGATGGTGATGACGATGAAGATTTTGATGATGATGCTGATGGCGATGATGATGAAGATGTTGACGATGATGGTGATGGTGATGTTTAGATGATGATCATGATGATGTTCAGAAGATCATGATGGTGATGATGGTGATGATGATGGAGAAAATGTTGATGATGGATATGTTGATGAGGAACCTATAGATGCCAATGATGACGATGATGGAGATGTTGATGAGGAACCTATAGATGCCAATGATGATGGTGATGATGATGAAGATGTTGATGATGATGGTGCTGGTAATGATGATGATGATGATGATGATGATGATGATGATGATGAAGATGATGGTGACATGATGGAGATGTTGATCTGATGAGGAGGAGGATGATGATGATGATGATGATGATGATGGTGATGATGATGAAGATGTTGATGACGATGATGATGGTGATGAAGATGATGATGATGAAGAAGATGATGATGATGGAGATGTGTTGATGGGGAACCTAGAGATGACAATGATGATGAAGATGGTGATGGTGATGACGATGAAGATTTTGATGATGATGCTGATGGCGATGATGATGAAGATGTTGACGATGATGGTGATGGTGATGTTTAGATGATGATCATGATGATGTTCAGAAGATCATGATGGTGATGATGGTGATGATGATGGAGAAAATGACGATGATGGATATGTTGATGAGGAACCTGCAGATGCCAATGATGATGATGATGGAGATGTTGATGAGGAACCTACAGATGCCAATGATGATGGTGATGACGATGAAGATGTTGATGATGATGGTGCTGGTAATGATGATGATGATGATGATGATGGTGAAGATGAAGATGATGGTGACATGATGGAGATGTTGATCTGATGAGGAAGATGATGATGATGATGATGATGATGATGATGATGATGATGATGAAGATGTTGATGACGATGATGACGATGATGAAGATGATGATGATGAAGAAGATGATGATGATGGAGATGTGTTGATGGGGAGCCTAGAGATGGCAATGATGATGAAGATGGTGATGGTGATGATGATGAAAATTTTGATGACGATGTTGATGGCGATGATGATGAAGATGTTGACGATGATGGTGATGGTGATGTTTAGATGATGATCATGATGATGTTCAGAAGATCATGATGGTGATGATGATGGATAAAATGACGATGATGGATATGTTGATGAGGAACCTGCAGATGCCAATTATGACGATGATGGAGATGTTGATGAGGAACCTACAGATGCCAATGATGATGGTGATGACGATGAAGATGTTGATGATGATGGTGCTGGTGATGATGATGATGATGATGATGATGATGAAGATGAAGATGATGGTGACATGATGGAGATGTTGATCTGATGAGGAAGATGATGATGATGATGATGGTGATGATGATGAAGATGTTGATGACGATGATGATGGTGATGAAGATGATGATGATGAAGAAGATGACGATGATGATGGTGATGAAGATGATGATGATGAAGAAGATGACGATGATGGAGATGTGTTGATGGGGAACCTAGAGATGACAATGATGATGAAGATGGTGATGGTGATGACGATGAAGATTTTGATGATGATGCTGATGCTGATGCTGATGATGATGATGATGATGATGATGAAGATGTTGACGATGATGGTGATGGTGATGTGCAGATGGTGATGATGGTGATGATGATGATGATGATGATGGAGATGTTGATGAGGAAGGGGGAGATGACAATGATGATGAAGATGTTTATGGTCATGAAGATGATGATGATGGTGATGGTGATGATGATGGAGATGTTGAAGATGATGGAGATGGTGATGAAGATGATGATGATGATGATGGTGAAGATGATGAAGAAGATGATGATGATGGAGATGTTGACCTGATGACGATGAAGATGATGATTATGGTGATGATGATGAAGATGTTGATGCTGATGATGATGGTGATGAAGATGATGATGATGGAGAAGATGATGATGATGGAGATGTTGATGAGGAACCTACAAATGCCAATGATGATGATGATGATGGTGATGACGATGAAGATGTTAATGATGATGGTGATGGTAATGATGATGAAGACGATGATGATGATGGTGATGGTGATGGTGATGTTTAGATGATGATGATGATGATGAAGGAGATGATGGTGACATGATGGAGATATTGATCTAATTCAAGGAAGATGATGATGATGATGATGATGATGATGATGATGATGATGATGATGATGGTGATGATGATGAAGATGTTGATGATGATGATGATGGTGATGAAGATGATGATGATGAAGAAGATGATGATGATGGAGATGTTGATGTTTATGGGGAACCTAGAGATGACAATGATGATGAATATGGTGATGGTGATGGTGATGGTGATGACGATGAAGATTTTGATGATGATGGTGATGGTGATGATGATGATGTTGATGATGATGGTGATGGTGATGTTTAGATGATGATCATGATGATGTTCAGAAGATGATGATAATGATGATGGAGATGTTGATTTGATGAGGAATATGATGATGATGATGATGATGGTGATGATGATGATGAAGATGTTGATGATGACGATGATGGTCATGAAGATGATGATGATGAAGAATATGATGCTAATGGAGAATATGATGCTCACAACTCCCTCTAGTCTCTCTCTCCCAAACCATCAATCTCTCTCTCTCTCTCTCTCTCAAACACACACACATACACACACATTATGTCACTTTCCATTCTCAAACCCATCCCCCCTCCATCCATATCTATCTCCAACTTTCTCCCTCCATCCCTCACCCTACCTTCTCTCCCTCCCTCTCTCATTGCCTATCTCTCACCTTCTATCCCTCCCTCATCTTTCCCTCAACCTATCCCAATATCTGTTAAAATTCAATATGCTAAGACAGAAAATAGCAGCATTACATTCCATTTCACAATAATAGCATATACAGGATCACTGAAGAAACAACAAGCATTGCATAAACACAAGAGACAGAGATTTATCCTGGGAAACCCTCATGGGGTAGAAAACCCAGCAAAGCTTCCTCAATATAGATGACCAGCAATATACAAAGATGCAAACCCTGAGCATAAGCTCCTTCTCCTCCATAGCAGACCTCTCCTCCACAAATGCGCCTTTATCAAGTGAGTGAGTGAGTCAAATGAGGAACACACCTCCTCTATTTATACACTACACTGACATGTATTTTACACAGGTACACGTAGGCTCGTATTTAACCAATAGGTTAAATACCCCACTACAACTAACTGGGCCGACCCCTCTAGGGTGGTCTAATAACCCTTTGACCCACATAACACATACAGCGCCGACCCCTACTAGGGAAGTCTAATAACCCGAGTTACCACATTCCGATGGAGGAATAAACATCTCCGGATATACAATAAGATCTTCACGGAGGAATGAAACATCTCCGGAATAATAAAGTACAAATATAATATTCTTTGAAGTTACAATATCTCAACACTCCCCCTTAACGAGAAGGATATTATAACAACATCTGCACGAGCAAGGAGTCATCAACATCATACATGATACATCTATAAATCATTGGAAGCTTTCTTCAATTTGTCTTCATCAGTAACTCAAACAGTTACTGGTACATCAATGTCAACATCAATATCAGCATTACGATCATCAGCATCGTAATCACACGATCAGCAGCATCATCATCACACTATCAACAGCAGCACGATCAGCATCGTCATCATACGATCATCAGCATCGTCATCACATGATCATCAGCATCGTCATCATACGATCATCAGCATCGTCATCACACGATCATCAGCATCGTCATCATACGATCATCAGTATCGTCATCAGCATCGTCATCACACGATCATCAGCATCGTCATCATACGATCATCAGCATCATCATCATACGATCATCAGCATCATCATCATATGATCATCAACATAATCATCATACGATCATCAGCATCGTCATCACACGATCATCGGCATCATCAAGGAATGATGTAAACCAGTCATGTACCTTTTGAACCGAAGTCTAGGGACGATCCAGTCCTATCTTTATCGAAGACATACGTCTACGGCTCTTCTTTCGGACTTAAGTCCAGGAATGATCCAATCCCTTCATTATCGGAGACATACGTCTACGACTCTTCTTTCGGACTGAAGTCCAGGAATGATCCCAATCCTTTCATTATCGGAGACATACGTCTATGGCTCTTCTTTCGGAACGAAGTCCAGGAATGATCCCAATCCCTTCATTATCAGAGACATACGTCTACGGCTCTTCTTTCGGACCGAAGTCCAGGAATGATCCCAATCCCTTCATTATCAGAGACATACGTCTACGGCTCTTCTTTCGGACCGAAGTCCAGGAATGATCCCAATCCCTTCATTATCGGAGACATACGTCTACGGCTCTTCTTTCGGACTGAAAGTCCAGGGATGATCCCAATCCCTTCATTATCGGAGACATACGTCTACGGCTCTTCTTTCGGACCGAAGTCCAGGAATGATCCCAATCCCTTCATTATCGGAGACATACGTCTACAGCTCTTCTTTCGGACCGAAGTCCAGGAATGATCCCAATCCCTTCATTATCGGAGACATACGTCTACGGCTCTTCTTTCGGACCGAAGTCCAGGAATGATCCCAATCCCTTCATTATCGAAGACCTCACGTCTACGGCTCTCTTTAGGACTGAAAGTCCAGGGATGATCCCAATCCCCTCAACTGTCCACTAAGGACTTCATTCTCGGAGACCTCATGTCTACGGCTCTCTTTAGGACTGAAAGTCCAGGGATGATCCCAATCCCCTCAACTGTCCACTAAGGACTTCATTCTCGGAGACCTCACGTCTACGGCTCTCTTTAGGACTGAAAGTCCAGGGATGATCCAATCCCCTCAACTGTCCACTAAGGACTTCATTCTCGAAGACCTCACGTCTACGGCTCTCTTTAGGACTGAAAGTCCAAGGATGATCCAATCCCCTCAACTGTCCACTAAGGACTTCATTCTCGGAGACCTCACGTCTACGGCTCTCTTTAGGACTGAAAGTCCAGGGATGATCCAAACCCCTCAACTGTCCACTAAGGACTTCATTCTCGGAGACCTCACGTATACGGCTCTCTTTAGGACTGAAAGTCCAGGGATGATCCAATCCCCTCAAGTCCACCAAGGACTTCATTCTCGGAGACCTCACGTCTACGGCTCTCTTTAGGACTGAAAGTCCAGGGATGATCCAATCCCCTCAACTGTCCACTTAGGACTTCATTCTCGGAGACCTCACGTCTACGGCTCTCTTTAGGACTGAAAGTCCAAGGATGATCCAATCCCCTCAACTGTCCACTAAGGACTTCATTCTCGGAGACCTCACGTCTACGGCTCTCTTTAGGACTGAAAGTCCAGGGATGATCCAAACCCCTCAACTGTCCACTAAGGACTTCATTCTCGGAGACCTCACGTATACGGCTCTCTTTAGGACTGAAAGTCCAGGGATGATCCAATCCCCTCAAGTCCACCAAGGACTTCATTCTCGGAGACCTCACGTCTACGGCTCTCTTTAGGACTGAAAGTCCAGGGATGATCCAATCCCCTCAACTGTCCACTTAGGACTTCATTCTCGGAGACCTCACGTCTACGGCTCTCTTTAGGACTGAAAGTCCAGGGATGATCCAATCCCCTCAAGTCCACCAAGGACTTCATTCTCGTCTATACAAGAGCAGTTATCACATTAGCATGTATTCTCACCAATACATCAAAACATGTATACATCACAACTAGCATGTATTCTTACTAATACATCAAAACATGTATACATCACATCTAGCATGTATTCTTACTAATACATCTAACATCAAGACATGTATACATCACAACTAGCATGTATTCTTACTAATACACCAAAACATGTATACATCACACCAAAACATGTATACATCACAACTAGCATGTATTCTTACTAATACATCTAACATCAAAACATGTATACATCACAACTAGCATGTATTCTTACTAATACACCAAAACATGTATACATCACAACTAGCATGTATTCTTACTAATACATCTAACATCAAAACATGTACACATCACAACTAGCATGTATTCTTACTAATACATCAAAACATGTATACATCACACCAAAACATGTATACATCTAGCATGTATTCTCACCAATACATCTATCATCAAAAGCATGTATAAGTAAAGCTAAGTATTCTAAGTATAAGAGTCCTAAATCTAAATATTTCTAAGTAACTGGGTATAGAGAACAGGTTACCTCATCAATGACCTTGTTGTTTGATGAGACAATCTCATCAGTAGTGACTATACTACTCCCCCTTTCGAGGAGGGTCCTTTTGAACTACACCAAGCTTGTCTCGGAAGTATTCAAACTTCACTCGAGACAGAGGTTTGGTTGGTAACTTCTTCACTTGACGTAGAGGCTTGGTTAGTACAACGGTAACCTGTTACAAAATCAAACTTTTAGAGTTCCTTTCTGTGTCATATCTTGTTAGTTCCCTATGTTCTTTGACTTATCATGGAACACTAGATTCTATGTCATCTTGATACAACTCTAATTATCACATAGGATCTCAGTTGGTTCTATCTCTAAGTCAAACAATCCTAAAGCCAAACTTCTTCACAACTAGCAGAGCAAGCAGCCATATATTCCGCTTGTGCTGAGAGCCACACTAGACTGCTTCCAGCTAAACCACGAGATCATGGCTAATCCCAGACAATAACATCCTCTCGATGTGTTCTTCTTGTCTGATACACTTCCTGCCCAAACAGAATCTGAATAGCCATCTGAAGTCATGATCTTCAAGATAGCATAGATCAAATTCTATCGTGTCCTTTATGTGCCTCATCACATACTTTGCAACTAACAGGTAAACACATCTAGTTTCCACTAGATACTAACTCAAGGTGTTCATAACAAAGCATATATCTAACCTAGTATATGTTAGATATATCAAAGACCCAATAATTTGACTGTACAGAGTTATATCCACTAACTCTGATGAGTTATCCCCTAACAGCTTCAAGTTGGAATCCATAAGAGTGGCCATTCCAACACCTCAAGTCATATTTCTCATCATACTTTCCCTGGTTGAGAAATATTCCTTCTGAGCCTTGCCATACTTCCAGACCTAGGAAGTAAAGCATCAATTTGAGATCTTTCATTTTTCATTTCTGCATTGAATGATCTTCTGCATATCTATCTGTGCCATCTCTTGTTAGATGGGTCTACTGATATGAGCTTCAATATCATTCGAACTCTGTGGTGAGTTCCTTCTTGCATCCATGTCATATGTGTATCATATTCAACCTTGTAGCAAAGGTTGAGATCCACATCACCCATGGTGATCATTAAGCTTATCAAATTATTATCGATCCTAGGTACCTATACAGAACCTGATTCATACTTCTTCTTTAATTACACCATACTTGGAGCAAACATCTTGTCGTGATTCTCTTCCCCTTTCTAAGAGAATCTTCTAGCCATGAGCCTTCTATATTTTGTTTGATTTGTAAATCTTCTTGTTTGAACATCCACCACTTGTACGGTGTCCATCATTCTTCATGACCTTTCCTACAAATCAAAATTAAGTACATGATTAGTAATACTTCATAATCATCAAAAGATAACCCATTATGCATACAGATATCATTTACATAGTGATGCAACTATTTTGACCAATACTTTGGCACAACACTTTCCCATATCCTGTATGCATACAGTGGCTATCTAGATGCCTTCCATCTCTACCAGAACATACTATCGAGAGTGTGCACAACTCTCAGCATGTCAGCAAAGAGGTTTCATTCTAGACAAGCAACAATGGAATGTTTGTCCAAAGATATGCACATTAGTTGTATACTGTTCAATGCTCTATGAATGTTTACACTCAACATTATATATTCTAGGAATACAAATATGCATGCAGGCAATATCATTACTATTTCAAATAGCAACTCAAATACTTATCTTTTATGTTTGTGTGGCTGCCTCCCGCTTGATCTTCTATATGTCTTTTGAACTTCTATTCATTCTGTACCACTGTGCATGCTCAAGAGTCATCCTCATGATCTCATACACAAACATACACTCATTAGTATATTCTAAATGCTATCAAAACATTATAGTTCTTGAAAACGTATAGTCATGATTATAGTTAATAAACATTAGTATTCAAGATTTCAGGGAAGTCTTCTTTTACTCATGCATATCATTGATAAAAGATATAATATGCATAATCCCTTGATTACTAACTTTATGAATAAGCATAACCAATCATTCCAAGTATACTTATATAAGGGATCCTAACACAAGGTAAGATTCATGGGAAACATACCTGGATTAGTATACCTACTTGGTTATGTACAACATACCTAAACAACCTCTTCAATGATTTAGAGATCCTGAGCAAGAACCTGCATGTCTCATAGGTTAAGCATAATATAACAAAGTCATACATACCTCGTAAGTAGAACAAAGATTATGGATGAGTCTTTGTCTTCATGTTTTCATGGTCATGGAGCCTGATTTGTCTTTTGTGATGTACCTGTATCTTGTTAGCAGACAACCTCAACCTCACACAACACCATAATGCATTAGTACAATCATAAGTGTCAACACCCTAACCAATGAATATCTTCTATCATGCATTCATAATTTTGTTAAGGTGATACAACAAATCTAAAATCAAGATTGTACTAACTGTAATAACATGAAGACAAACATACCATAAACTTAATCATGAACAAATCTCAAAACATACCTCGATGAGTCATACCTATCGAGATCGCTTGTAATCTCCTTATGTAAAGCCTTAGCCTCATCTCCCTCTGAAACATGAACTCCTTCACTTATGTAGGTGACCAATCCATCTTCTTCTAGGATTAACCCCATCCACTTGATTTGCAAGAACTGGACCTGGAGCTGGATATGGGTTTGTCAGAGAAACCCCAAAAATTCAAACTTTGAATTTCAAACTTCCGAAAGGATAGAAATATGTGCCTTGATGAGCTGATCAAACTGATATATTTAGAATTTGAAAACTGCAAAGTTTTACTCCTCAATTTTTCCTTTGAAACTTTCGGATTCACTGGACGTGACCCTGAACTGGGGTTTGATGAAGCCCACTCTTTTTCCCCATCAAAAAGTTTGATCCAAAGCTCTAAGCTTCTATTTTTCTGAGGAGCTTCCAGCCGTGGTCACAGATTTCAAAAATTCCCATTTTTACAGAAGCCCTAATTTTCCACTTTTCTGATCAAAGTCCCGAACTAGGGTCTAATCAAGCCCGGCCTTCTGCCCAACCAAAAATTCTGATCTTGGTCTCTAAATTTCTATTTTGATGAGTAGCATCCAGCCGTGGTCTCCGATTACAAAAATTCCAACTTTCTTCAAAGCCCTAAATTCCGGAAGCCATGAATGAAGGTACCAAAAAATAATTCTGTTTTGACAGAAATATGTACCTGATTGTTTCTGGTGTAACTCCGAAATTTTTGATCCACAGGGTCTGAAAAAGTTTTCTGAGATAGCCTGACCTGTTAGCTTTCCATCCTGACAGGTCTGACCTCAATTGGATGTTCTGAGAGAGAGTTATGCCAAATGTCGCAACGTGACCTGTTTTGGGAAAATACAGGAGAGCGAACTTGTACGGAGTGCCACGTGTCACTGTTTGACCTTCGGCCTCTGAAAAAGTTTCCGGAGATATCTCGGCCTGTTATCTTTCCATCCTGATAGGTCTGACCTAAATTGGATTCTCTGAGAGAGAGTTATGCCAAGTGTCGCAACGTGACCTGTTTATGGGATAATACAGGAGAGCGAACTTGTACGGCGTGCCACGTGTCACTGGTTCAACTTCGGCCTCTGAAAACGTTTTCTGATATAGTACAGTCTGTGTACTACCTGTCACTTTTCACGAAATTTCATTTGGAGCTTCCTAGCCCAAGTTATGACCTTTTTCCCAAGGTCACCTGATTTTGACTCAGATCTGGAAGAGGCAGAAACCCTATATTGTACAGATCATAAATCACAAAGTACAACGAATTAGAGGTTTTCCTTTGGACACAAGGTACCTGGAGATCTTAGCTTCGTCCTGTAACAATTTCAGATCCGAAAACTTCTCCAAAACGGATTTATAGCGAAAGTGCTACGATGACTGGTTTTTGCTATGTAAAACCCTAACCTTCAAATTGTCGTAAGTAAAGCAAGTGTCTTTAGTGCCATACCTTGTCTTCCTTCAGGTTAGATCTGATACCATGTTAAAATTCAATATGCTAAGACAGAAAATAGCAGAATTACATTCCATTTCACAATAATAGCATATACAGGATCACTGAAGAAACAACAAGCATAGCATAAACACAAGAGACAGAGATTTATCCTGGGAAACCCTCATGGGGTAGAAAACCCAGCAAAGCTTCCTCAATATAGATGACCAGCAATATACAAAGATGCAAACCCTGAGCATAAGCTCCTTCTCCTCCATAGCAGACCTCTCCTCCACAAATGCGCCTTTCTCAAGTGAGTGAGTGAGTCAAATGAGGAACACACCTCCTCTATTTATACACTACACTGACATGTATTTTACACAGGTACACGTAGGCTCGTATTTAACCAATAAGTTAAATACCCCACTACAACTAACTGGGCCGACCCCTCTAGGGTGGTCTAATAACCCTTTGACCCACATAACACATACAGGGTCGACCCCTACTAGGGAAGTCTAATAACCCGAGTTACCACATTCCGACGGAGGAATAAACATCTCCGGATATACAATAAGATCTTCACGGAGGAATGAAACATCTCCGGAATAATAAAGTACAAATATAATATTCTTTGAAGTTACAATATCTCAACAATATCTCCATCACTCCCTCTCTCTCCATCGCCACCACTCTCTGTATGTCTCCCACCAACACTTTCTGTCCCTCCCTTCCTATCTCTTATTTCGTTCTATCCCCATCTATCTCTCACTCCCTCCAAATCCATTCCTCCCCATTGTCCATCTCCCTCCCTCGCTCTATGTCTCTCCCCCCCTTGTATTCTTTATTTCTCTCTCACATCCCCCTTGCCTCCATCCATTCCCCCTTGTCACTCAAGTCTCACTTTCAACTTCTAACCCTATACCTCTTCAGAACCTATTCTACTCATAATAATGCTCTCAAGCTCCACTTCCCTTCACCCCCTATAGCCCATCATGTTCTCATTCCCTTCATCTCTCCCCACTCAAGCTTCCAACATCCTTCTAAGCCCTTGACCCTTTCCCACCCCTATTAAATATTAACCATAGATTCCCTTGACCCTTCCCCACCCCTTCTCAAATATTAAAGAAAAATTCCCTTGAGTCTTCCACACCCCCTCTTTCTCAAGTATTAAACATGTATTTTATGATTTGAATAACGCGAGCGCGTTTTGTAACTATATAACGCGTACGTGTTATGTAGTTATATAACGCATACGCGTTATGTAGTTATATAACGCATACGCGTTAATTAGTTATATAACGCGCACGTGTTATGTAGTTATATAACGCGTACGCGTTATTTACATCTAAAAGCGCGGCAATATTTTTGAATTTAAACAGGTCGAGTCACATGCTCACATGTCAACAATAATCCTATGTGTATGCTTTGGAGTTTGCTTTGGTAATTCCAAACCTGTGCTATGTTAATGAAAAAACAAAGCTAATTGCGTATTTCTTCCAGTTTCTGGAGAAGCCTGTGGTTAGCCACTCGTTACAATATGCTACACAGAGTCATTTTTGACAAAATCTTAGACACAAATAGCATTTTTTCTGCAGATTCCAAATATGTAACTTTTATTTTGAAATATTAATTTTTCCTATTTTCTTTCAATTTCTTTTCTGTCCTACCTCCTTAACTCGTGAAACACACTGTTAGTGTTTCTTCCATAACTTTTTCAATTCTCAATCATTTCAAAAAAAAATTGTATGGTGCACAAGAGGACACTAACCTCCACGTTCTATGAAAAACCCATTTCAAGATTTTTGCATTAAGACCATCAAGGGCTCTACCCACAAAAGAGGTACTATTTTCGAGGTTTGATCACTTAGACAATTATAAAAAAATTATAAATTACTAATTTAATTTTCTAAAAATAATGGCGCACAAGTGCTATGTGTTCTCTACATGCATGCCGATTTTTGTAGCTTGATTCCATCATTTAGGCCCTCAAAGGCTCTACCCACAAAAACATATACCTTATCATTTGCCTGAAAAATAAAAAGTGTCTGTTAGGAAAAATGAAATCTGACATAGCTATGCAAATTTTCAATACATAAAAGTTATATATTCAGAAACGTGATTCAATTTCCTACATTTCATCTTTTTTACGCAATGCAAGATATTTTGCGTAAGTAGATCAAAAAATCCAAGTAAGTTGAGAGATGCCTGCTTTTTCAGTTTTCTATTGCATCTAACGTGCCAAAAGTGACCCTCATTAGCTTGCACTGACCCAATAATTATAATGTGTATTAAAGTTTCTCTATTCAAAAACCCTCCACAATAATAATAATAAGTATTAAAGTTTCTCTCTTCTAAAACCCTCTAGTGAAAAGTGAAATATTTACTTAAACAATTAAAGCCTTTTTCATAAGTGATACATTAATCATGATGTGACTCCAAAATATTGTTATAGAAAGATTTAACCATAGAGCTTTAAAAAAAGGGAAAGTTAAAATAATTAATAATACAATCACCTAATCAATAAATTTAATATATGTACCATGTAAGCAAAAATAATCTTCGTATGCGTATATATACAGAATGAAACTCACGAGTGAAAACCAATACTTCAATGAAGTTTGCATAATTTGTAAAAGTGATAAAGCCTTTGAATCTTAATTCAAATATTATCTTTGAAACCTTTTATTACTAGACATGAACCACATGATATGTGCTAATGATAAATCTTTAGTTATCATGTAAAAATTTGACCGCCTATTTGTTTTCTTAAATGAAATAAATAGGTACTATTAATGAACAGAATAATGTAAAAATCACCCATAAAAGCTTAGTGTAAATTGATGCCTTGCTTTAAATGATAAACAATCGCCTTGTCTCTAAATTTTAAAGTATATTTTTTTAAGGTATAGATTTAATCATATGTAAATAAGCTTTAATCAAATAATTTAAACTTAACAAAAGTATAAAATTGTGAAAGAACCATAATTTTTTTCGTAGAAGTTTAAGGCTTATGAAAATTAATGATTTCTCCAAAAAGGGAACTTTATTCTTCCCAACAAACTTGGGTATGCATTCTTTTAAGATACAAATTAAACTAGAAATGGATGGACTTAATTGAATTATTTAAACTTGCTCAAAAATTGCAAAAGTATGAAAAAGAAAGAATTTTATAAAAAATTTAAGGATTGAAAATTTTGATAAGTCATTCACAATCATAACTTAGATATCAATTCCATTCCTTAATATGTAATCTTCCAAGAAGATCGTTGAAATATTTAAAATAAGCAATTAATCATTTATTTGAATTGCCAAAGTGCTCATTAATTCATTGATGCATTGAAGAACAAATATTCGACAAAGTTATTGAATCATTAAGTTAATCCAATTTTTTCAAACCGAAGCATGAAAACAAACTAGATAAGTTCAAATGAGAGCATGCAAATGTTGTTTAGAAAGTAAGAAGTCTAAAGACTCAAACAACAAAACGATAACTCGTGCGGAAAAACAACCAGTTTAAATGATGTAACATGTTGAAAAGTTTATGCATGAAATTTTACTAATTGCTTCACTACAATCACATCATGTCGCAAAGTCATCGTGCCATGAAATACAAAGTAAAAACTCCAATCATGAAGCACTTCAAAGACAAATACTCAAGAAAGGAAACAACCACGAGATCATCTTTCATTAAGAATAAGAAAAAGGAATGAGAAGTGCAGGAATAAAATATCTAACAAAGGAAACAATTCAACCAACATTTCAAATCAAGCAAGAGAAAAACAAAAGCAACTGTGAAAGCCAAGTATTTACAAAATTTAAATGTGGGCCTCTTAATTTTTGCAAAATTTAGGGGGATTTGTTGAGGGATCAACGGATTTTAATTGATATTTTCAAATTTGGGACCCCAGATGCACATGCCAAGGCTATGGGGGCATTGAGGAATGTGCCCGATGTTTAAAAAAATGGGAGAATAATGGTGGAAGAAGGGCCCATTAATGTGTTTCTCAATATGGTTTCTTATGTTATGCCTTATGAATAATAAAATTCAATAGAATGGTTGCATGCCATGGCTTCCCAAGATGATAAAATGAGTCAAATAATTGTCAAAGAAGGCATAATTCAATCTTGATATCAGCTAGATGGGCATGAAGAGTACAAACCAAACATCTAAACCAAATTTTCATGCATGTCAAATGTTATTTCAGTCTCTCAAGCAATGCATACTAGAAAATATTGACAATCATATTTTTATGACATGCAAAAAATTTCAATAATTTGTAAGGTATGAAAAAAACACAAAACATATCTAAACCATATTGATTAGCTTTACCAGAAGAAAACACCGGCTAGAAGTCCCTGAAAAGACCTCCCTAGTAGCTATCTCTTTTTGCTAAGAAATTTGGCATCCCTTCATCCATTCATTAGGGCCTTTCCATTCCAATATGTATGAAAGCTACAATAAAAAAAAATCTCTCACGTGATGGATTTCAAGTGGAATCAAGAACATATTGCTAATCTCGAGAATCAATTAGCTTATTACAATTCAAACAAGAATGATTTAAGTGATTTTGTGTTGTCCATTCACACGCGCGAGGATAATTCGGCCATATTGGTAGTTTGTGTACGGAAATTCGGAACAAATTCAAATTTGTCCAATATTCGGTGTAGGTGTAATACAAATATGGATTTTCACTATTGAACAATTAATTTTTTAAAACAATTTAAAAAACCAAACTTTAATTATTTAAACACTATAAAACAAAAATACCATTGAATTTAATACTATATTATTAAAATAATTATTAATAACTACTCTCCATTTCTCACATTTCCATATTTCTAAGTAGTTGAGATTTTATATTTTTGTTTTTTAAATAAATGATTGATTTTATTATATCAATTATCGCTAGCTCATTCGGTTAAACTGTGGGTCTCGTCAGCAAGGAGACCCGAGTTCAATTCCCCTTAGGGGTGAGCTAGTTGGGAGGAGACACCCAAAAATCCATCCATCATAATGGTTGGTGTGGCCCAGGCCGAGTGCGATCCCCGGGTGAGTTTGACGGCTTAGATGCCCCTAAGTTGCGGTTCTTAACCAATGATTCATTGCTACCGGCCCTAAGTGAGGGGAAATCGAACGAACACAAAAAAAATGATTGATTTTATTATATAAATATACATTATGATACATTTGTGAATATTTGATTAAAAGTATTATATGTAATTATTCTACTTCCTTATTTTATTCGTACTAGATTTTTTCATTACGTATTTTTTCGTATCAAATTGTATTCATACTCGATTTATGCTACTATGCTTAAATGAATGATCGAATGTCTAGAATCTTCACGAGGAAATAAAAAATGGTTCCAATTGAGGAGGTGGGTTAAAAAACCATTTGTGTTGTGTAATAACAATTTTAACTAGACAAAAATCCGCCCAAATTGAATATATTTATATTTTTACTAAGCAATGAACCTATAATGCCTCTACTAAGGGAAATTTTATGGGCGAAATTTAGTCCATAAGATAATTTTCGAGGATTTTTTTCAAAAAAAAATATTCGTCATTTTTTATATTTTTTCCAATATGATTTGTCTAAATTCCATAGGATTAAAAAATTTACTCTAAAAATCGCCAAAAATGTCTAAAAACTATATAAAATCATTAGAAATTTGAATATTTTTTAAGGAATATTGCCAAACATTTTATGGTTGGAAATTTCATAATTAGTAAGATTCGTAAAGGTTTCTACACTTTAATAAAATTATGGATCCTTAAAGATTTTCCTGACCTTTACTTCAAAATAATCTCCATGCTTTTGATGGATAAGACTTATAATTTTATTTTTTATTTTTTAATATTTTATTTTAAAAACTTATTCTTATTTCAAGTTAATGAAAAAAATTAACTTTTCAATAAGATATTTTTTTTTAAATCAAGTAAAAAATAGTTGAAACAACTACTCAATGAAGAGAACAAGCCCAATAAACAACACAAGTTTTCACACATAAAAAATGTGATGTTTCAAAGTCATATAATAAATTTGAGAAAAGAGTGTGATTGTGTATATAGGCACAATACCTAACTAGGCATAAAGGATGCAAGCTAGAACCTATGAACACTTCAAAATAGGCCATAAGCATAGCATCAAGAAAGAAAAAAAAACAATTGAATTTGTTACATAAATATGCATGGGTGAACATACTAGTAAAAAAGGCGAAAGAAAGAAAAAGTAGTAGAGGCACCTTAGAAATCAAGTTGTGTTTCTGCAATAGATTAATTGTTAGATCATAGTTTAATTGCTAAGTCAAGTATTGTAATAGTGAAAATAATTTCGTCCATCGGGAGAATGCTAATATCCGCTATTTCAGCTAGAGAATCAAGGTATGGCCAGAAATACAATCATTACAATAGGGCTTAACAAGAGCATCATGTCACTTATCGGAATTAAACCTGGGTGGGGAAGGTAACAATCATTCTTCTCAACCACTCAAACTCCAACCAATAGATATACTCCTTCTTTGATTTTAAATACATCCATATCATCACCTTTTATTAATGAAAACTTGCATCCAATCTATTACAACTTTTTCCAAGGATTTTTCACATATATAATCATCAATTCCATAGTAATAAGAACCCACAATTTCTCATTTTAATTGAAATATGAGTACAAGTTGCTCGACCCTACTTTTACCAATGTTAGGAAAATTCATTTAATTTGATTTCCTCACCATCTCCTATAGGTCACATGATATAATAGTACACTCAACCTCCCCATGCTATGTATTTAAGCACATATAGAACGACCATGGCTCTCATACAATCTCTTGCTTTCCCTATTGAAATGTGGTTATTGAATGGCTCTTTTCTATTTTAGCACATTTTGTATTTTATTTTTGCGTCAACATTATAATAATAATATTTTAGTATGATATATATTTATATTTATATATAATTATTTTAGTATGATATATATTTATATTTATATATAAAATAATTATATCGTAAATTAAGGTAAGATATGTTAAAAGGAAATTTTTGGTTTTTGGTTATTCTACCGACCAATTTCATTTCGCCGTGGATTTTTTTATCTTTATACTCGATGGAAGTTCATACAACTTTAGTCAAGAGTATAGCTTTAGACTCCATCGAAGTGCATAGAACTTCAATCAATGGTAGAAAGGATGTTGCATGGTTAAAGAGGAATTAGGATAACTGTAGAAATGGTTTTTCTTTTATTATTTTAGATGTAAATTTCAGCATCACCACATTTGTTTTGAATATCATAATTTGGTACTTTCTAACCATCAATGATTTTCTTCTCGAGAATGTTTTAGTTTAAATACTATGAATTGAAATGGTTGTGTGAGATTTGTGATATTTTATCTCTTCAAAAGTGTTATCAACATAAAAAAATTAAAGGATTGGATATTTTCTTACTTTTAATTATCATAATCACAATTTTATCAATATTAATAATAACTTTATAATTTTTTGGATTTTGGTAAGTGTTGGAAAACTTAAAGGTGTTAGCATCTCCTTTTGTCATTATTGGAGGTGATTTGAATTTCACAAAGTCTATGGCCCCAAATCCATGTCAAGATCTTTTAAGAGATTATTTCATCCATTTTATGAATTTCCACCAACTAGTGGATGTGGAACCTATCAAGTTAAGGCCTCTTAGAATCCTAAGATAGTTTGTTAGAATCCTTGTTAGAATCCTCCTTGGGTAGTTTGTAACTGGTAGTTTGTAACTGTAGAAGACAAAGAGTCGTGAAGACTCCAACGGACCTGTGAAATATTTGTATATATTGACCTGTTTGGTGAATGAATAAAACATCCCGGACCTGTCAGTGGTATGAGAGCGCTGCCATAACTCCTGCACTCCTGCCATTGCTGGTCTGTAAACCTGCCTTCTGCCCAGTGTGTTCTGACATCCGCACGCTTCATCATTCTCTGCCCTAATCCTGCTATTCGTTAACCAGTGCGTCCGTCCTGGAATCCTGCTAACGTCCATTCCTTTCTGGTTCGTAACCCTAATCCGGAGCTTGAGCTTTCTCCTTTGAACCTGCGTGAGCTCTCTCTCTCTCAGTTCGTGAGCTCTCTCCCTTGAACCTGCGTGAGCTCTCTCTCTCTCAGTTTGTGAGCTCTCATCTTAAGGAGCTACCATATCTGTGCGTGAGAACTCACCTGGAGCTGTCTCTCTGCAACCTAAAGATCTGCGAGCCTCTGCGTGAACTCCATCTCATCCCTCTTCATCTGCACGTCTTTCATTCCTGAGCGTGAGCATGAGTGGTATCTCTTCTGCGCATGAGACTCTGAAATTGCTGCGGCTGCACACTACTAGAGTTGCGACCACTGCGACTGGAGCTTCTTCCTACGACCTGCGTTGAGTGGAAGACTGCCTGGAGACTACCATCGACGTGGATAATCCCTTGATAATCAACTGCGGTGGTATCCTATGAAGCTGCCAATAGATCTCTCCTCATGTGAGGAGTCGGGAGGACTATGTATTTCATGTTGAAGACTACGACCCAAAGCTGTGAAGTGATTGAAGTGCTCCAAAGTGGTTGAATAATCCAACACATAGACGTGACCTCCAGTGATTTCAGTGGTAGCTGTAATCTCCATCTCCCATTTCCACATCAAATTTCCATCCCATCGGAAGCTGCGCTGAAGAATTGTTATATGTGGTGCGTGTGAGCTCGACCTCCACGTGAAGAAGAACTGACTTGGAGGTGAATGTTTGTAATACAATTTTTGCAACCCTAATTCCTACGTGAGCCTTCATTATATTTTTTATGGGGTTGATCTTGTAATGTGTCCTTGTGTGGAGATTGTATATGTCAAAATATTATATCATTATATTGAAAGAAGGAGAAATTCATTATATTTGTGCATTTGTAAAGAAGGAAAAGATCGCATTTTGCTGGAAAAGTGTATGTAATAACATATTAGGGAGTGGAGCAAAATAGAGCTCCAGAATTAGCTTGTGCTAAGAAGCATTTTAAAAAGAAGGAAGCATAAATTTAATTCTACAATCTCTTATTTTTCTGCTATATATATGGTCTAATTAATAGTTGCAGGGTCAAGTCCAAGCTGTAGGAAATGCATTCTATAGCATTTGTCGTTGGTGCTACACTCACTAGAAAATATACATTTCTAGAATGGTGGAGAAGGATCAAAGTTGCGTATGTCTACAATTATTTGTGGGATGACATCTACAAAGGAAATACCATTCTCACTGATGAAAGCACTATCATCAGTTCAACGCCAGATCCTCCGTCATCAGAGAAAGAGCCTGTTATTTGGCAAACCAGAGACAAGAAAGCATTGGCTATGATTTCTGCCACTGTTAGTGAAGAGGTGATCCAACATATTCTTCCTATGAAGACATGTTATGAAGCTTTAAAAACTATAAAAGATCTGTATGATTCACACTCTGAAATGGAAATCATTCAATTAATGTTAAAATTATTCAGTCTTGAAGTAAAAGAGAATGAATCCATGCTGGTCGCATCTGAAATAAAAGAAATCGTGCACAAGATTCAAGCTTCTGATATGAAACCAGACCTTCCACTTGTAGCATTTGTAAAATCCCTTTATGCCACTCACTCAAACTACCTTGAATCCCTGCAAGCAAGCGACAAGTTCAAAGACCTCACCTTTGAAGTTCTAGTAGAAAAGATTGCAGACATAGAGAAAGCTTATGGGAAGAAGACAAGTGAAAGCACTACAGACTCTCTCTGCTTTTCTCAGAAAGAAAAGAATAAGCATAAAGACTCTTTCAGGGGAGATAGCAGCAAAAGAGACAGAGGAAGAAGACATTCCAGAGGAAGAGGAGGAATAAACAACTCAAGCAAAAGATCAGATGTGAAGTGCACACGCTACGGAAAGAATGGACATGAAGCAGATCAGTGTTGGGCAATTTGGAACTCCATCAAAGGTAGACAGAATAAAGAAGATAAGAATAAAACCAAGAGGGTGGTAAAATCCTTGATTCTACTCATTGTATTGTTGCACATTGTTATCTTGGAATTAATGAAATTACTTCTCTTTCACCTTACAAATATTGTTGGTTGCTTGATACTAGTGCAACATCTCATATGACATTCAGAAAAGATTGCTTTATAGAACTGAATGACATTGTGAATGGCATAGTATATTTTGCAGATAGATCTAGCCTCAAACCACAGGGAATTGGCTCAATCAGGCTAAAGTTGTCTGGATTCCCTGATTTCATATTAAAGAATGTTCTCTATCTTCCTTAGTTGCAAAGAAGCTTGTTGTCCTTGGTGTAGATTCGACATCAAGGCCACTCAATCCACATGTTTGATGGGATTGTGGAGATAAGAAAATCCTTTGACAACAAAGTTGTCATGACTGGTTATGAAGATGCACAGCTACTAAAGTTGAGAGGCTCTTCTGCAAGAATTCAGAACTTTTCCTATATCTCTCAGCATAAAGAAGGCAATATGTCATCCAGTTTATTATGGCATGCTAGATTTGGTCATCTTAATTATAACAGACTTCTTAGATTGTTAAGAAAGAATGGTGTATTTGGTTTTCCCACCATTCCTAAGCAAAGGAAAAAGTGTGATGCATGCATACTAAGAAAACATAGTAAGCATCCATTTCCAGAGTCAAAATTCAGAGCATGTAGAAAGTTAGAATTGGTTCATTCTGACTTATGTGGCCCTATGCCTATTCCTTTTGCAAATGGTAATAGGTACATTATGGCATTTGTTGATGATTATAGTACAATGTGTTGGGTGTGTTTGTTGAAGACAAAATCAGAAGCATTTCAAACTTTCAAGAAGTTTCATGCATTGATAGAAAATCAAGCACAAGTACGTATTGGTACATTCAGATATGATAATGGTAAAGAATATACATCTAAGGCATTTGAATACTATTTGTGCAAACATGGAATCACACATCAAACTATAGTTCCCTACAATCCACAACAAAATGGTGTAGCAGAAAGGATGAATACAACCTTAATAAATACAACACGATCAATGATGTTTTTCAAGAATGTGAAGCTAATGTTTTGGGTGATGCAGTCCTATGTGCAACATATTTGAGAAATATAATTCCTTATCATGTTCTAGAAGATAAGACTCCACATGAAATGGGCCACCTTCTTTCGGTTAGGAATTTCAAAATTTTTGGTTTCGTCTGCTATGCCTTAATACCAAAGGAGCAAAGAAACAAGCTTGGTGCTAGAAGCAGAAGATGCATTTTCTTGGGGTAATCAAAAACCTCCAAGGAATATCATCTTTATGATGAGGTAAACAAAAAGTTTGTTATTTCTAGAGATGTCATTTTTCTTGAAACTATTAAAAATGACAAGTCTATTGAAAGACAGCTTGATCGTCACGAGAGGTTTACTCATCTAAAGACATATTATGAATGCGATAATGAAATTACACATATTGAAGGGGGGATCCCTATCTTGGATCAATGCATGGAATTTCCATTTGAAGCAGCACCCACAACCCCTCATGAAGAGAATGATGAAGAAGAAGTTCATGTCACTTCAACTCAATGAGAGACTCAACGGGGTGATGTAATCGAGAGGATTGGAAGATTGAACCTAGAAGAGAATAATGCACCACCAATTGATCAACCTGGACCATCAAGGAAGATTCTGAAATGGGACACAAAGACACTTGAAATTTTCAATGCAGATGAAGTGGGAAAGACGAGAACAAGAAGCTCAACTAGACAAGAAGATGGAGGAAATGTAGAGAACTCGGGTGATGACATGGATGTCTCATTTGATTGTGAATTGAATTTTTTTGCTAACATTGAACCAACTTCCTTTGAAGAGGCTACTACTCGTGATGAGTGGAAAGAAGCCATGAAAAATGAGTAGGATGCAGTCATAAAGAATGAAACTTGGAATTTGTTCGATCCTCCAGTCGGAACCAAACTAATTGGAAACAAGTGGGTGTACAAGAACAAATACAAATCAGATGGCTCACTTGAAAAACATAAAGCAAGGCTCGTGGAAAAAGGCTATGCACGGAAAGAAGGAAATGACTATGAAGAAACGTTCTCTCCCACAGCAAAATGGTGCACCATCCGCACTATACTTTCCTTAGCTGCAAAAAATGGTTGGAAAGTTCATTAGATGGATGTAAAGACTGCATTCTTGAATGGAGACTTGAAAGAAAATGTCTTCATGTCTCAACCCGAAGGTTGTTTTGTGAAGGGAAAAGAACATAAGGTATGCAAACTTGTCAAGTCCTTGTATGGCCTGAAACAAGCACCTCGAGCATGGTATGAAAAACTAACCGAGCATCTTCTAAAGTTGAATTTCAAACATTACAATCTTGATGACGCAACGTTATTTGTAAAGAAAGTTGGAAGATCCGTTGTGTTTATTGTAGTATATGTGGATGATCTTTTGATGAAAGGGAATAATGAAATTTATATAGCATCCATAAAGAAAGACTTAGGGAAAGGCTTTGAAATGACTGATCTGGGACATCTTCACTATTACTTAGCAATTGAAGTGACTCAACATCCTAAGTGCATTTTCATTTCTCATAAAAAGTATATTGGAGAACTGTTGAACAAATTTGGGATGACAGATTGCAATCTGCTCTCAACTCCAATGGAATAAAAGCTAAATCTCACATCAAGTGAAGGAAAAGAATTCGAGGATGCAACCAAGTACCGACAACTTGTAGGAATCCTTATCTACCTTACTACTACTAGACCAAATATTTATTATGTTGTTAACATGATTTCATAGTTTATGCACAAACCTTGCGAAGGACATTGATCTGTAGCAAAGAGAGTTCTAAGATACTTGAAAGGGACTCAAGACTTTGGACTCGTATATTCTAAGGTGGATGGCTTCAGACTTATTGGGTACTCTAATTCAGACTTCGATGATGACAAAGAAAGAAGAGTATCCACTTCTAGATACACAATGAGTCTTGGATCAGCAGTTATCTCCTAGAGATCACGCAAACAATCAGTTCCAGCAGACTCGACAATAGAGGAAGAATATGTAGCAGCAGCAGAAGCAACCAAAGAGATTGCGTGGCTTAGGAAGATACTTGAATATTTGCAGGAGAAACGACAAGAATCCACTCCACTTTTGATTGAAAACACTTCTGCAATCAAGTTGGCCAAGAATCATAGATTCCATAATCGAACCAAACATATCAACACAAAGTATCATCTAAGTCGACATCATGTAGAGGCCAAGACAGTTCATTTACATCATTGTTCCACTAATGATCAAACTGCAAATATCTTCACCAAAGCACTTGGACGAGAAAAGTTTGAAATATTTAGAACCATGCTCGGACTTACAAACACCCCTTCGGATTAAGGGGGGATATGTTAGGATCTTATGGTAGTTTGTAAATGTAGAAGACAAAGAGTCGTGAAGACTCCAACAGATCTATGGAATATGAAAACCAAAGGTCAGAAAGCAATGTATATATTGACATGTTTGGTGAATGAATAAAACATTCGGTATTTATTACCTATCAATTCCCACTTGGAGGAATTTTCACAACAGGGAGAATTTGTTTCGAAGTGGCTTGATTGTTTTCTAGTTTCAAAGGACTTGAAGGCGCAAAATTTCATTATAAAGTCATGGGTGTAAACTGGTGGAATTTTCGACCACCTCCCAATTATGCTCAAAATTGAAAAGGTTCGTTTCAAGCCCCCTTCCTCGATAAAAGTTGGTCCTCTGAGGTTACAAGAAGATGAATTCTGAATTTTATTCAAGGAAGAATGAATTCGTCTGAGTGCTTCAACCACTGTGACTTTTACGCAATAATTGGATGTTGATATTGCTTGGGTAAAGGAAGCTTCGTTTGGTTAGGAAATTTTTTTAAGGAGGCTCAGTAGTTCAAGCTTAAAGAAATAGAGCCCCATATTAATGTCAGAGCCCTAGATTAATGTCTTATACAATCAAAATATTGCGGGAGTATTCTCACAACAAGAAGATGGAGATCTTAAAGGTTTAAAACCAAAACGATATGAGCTTTTAAAACAAGAGGAAGTAGAGTGGTGACTAAAAATTTGGGCCACGTGGATCAAGGAGGGATATAACAACACCAAATATTTTCACCTATTTACAAATCATCGAAAGAGCATCAATACAATTTGGGATATTATGAGTAAGGAAGGAATAAGGAAATCTAGTCTCGAAGAGATTATGCAAGAAAGTGTTTGCCATTTTTTAGAATTATTCAAAGAATCACCAGGTTGTCCAATTCAACAAATTATTCAAGTTCTTCAACACTTTCCCAGAATGTTCTCAAACAAAATGAATTACATTATGGAAGCATAATTTATATAGGTAGAAATCCTTAGAATCCTTTCACAGATTAAAAAAGAGTCTAGGCTCTAATGGACTTACGATGGAATTTTATTTAGGTTTCTATGATATTTTAAAAGATGATATTCTTAAGGTAGTAAGATGATATTATTTGTTCAGAAAAGTGTTGGGTACTCTAAACTCCACTTTCGTCGGCCTTATTCCGAAGAAACAGGCTCTTGCTAGTTTTGATGAGTTTTTTCCTATTTTGTGTTGTAACATAATTTACAAATTTATTTCAAAGATCATAGCACAGATATGGAAGCCTATCATGAGTGAGATTGTTTCAGAAGAACAATTTGGGTTCCTTAGAAATCGTCAAATACATGATCTTGATTCTTTTTCTCAGGAAGCCTTACATTCCATACATATATATATGATTTCGCTCTCAAAATATACTTGTCTAAGGCCTATGATAGAGTCAATTGGACCTTCTTAAGGTTGGTGGCTATCAACATTTGGATGAGTTTAGGAGTTGTAAACTAGATTATGGGGTGTGTGTAGTTGGTTTCCTTCTTAGTGCTTAAAAATGACTCCCCATCCTCCTCCTTTCGTGCCTCACATGGGCTTCGATAGGGTTTCCCGATGTCCCTCTTTTTATTTCTCCTATTTATGGATGCTTTGATAAATCTTATGTTTAATGTCAGAGTTTCTAGTGATCTTGTGGGAATCAAAATCACAGAGGATGAAGTGCTCTCTCATATTCTTTTTGTGGACGATGTTCTTCTTTTCAAGGAAGGAAATTTGTGTGGCATTCAATCTCTCCATTGTTGGTTGTGGAGCTTGATATTCTTAATTCATAGATGTTTTTGTTTCACCGGTGTTTGTACCCCATTTTTATATGATATGCAGGTGGAATGTACACTCATCCCAGCGGGGGCTGTGGCAGGGCATCGTCCCCCCACGAGGGTCCTGGGGGGACCACCCCCTCCAGCTGGGGGGTCCAAGGGACAATGGGCCCCTAACGAGGGTTCGGGGGCAGAGTTGCTGAAAGAAATTTTATGGGTTACTTTGTTGGCCAACAGTTTATGGGCCCATGGTATTGGGTAGCCCATAGTATTTTCCCATGGTAATTCCCTTTAAAAGGAATACATTGTAATACAGTTGTGTATGTGTTGTAGCATTTTAAATATCTCTATGATTGTGTAAGAGAGACCGAGAGAGAGTGAAGAGTAAGTTGCAGTGGATGTGCTACAGTTTGTATCCCTTCATTTGTTGGATGGTATAATAATAAAAGGACTGGCAATTTCTCCGTGGACGTAGCCCAGATTGGGTGAACCACGTTAGATTGGTGTCTCTCTTGTATTGTGTTTATGTGATTTATATATGCATATTGTTTATTGTTATTTCTCTGCGATCTTACTTTTCTAACAATTGGTATCAGAGCCAAAGGTCTATTTGGAATATGAACTCGCAGGAAAGAAGGGTTCCTGGTTTGAGTCGAAGCAATGTCAGAAGAAGGAAAGTTTAATGTCGAGAAATTTAATGTCCAAAACTACCATTTATGGAAGTTGTGAATGGAGGACTATGTGTATCAGAAGGATCTATTTATACCATTGGGAGGAAAAGAAAAACAACTGGCGACTATGAAGGATAAAGAATGGGAGGTTCTTGACTGAAAGGCACTGGAAAAAATATGGTTATGTCTAGCTTCGTCGGTGGCTTTCAATATCTCAAAAGAAAAGACAACGGAGGGTCTGATGAGCGCATTCGGTAAGCTATATAAAAAACCCTCGGCATCCAACAAGGTATTTCTAATGAAGCGTTTATTTAATATGAATATTTCAGAAGGTGTTTCTGTTGCTGATCATTTAAATGAATTTAATATGATTACAAATCAACTAAGTTTTGTAAAAGTGAACTTTGATGATGAGATTAGGGCTCTTCTAATCTTGTGCTCATTGCCAGAAAGTTGGAATGGTTTGTTCATGGTTGTAAGTAACTTTTTCTCTGGTTCAAACACTTTGAAATTTGATTATGTTGTTGGTGTTATTCTTAGCGTGGAAATGTGGAGGAAAATCACAGGTGAGACATCAGGTAATGCGTTGACCATGGAGAGCAGGGGACGACAAAGGGAGAGAGGAAAAATACTAGGTAATCACAGCAAGTCTAGGAAGGGAAGATCCAAGTCCATACTGGGAAAGATAGAGTGTTGGAACTGTGGAAAGATAGGACATCAAAAGAAAGACTACAAATCTTTGAAGAAGAAAGGAGATGGATAGCAGGAGACTACTCAGGAAGCAAATGTAGCAGGTAATGTGTTACAAGATGCCTTGATTCTTGCATTAGATAATACTAGTGATTATTGGGTAGTATATTCAGGGGCTTCATGTTATGCTACACCCCATAGGAATTTTTTTCATGATTATGTTCCAAGCGATTTTGGACATGTTTTATTGGGTGATGATGAGCCATGTAAAATTGTTGGAATGGGTAAGGTATAGATAAAATTAAAGAATGGAACTGAATGGTAGTTGAAATATGTAACGCATATTCCTGCTATGAAAATAAATATGATCTGAACATGGAAGTTGGGAGATGGTGGTTGTTTATCTATGTTTGGAGAAACATGGTGGAAGATCACTAAAGGATCGATGGTGATAGCAAAAGGAGACATGATAGGTACATTGTATTTATGTCCTCATAATACTAACTATTCTATCTCTTTATCTTCCATAGGAATAGATACAACATTGTGGCATCAAAAGCTTGGGCACATGAGTGAGAAGGGGATGCAAATTCGCCACTCCAGGAAGTTGCTTCTAGATCTGAAGCATGTAAGTTTGGAATTCTGTGAGAACTATGTTTATGGAAAGCATAAGAGAGTCATATTTCTTAGGGTTGGGAAACATAAGAAGAGTGAAAAGTTAGAGCTTGTACATACATATGTATGGAGACCATCTCAGGTACAATCTCTTAGTGGATCTTATTATTATGTTACTTGTATTGATGATGCAACTAAAAATAATTGGGTTTATTGCCTTAGAAGAAAATTTGATGTGTTTGCTACTTTTAAGAAATGGAAATCTTTAGTTGAGAATGAGATAAGAAAAAGGTTGAAGTGTCTCAGATTGAATAATACAGGTGAGTATTGCGACAAGGATTTTGATAGTTATTGTTCATACCATGGGATTCGTAGAGAGAAGATAGTACCAGTAACACCACAAGAAAATGGTTTGTCACAAAGCATGAATAGGACGATCATGGAGCATGAAAGGTGTATGAGATTGAATGCAGGGTTTCCCTTGCAGTTTTGGGCAGATGTTGTAGATATTGTTGTTTACTTAATAAACATAGGGACTTCAAGTGCTTTGGATGGTGGGATTTCATAGGAGGCATGGATAGGTAAAAGGGTAAACTACTCATTTCTAAGAACTTTTGGTTGTGAAGCATTTGTCCATATTGATAAAGAAAATAGAACAAAGTTTGAGGCTAAATCCAAGAAATGTACCTTTATTGGATATGGGGTTAAGGATTTTGGTTATCGGTTATGGGATTATTAAAGAAACAAAATCATTAGGGTAGAGATGTGGTACTCAATGAAAAGGTCACGTATAAATATCAGTTGCAGGGAAAGAAAAATGAAAAGGAAAACACATATTACATAGTGCTGGATGAAATAAAAGAAAATGAAGTTCCAAAGGTACCAAAAAATTAAGAACAGTAGCAGGTACCTCAAACTCCTGCAAGTGTTAAAAGATATACTAGGCTAAGTAGACCTCCTTAACAATACTCTCCTTTAATGTATTATTTATTGATGACTGATTCTGGTGAACGAGAATTCTATGAAGAAGCAATGCAGGTGGAAACTAGAAAGAAGTGGGAGCAAGGCATGAATGAGTAGATGCACTCATTGGTAAGAAACCAGACTTGGGATTTGGTTCAATTTCCTGCAGGTAAAAGAGCATTACAGTATAAATGGGTTTATAGGTTGAAGGAAGAAGATGGAGGAAAGAAGCAGTGCAAGGCCAAACTTGTTGTAAAGGGGTTTGCACAGAAGAAAGGTATAGATTTTGATAAAATATTTTCTCCTTTTGTTAATAAATGACTTCAATTAGAACTATTTTAAGTCTAGTGGTGGTAGAATATTTGCATCTTGAGCAATTAGATGTAAAAACAACCTTTCTCCATGGGGATTTGGAGGAAGATATTTATATACAGTAGCCACAGGGGTATGAGGTCAAAGGAAAGGAGAATTTGGTATGCAGGTTGAAGAAGATCTTGTATGGCCTAAAGCAAGCTCCAAGGATGTGGTATTTGAAATTTGATAGGTTTATAGTAGAACAAGGTTATAGTCGATGTCATTATGACCACTGTGTTTATTTCAAGAGGCTAGATAATGGAAGATATATTATCTTGTTATTGTATGTGGATGACATGCTTGTTGCAAGGTCTAACATGCAGGATATAAATGTGCTCAAGAGGAAGTTATCTAATTCATTTTCGATGAAAGATTTGGGTGCTGCAACTCAATTCCTTGGTATGAGAATAATAAGAGACAGGAAAAATTGTAAATTGACATTTTCTTAGGGTGAGTACATAGAAAAAGTGTTGGAGAGGTTTAAAATGCAGAATGCAAAACCAATTAGTACACCTTTGGATAACCATTTCAAACTAAGTAAGGAGATGTGTCCCAAGACACAGGAAGATATAGATTACCTGTCCAAGTTTCCTTATTCATCAACAGTTGGCAGCTTGATGTATGCCATGGTGTGCACAAGACCAGATATTGCACATGTAGTGGGAGTTGTGAGCAGGTATATGAACAATCCAGGTAAAGAACATTGGAAGGCAGTACAATGGATTCTTAGGTATTTGAGAGGTACTACCACTCATGTATTATTTTTTAGAGGTTCAAACATTGTTCTACAGGGATATGTTCATGCAGATATCGCAAGTGATAAAGATCGCAAGAGGAGCACCACAAGGTATGTGTTTATTGTAGTTGGAACAACAGTAAGCTAGATTTCAAAGTTGCAAAAGGTCATTTCACTTTCATCAACAAAAGCAGAGTATGTTGCTGCTACAGAGGCTAGTAAAGAGATGATTTGGTTGCAGAGGTTCATGGAGGAATTGGGTAAGAAGCAAGAGGAAAACAGGTTGTATAGTGATAGCCAAAGTGCCACTCATCTGGAAAAGAACTTAGCCTTCCATTCTAATACTAAAAATATATAGTTGAAGTACCATTTCATACAGTCTTTTCCAGAATATGAACTGTTGAAGCTGGAAAAGATACACACTAGCCAAAATCCTACAAACATGTTGACAAAGGTAGTAACCAGAGTGAAACTGAGTTCTTACTCGGTTTCAGTTGGCCTTCTATCATGAAGGAAAAGATGAGAAATTTTCCAGAACCAAGGTTCAGAGCATAGTCTAGCAGTGGTGGAGTTGTTGTGATCAGTCTCCAAGTGGGAGATTGTTGGTTGTGGAGCCTGATTTTCTTAATTCAGAGATGTTGTTCTTTCAGCCATGTTTATACCCCAGTTGTATATGATATGAAGGTAGACTATACATTCATCCTAACGAGGGGGTGTGGGGCTGCATCGCCCCCCCACAGAGGTCCAGGGTGTTGGTTGTGGAGCCAGATTTTCTAGTCTCATAGATGATATTGTATCAGCCGTGTTTGTAACCCAGTTTTATATGATATGTAGGTGGACTGTACAGTCACCCCAGCCGGGGGGTGTGGGGGGGCATCGCCTCCCCACTGGGTTCCAGGGGGGACCATCCCCCCTAGCTGGGGGGTTCGGGGGCAGCGCCCCTAAAGAAAATTTTTGGGGCTGTTTTCGCCAACTGTTTTGCGGGCCCATGGTTTTGGGTATCCCGTGGTATTTTACCATTGTATTTTCCTTATAAAATAAAGACATTGTAATACGGCTAGGGAGGATGATGTATTAGGTTTTATGCATTGTAAAGATCTCTGAGATCGGGAGAGAGACTGTGAAACAGAGAAGAGGAAGTGTAGCGGTTATGCTGCAGGTTGTATCCCTTCACCTTGCTGGACGGTAATAATAATAAGGACTTGCAAATTCAGTGTGGACGTAGCCCAAGTTGGGTGAACCACGATATATCTGTGTCTCTCTTTTAATGTGTATGTGTGATTATATTTTCATTTATGTTTATTGTTATTGCTCTGCGATCCTGTTTTTCTAACAATTGGTATCAGAGCCAAAGGTCTATTTGGCAGTTAAATCCGCAGGAAGCTAGGGTTTCTGGTTCGAGTGGGAGCAATGGCAGAAGAAGGAAAGTTTAAGCTCGAGAGGTTTAACGGCCAAAACTTCGAGTTATGGAAGATGCAAATGGAGGACTATCTGTACCAGAAGGATCTATTCCTACCGTTGGGAGGAAAAGCAAAGCAGCCAACGGCTATGAAGGATGAAGAATGGGAGGTTCTTGACAGAAAGGCTCCGGGAACAATACAGTTGAGCCTGGCTTCGTCGGTGGCTTTCAATATCTCAAAAGAAATGACAACAGAGGGTTTGATGAGCGCATTGGGTAAGCTGTATGAAAAACCCTCGGCCTCCAACAAGGTGTTTCTAATGAAGCGTTTATTTAATATGAAGATGTCTGAAGGTGGATCTGTTATTAATCATTTAAATGAGTTTAATACGGTTACAAATCAGCTAAGTTCTGTAAGTGTGAACTTTGATGATGAGGTTAGGGCTCTTCTAATCTTGTGTTCATTGCCAGAAAGTTGGAATAGCTTGGTCATGGCTGTAAGTAACTCTGTCTCTGGTTCAAACACCTTGAAATTTGATGATGTTATTGGTGTTATTCTTAGCGAGGAAATGCGAAGAAAAAGCACAGGTGAGACATCAGGTAATGCGTTGACCATGGAGAGCAGGGGAAGACAAAATGAGAGAGGAAAGAGCCAAGGTAATCGTGGAAAGTCTAAAACGGGTAGATCCAAGTCCAGACTAAGAAAGATAGAGTGCTGGAACTGTGGAAAGAAAGGACATCTGAAGAAAGACTGCAAATATCTAAAGAAGAAATGAGATGCACAGAAGAAAACTACCCAGGAATCAAATGTAGTAGGTGATGTATTACAAGATGCTTTGATTCTTGCATTAGATAATACTAGTGAAGATTGGGTAGTAGATTCAGGAGCTTCATGTCATGCTACACCCCATAGGAAATACTTTCATGAGTATGATCCTGGCGACTTTGGACATGTTTTATTGAGTGATGATGAGCCATGTAAAATTGTTGGAATGGGTAAGGTATGGATAAAAGTTAAGAATCAAACTGATTGGTTGTTGAAAGAAGTTAGGCATATTCCTACTATGAAAAGAAATCTAATCTCAATAGGGCAGTTGGGAGATGGCGGCTGTCTATCTACATTCGGAGAAAAGTGGTGGAAGATCACTAAAGGATCAATGGTGATAGCAAAAGGAGATAGAGTAGGTACGTTGTATTTATGTCCTCATAATACTGACCATTCTATCTCTTTAGCTTCCACAGGAACAGATACAGCATTGTGGTATCATAGGCTTGGCCACATGAGTGAGAAGGGGATGCAGATTCTCCACTCAAGGAAGTTGCTACCGGATTTGAAGCAAGTAAGTTTGGAATTCTGTGAAAACTGTGTTTATGGAAAACATAAGAGAGTCAGATTTCTCAGGGTTGGGAAACAGAAGAAGAATGAAAAATTAGAGCTTGTGCATACAGATGTATGGGGACCGGCTCAGGTACAATCTCTTGGTGATTCTCATTATTATGTTACATTTATTGATGATGCAACTAGAAAAACTTGGGTTTCTTGCATTAGACAGAAATCTGATGTGTTTGCTACTTTTAAGAATTGGAAAGCTTTGGTTGAGAATGAGACAGGAAAAAGATTGAAGTGTCTCAGATCTGATAATGGAGGTGAGTACTGCGGCAAGGAGTTTGATAGTTATTGTTCATACCATGGGATTCGTAGAGAGAAGACAGTCCCAGGAACACCACAGGAAAATTGTGTGTCAGAAAGGACGAACAGAACGATCATGGAGCATGCAAGGTGTATGAGACTGCATGCAGGGTTGCCCTTACAGTTTTGGGCGGATGCTGTAAATACTGCTATTAATTTAATAAACAGAGGACCTTCAAGTGTTTTGGATGGTGGTATTCCAGAGGAAGCATGGACAGATAAAAAGGTAAACTACTCATTTCTGAGAATGTTTGGTTGTGAAGCATTTGTCCATATTGATAAAGAAAATAGAACAAAGCTTGAAGCTAAATCCAAGAAATGTACCTTTATTGGATATGGGGTTGATGAATTTGGTTATCGTCTATGGGATTATGAAAGTAACAAAATCATCAGGAGTAGAGATGTGATATTCAATGAAAAGGTCATGTATAAAGATCAGTTGCAGGGAAAGAAACAGGAAAAGGAAAACACAGAGTACATAGTGCTTGATGAAATTAAAGAAAATGAAGTTCCGAAGGTGCCAGAAAATCAAGAGCAGCAGCAAGTACCTGAAACTTCTGCAACTGTAAGAAGATCTACCAGGTTAAGTAGACTCCCTGAACGATACTCTCCTTCAATGTATTATTTATTGATGACTGATTCTGGTGAACCAGAATGTTATGAAGAAGCAATGCAGGTGGAAACTAGAAAGAAGTGGGAGCAAGGCATGAATGAGAAGATGGACTCATTGGTAGGAAACCAGACTTGGGATTTGGTTCAGTTGCCTGCTGGTAAAAGAGCATTGCAAAACAAATGGATTTATAGGTTGAAGGAAGAAGAAGGAGGTAAGAACCGGTACAAGGCCAGACTTGTTGTAAAGGGGTTTGCACAGAAGAAAGGTATAGATTTTGATGAAATATTTTCTCCTGTTGTTAAGATGACTTCAATTAGGACTATCTTAAGTCTAGTTGCGGTAGAAGATTTGCATCTTGAACAGTTAGATGTAAAAACAACCTTCCTCCATGGGGATTTGGAGGAAGAAATATATATGCGGCAGCCACAAGGGTATGAGGTCAAAGGTAAGGAGGATCTGGTATGCAGGTTGAAAAAGAGCTTGTATGGCTTGAAGCAAGCTCCAAGGCAGTGGTATCTAAAGTTTGACAGGTTTATGATAGAACAAGGTTATAGTAGATGTCATTCTGACCACTGTGTTTATTTCAAGAAGCTAGACAATGGAAGATATATTATCTTGTTATTGTATGTGGATGACATGCTTGTTGTAGGGTCTGACATGCAGGATATAAATGTAGACAAAAGGAAGCTAGCTAATTCATTTGCGATGAAGGATTTGGGTGCTGCAAAGCAAATCCTTGGTATGATAATAACGAGAGACAGGAAAAATCGCAAATTGACATTGTCTCAAAGTGAGTACATACAAAAGGTGTTGGAGAGGTTCAGAATGCAGAATGCAAAACCTATAAGTACACCTTTGGCTAGCCATTTCAGTCTAAGTAAGGAAATGTGTCCCAAGACACAAGAAGAGACAAATTACATGTCCAAGATTCCCTATCAATCAGCAGTTGGCAGCTTGATGTATGCCATGGTGCGCACAAGACCAGATATTGCACATGCAGTGGGAGTTGTGAGCAGATATATGAACAATCCAGGTAAAGGACATTGGAAGGCAGTACATTAGATTCTCAGGTATTTGAGAGGTACTACCACTGAGGCATTATGTTTTGGAGGTTCAGACACTGTTCTACAGGGATATGTTGATGCAGATATGGCAGGTGACAAGGATAACAGGAGGAGCACCATAGGGTATGTGTTTACTGTAGGTGGAACAGCAGTAAGCTGGATTTCGAAACTACAGAAGGTTGTTGCACTTTCAACAATAGAAGCAGAGTATGTTGCCATTACAGAGGCTAGTAAAGAGATGATTTGGTTGCAGAGGTTTATGGAGGAAGTGGGTAAGAAGCAGAAGGATAGCAGATTGTATAATGACAACCAGAGTGCCATTCATCTTGCAAAGAACTCAACATTCCATTCCAGGACTAAACATATACAGCTCAAGTACCATTTCATACGCTCTGTTCTGAAAGATGAACTGTTGAAGCTGAAAAAGATACGTACTAGCCAGAATCCTGCAGACATGTTCACAAAGGTAGTGACCAGAGAGAAACTGAGTTCATGCTCGGTTTCAGTTGGCCTTCTAGCATGAAGGTGAATAGGAGAAATTTTCCAAGTCCAAGTCCAGCAAGTGCAGCAGCGGTGGAGTTGCTGTGATCAGTCTCCAAGTGGGAGATTGTTGGTTGTGGAGCCAGATCTTCTAGTCTCATAGATGATATTGTATCAGCCGTGTTTGTACCCCAGTTTTATATGATATGTAGGTGGAGTGTACAGTCACCCCAACGGGGGGGTGTGGTGGGGCATCGCCCCCCCATGGGGTTCCAGGGGGGACCATCCCCCCTGGCTGGGGGGTTCAGGGGTAGCGCCCCTAAGAAATGGGGGTTCGGGGGCAATGCCCCCGAAGAAATTTTTTGGGGCTGTTTTCGTCAGCTGTTTTGTGGGCCCATGGTTTTGGGTATCCCGTGGTATTTTCCCATTGTATTTTCCTTATAAAATAAAGACATTGTAATACGGCTAGGGAGGATGATGTATTAGGTTTTATGCATTGTAAAGATCTTTGAAATCAGGAGAGAGACTGTGAAACAGAGAAGAGGAAGTGCAGCGGTTGTGCTGCAGGTTGTATTCCTTCACCTTGTTGGACGGTAATAATAATAAGGACTGGAAAATTCAGTGTGGACGTAGCCCAAGTTGGGTGAACCACGATATATCTGTGTCTCTCTTGTAATGTGTATGTGTGATTATATTTGCATTTCTGTTTATTGTTATTGCTCTGCGATCCTGTTTTTCTAACACAGGGCCCAGCAGGTGTTTGGGGTCAACGCCCCTGACAAAGGGGATTTAGGGGTGAATCCCTAGAAAGGAATTTTATGGGTTGTTTTGTTGGCCAACAGTTTACGGGCCCATGGTATTGGGTATTCCATAGTATTTTCCCATGGTAATTCCCTTTAAAAGGAAGACATTGTAATACGACTATGTATGTGTTGTGGCATTGTAAATATCTCTATGATTGTGTAAGAGAGAATGAGAGAGAGTGAAGAGGAATTTGCAACGGATGTGATAAAGGTTGTATCCCTTCATTTGTTGGATGGTATAATAATAAAATTCTTGGAAATTTCTCCGTTGAGGTAGCCCAGATTAGGTGAACCGTGTTATATTGGTGTCTCTTTTGTATTGTGTTTATGTGATTTATATTTGCATCTTGCTTATTGTTATTGCTCTGCGATCTTGTTTTTCTAACATCCACAGTATTTTAAAACCTCTTATGTTCAACTACATACATCATTATCAATAACATAAAGTATTTTCTTATTCTTAATCAAGTTTAAAGGGAACTTCATGGTAGTACATATAATTTTCTTCCTTAACCTGTAAAAGAGATGGCAGACGGTTTCAAATATCTTGGGTTTTTTCTTAAACCAAATTCTTACAAGTATGAATATTGGATATGGATGGTTAAAATGGTGGACTCGCACAACTTGGTCTCGGTAAATAGATTCCTTTAGAGGGGTGGAAGTTTAATTTTTCTCAAGTCCATTATTGAAAGTATCCCTATGTTCTAGGCCTGCATATCTACAATATCCCCAAAGGGATTTTTACAAAGATCCAAAAACATAGTTTAAGTTTTCTCTGGTCACTAGGTGGTAATGGGGAAGGAGTGCCTCTTGTTAAATGTTCAAGGAAATCTTTGCCAAAATTTCTTGGCGTATGAGGCCTTAAAAACATTCATATATTCATTCATCCAGTCACAAATCAGATTCTTTGGAGGTTAACTCATAATTTTTCTTTATAGGGAAAATTTTTGAAGTCCAAATAAAGAAAAATTATGAGGTCCAAATACTTTAAAAAGCTTGTCTATGGAAGAATGGTATGAAATTCCACAAAATTATTCGCAGAAGGTTTCCATTGTTTGGAAGGACTTGGTGGCCTCCTTTGCTTAGATTGTTTTATGGTATGTGTAGAAAATACATGATGGAAGAAATGTTAAGATAGGGGAAGACCCATGGGTTGGTTTTGAAGAATGATTTTTTTTATCTCCCAACCTCCCGTGGCTTTTCCATGAGAAACACATTTAATTTCCTGGACAATGCCAACTCACAAAATTCTCAAGATTTTGGTCCATCGGGTTGGAAACCTATTGTAGATATCAGCTTGCAAGGAGATGAATCTAGGGAATGGCAGTATTTCGTCTCTTTATTAGTTTCAAATTTCATGGCTCTATCAGATGAGGAGGAGGATACTTTGGCATGGTCGAAGAACCCTATAACAGGGCATTTTACTGCCAAGTTTGGCTATGAAACAATGTCTGAGCTTCATTTTAAGGGCTTGAAAGAATGGTAGAGGAAGTGTCTTTGGAAGCATCTTGATCCACTAAAATGAAAAATCATCTTGTGTTTGGCTCTAAATCATCAGCTTCTTCGGTGGGAAAACAAAACTAAAAAGAGGGTGGATTTGTCCTAATAGATTTGCACTTTGCAAATAAAATGAGGAACATTCTCGCATCTCTTTGTCTCTTTTCCATATGCAGCTCTGGTTTGGAAGATGGTCATGATCAAATTAAATCCAAAGATGTAGTGGAATAGTCCGGTGTTGGTAAATAATGTGTAGTCTTTCTACTAGGATATCGTTGTCAAAAGATTTAAAGATTTTCCTAGGATTTTTGTAAGTATTCTTTAGGATTTAGAAGTTTTGATGGTCTCTTTTGTTGGTCTAGTTTTGAAGCAGTCAAGAGAATTCCAAGTGGAGATGAAATCTCATAATCCTCAGGTTCAATTCATGCCCCATTTAGATATTTCTTTTCCTTGGGGTATTTTGATGGAGACAGCTAAGGCTACCCAGCCATTTGTGGAGTTGGAGCAGTCTTGTTCATGAACCATTCTCATTATTTTCTCATTCGATATGCTCTAGGAAGGGGTTCTAATATGAAGGATGGGTTTTCTACTTTGTTGACCCTTTTGCATTTCAATTCCATGAGAAGAATTACCCAACTTTACATAATGGGTGATCCAAAATTTGTTAGAGATTGGGCCAATAAGAAAGTTGAAGTTGATAATGTAAGGCTTCAACATCTCATAGAGAAAATTCAAAATGCTATGCAATCTTTTCATATAATCAATTTCTACGATATATACAAAGAAATCAACAGGAAGGAAGATGAATTATCTAAAGAGGCCCTTACCATGCATTCAGGCACTTTCTATTTTTCAGAATTTATAAATGATGAAGAGGTGGATGCCATGGCATTCCAAATCTAGCTGAGACTTTGAGGAATTCTTTTTGAGACAACATGATGTTTGTGTTTAACGTTTCATTATATATGTGAATGTACTGATACTATAAAACCATTGTTTATCCGATGACAAGGATAAGTGGTCCTCTTTTTGGGTTTTTATTTTGAATAGTTCAATCGACAACCCAATGTATATTTCCAATCTATATTTTTATTTGAAAAAAAAAAACTTAATTTAAAAAATAAAAAAATTTATTATTTTTTAAGAATTTTAAATTGCTTATGAGTATTTTCAATATTTTTTTAAAGAAAGCATTATCATCACCATATAAAAAAACAATGACAACGAATAGAAATGTATTAATATCAATAAATTATTGTATTATAATTATAATTATTTTAGCTTCTATATTAATATAGATATAAATTTATAAATTATATTTAATATATCTCTTTTAAAATTTAAAAAACTAAAAAGGAATTTTATCTAAATTTGAAAAATCAAAACATAATATTATAAGTGTATTTTTCACTCCACACCATAAATTATCCATTTAATTTTCACTTTTTATCAATGTAGTCGATGATGTTTTTATCACTTTTTATCAATGTAGTCGATGATGTTTTTAAGCTATTAGGTTTTTTTTT